>CM034354.1:108614296-108991157 GCA_019925275.1 Mytilus edulis | reverse complement strand
CCAGATTCTTGTGTAAACCATGAGGGTCTGGATTGGTGGTGTTGTTTCTTTCTGTATTCTTTAAATTGTTATGTCACTTTTCTCTAGATTTTATTTATTTTACTCATTATTTTTTCTCTATTTTTTATATTTTAGCATCTCAATATATTTTATTTTCTGATGTTTAGTTACATTACGACATTTATCTCTGATTTATATACTGGTTATACGAAGATGTCAACCAATCATGTTATAATGTTCCGACGGTAAGATGAAGTTTCTGCTTTCAAAATAAGTTTTATGACACACTAGAAATTTTGTGTTTTTCATCAATTACCATATATATATATTAATCTTTTTACATTACTGACATACCGGCGCACTTTTACAAATTAAAAGTATTAACAAAATATATGTAAACAATGTAAATAATTGATATTGTGTGTATATACATTACTTTTACGTTTATTTATTTCAAAATATGCAAACAATGTAAATAATTGATATGGTGTCTATAAACATTACTTTTACGTTTATATGTCAAAATAAGATGCAGTTTGTTTGATAAATTAACTCGTATTAAACTAATCAACATGAAGCTTAAATTGATGAATCCATGACAAATCGCCCAACTGGCAAATCGTCCCACAGTGTGGGACACTTTTATAAACATACACAAGTTTGCACCTGTCCTATTAGTCAGGAATATGATGTGGTTCTTAAGTGCTACTCATTTCTGTTTTTTTATATAGATTCGATTGTGGGTTTTTTCGTTTGAATAGTTTTGCACTAGTAATGTTTGGAACCCTTTATGGCTTGCTGTGTGGTGTGAGCCTAAGCTCCGTATCGAAGACCGTATTCTGACCTATAATGGTTTACTTTTATAAATTGTCACTTCGATTGAGAGTTGTGACCTGGCATAGGCGGACCCCAAAAAAAAGGGGGGTATATATCTAGCAGGAATCATCTCGCAAATTAAACAATAATGCACGGTGATAAACATATGTATAGTTTTTTATGTATGTGTTGTATAAATTACCCTTGCCACCAAAATCACCCATGCATTAACGTGTATATATGCTGTTCGGGATCTACACATATAGTTAAGTATTATATAAGCATTAGGGAGCTACCATTTGATTTTTATGGGGGGGGGGGGGGGTGGGGGGGATGCTAGGATGAAAATTGAAAAAAATAGGCAGGACAGGAGATTTGAGTAAAAAAAAAAGTCAGGATGAGACACTTGCAAAAAAAAAAAAAAATCAGGACGACAATTTAGTTAAAAATAATCAGGGTAAACTAAAAAAAAGGACCGAACAGAGTGAAAAATAAGAAGGCAGGACAGAGATTACAGCTTAAAAAAAATGCAGGACAAAATTTTTCATCCTAGCCCCCCCATTAAAATCAAATGGTAGCTCCCTTATAAAGTTAATCAGTTCAACATTCAGTGCACAAGATTCGCTTTTCGCCATTTTTCGACAATGTTTAAAAGTTCTCAGTCAGTGATGCTCGAGGCCTAAATATTTGAAAATTCAAACCTTATCTAAAATTTGATGAGATGATAAAACCAAAATGGTTAAAATTAAGGCCATCATTGAATTGTCAAAGCCGTTTAGAGTTTTTGTATTCCGTATATCAGGAACAGTCTATACTATACTATAAATAATAGACTGTCCCTGTATACTTTTTTTTCTATACACTGCATATATATACAAATAATCATAATAATGTAGGCGACAAGTACTCGAGGAAAACAGTGGCGGATCCAGAACTTTTCATAAAGGGGGCATTCTTTTCAGAAGTCTCAGCCCCACCCCACTGGATCTGCCTATGGGAAATAATAATAATACAAAAATCGTATACACATAATTGCTTACAAAGCAGGGAACAACAAGCGTGACATGATTGGTCAGGCAGTGCTGTCGGAAGGAACGTCCCACAAAATAATAAAATAGCCTTGCCAGACATCATGATTATTTGGAATACACACGGGGGGTAACTTCCTATTTTTGGGTATACGAGGATGTGCCAAAAATATGGGTCATAATTTTGCGAGATTTTATATAAAAATGACCCTCCTTTTTAATGACATCCTATATTAAAATGCATTTACGTTTGATAACTGTATATTGATTTGGGGTATGATCTACATATAATCCAACAATCCATGCGTATATATAACGATAAAACATATGTGCACCAAACGATGTAAATTCATATATAAAAACTTAAGGGTAGCTGGTATATTTATGAATTATGAGTGATGATTAGTTAGTGCTTATATAAGCATGGGTCATATTTTAAATATTGTATATAAGTATAGTTCATTCTTTTTGAAATATTTATATAACTATAGGTACTGAATTTCAGTGAATGTTATATTAAAATGGGTACGTTTTTTTGAGGCAAAAATGGCACACCCCTACCAAAAAAATATCGAAGTGACCCCCTCCCCCCCCCCCCCCCCCCCCCCCGTGGGACTACATGTATCAACTTTGGCTCGATCTTTTATATTGTCTTTATAGTTAGATATTTTCAAATATTTTTATATATTTACACGCTTTAAAATTGAATTAAAAAATAATGTCAAATCATGCGTTTATCTCAATGTCTCAGTGTTATTAAAAATATGAAAATAATAGACATCAAAATTAATGTTGATATATGTCAGTACAATGTGTCCTACATTCTGACCTTTGTTATAACTTCACACGTCCTATTTCTTGACCTTTAAATAATTCTTACCTTACTCCCTGTTCCGTAAGAAAGATTGTAAAATAGCATTGGCAAGTCATCAAATAATCTTAGGATTACTCTACAAGCACCTAGATCTGTAGCAATAGCGCGGATCCGATCAAAAGTTAATCCCTTTCGGTCCCCACTTACAAACATACAAACATAGGTACTGAGTCGTATAATTCTGTCATGTCCTCTGTAGGTTTCCAATACGCGTACAAGATCCATGATTGATGATAGAAGTGTGTGTTTGTGTACTATGAACCTACGTCTGTTCTAAAGTGAAAGTAAATCACGTGGTTCAATATTTCCCCATTGTCAACATACGAATACCACAAAATAAGATAAACGTATAGAAAACAATAACGAAATAATAATAAATTGAAACCAAAATTTAGAAACCGGCTTTGGGACTTGATTGGACAGTTTGAGCTTTAATTTCTCAATAATAACCTTCAGCTAACTTGAATTATGTAGCATCAGTAAGGATATTCCAGAGCTGTGCTGAGTGATATATTTTAATAGGGTGTCGACAGAGGACTGAGAGATTAGACCTAGGTAAAGAGAGAACACGACATAATATGCCTATAGAGGACTGAGACGTTAGACCTAGTTGAAGGGATAACACGACTTAATATGCCTATAGAGGACTGAGACGTTAGACCTAGGTGAAGGGAGAACATGACATAATATGCCTATAGAGGAATGAGAGGTTATACCTAGGTGAAGGGAGAACACGACATAATATGCCGACAGACGACTGAGAGGTAAGACCAAGGTGAAAGGAGAACACGACATAATATATCTATAGAGGAATGCGATGTAAGACTTAAGTGAAGGGTTAACACGACATAATATGCCGACAGAGAACTGAGAGGTAATACATAGGTGAAGGGAGAACACGACATAATAGGCCTATAAAGGAATAAGAGGTAAAACCTTAGAAAAAGGAGAACACGACATAATATGCCTATAGAGGAATGAGAGGCAAGACCTTAGAAAAAGGAGAACACGACATAATATGCCGACAGAGCACTGAGAGGTTAGACTTAAGTGAAGGGTGAACACGACATAACATGCCGACAGAGGACTGAGAGGTAAGACCTAGGTGAAAGGAGAACACGACATAATATGCCGACAGACGACTGAGAGGTAAGACCTAGGTGAAAGGGGAACACGACATAATATGCCGACAGAGGACTGAGATGTAAGAATTAAGTGAAGGGTGAACACGACATAACATGCCGACAGAGAACTGAGAGGTAAGACCCAGGTGAAAGGAGAGAACACGACATAAAATGCCGACAGACGACTGAAAGGTAAGACCTAGGTGAAAGGAGAACACGACATAATATGCCTAAAGAGGAATAAGATGTAAGAATAAGTGAAGGGTGAACACGACATAATATGCCGACAGAGGACTGAGAGGTAAGACATAGCTATAGGGGAAGGGAGAACACGACATAATATACCTATAGAGGAATAAGAGGTAAGACCTTAGTAAAAGGAGAACACGACATAATATGCCTATCGAAGAATGAGAGGTAAGACATTAGAAAAGGGAGAACACGACATAATATGCCGACAGAGGACTGAGAGGTAAGAC
Source organism: Mytilus edulis (assembly GCA_019925275.1). Taxonomy (NCBI): domain Eukaryota; kingdom Metazoa; phylum Mollusca; class Bivalvia; order Mytilida; family Mytilidae; genus Mytilus; species Mytilus edulis. The sequence continues at coordinate 108,986,836 of CM034354.1, read as the reverse complement.
CTCGGTGAAGGGAGAACACGACATAATTTGCCTACAGAGGATTGAAATTTAAGACCTAGGTGAAGGGAGAACACGACATAATATGCCTATAGAGGAATGAGAAATTAGACTTAGGTTAAGAGAGAACACGACATAATATGCCTATAGAGGAATGAGAGATAATACCTAGTTGAACGACGAACGACACGACATGAAATGCCCACAGAGGATCAAGGATGTTAGCTGGTCATGTTTTGGAGTTTTCGTCAGAATTATGGAATCCTCTAGTTTTATCCATTCAAATGCCTTAAAATCTTTTGTCTAGTGACCCCCATTTTTCTTTTGATAAATCTTTTGCATGCAGTTTCATAAGCCATGTGTAAAAGTCTAAAAAAAAAAATTTTTAAAGTTTTTGAGAACTTTAACTTGTCAATGATAAAGCTATGAAAGATCAAGAGAGAACATTTTCCCACCAAAATTTCAAAGGCTTATATCTCGAAAACAAGCACATTGACTTCTATATTTTTTGCTTTTTTCATACCTTAATTAATCCCCTATCAATAGTTTAAAAAAAAGATATTTATTTTGAAACTTAATAGCGAACTTCCTTAAGTGGTCAGACCGAGGTGACTGGACGGACATGATATTATAGGCCAGATTAAGAGTTGCCAATCATATGATTCTACAAATTCCCAACATCTACTGCAATGTCAGCAACCACCATCTTTTAAATTTGTTATAATATCTAAACTTTTGAATTTTTCTACTCTTGAAACTATAATTTCGTTGTTCAATTAAAAGATTTCATACATGGTCTCTTTAAAGCTTTTTTTACTTCGGTGATCAGTTTAATGATTATTGAATATTTAATTGACAACTGATTTATTGTGATCGATTTACTAGACTATCAACAGAGAGTTGGTTTTGCAATGACTAATAATGTAATTGAGCATCGCTACTGGCCGACATTGATACAATAATGTACGATGGTCTGAAGCCACAATACACTCAAGTCTGATGCCGCAATACACTAAAGTTTGATGCCTCAATACGCTAAAGTCTAATGCCTCAATACGCTAAAGTCTGAAGTCTCAATACGCTAAAGTCTGATGCCTCAATACGCTAAAGTCTGATGCCGCAATACGCTAAAGTCTGATGCCTCAATACACTAAAGTCTGAAGCCTCAATACGCTAAAGTTTGATGCCTTAATTCGCTAAAGTCTGATGCCTTAATACGCTAAAGTCTGATGCCTCAATACACTGAAGTCTGATGCCTCAATACGCTAAAGTCTGATGCCTTAATACGCTAAAGTCTGATGCCTCAATACGCTAAAGTCTGATGCCTTAATACACTAAAGTTTGAAGCCTCAATACGCTAAAGTATGATGCCTCAATACGCTAAAGTCTGATGCCTCAATACGCTAAAGTATGATGCCTCAATACGCTAAAGTATGATGCCTCAATACACGAAGGTCTGAAGCCTCAATACGCTAAAGTTTGATGCCTTAATTCGCTAAAGTCTGATGCCTTAATACGCTAAAGTCTGATGCCTCAATACACTAAAGTCTGATGCCTCAATACGCTAAAGTATGATGCCTTAATACAATAAAGTTTGAAGCCTCAATACGCTAAAGTCTGATGCTTCAATACACTAAAGTCTGATGCCTCAATACGCTAAAGTCGAATGCCTCAATACGCTAAAGTCTGAAGTCTCAATACGCTAAAGTCTGATGCCTCAATACGCTAAAGTCTGATGCCTCAATACGCTAAAGTCTTATGAATCAATACGCTAAAGTCTGAAGCCTCAATACGCTAAAGTTTGATGCCTTAATTTGCTAAAGTCTGATGCCTTAATACGCTAAAGTCTGATGCCTCAATACACTGAAGGCTGATGCCTCAATACGCTAAAGTCTGATGCCTTAATACACTAAAGTCTGATGCCTCAATACGCTAAAGTCTGATGCCTTAATACACAAAAGTCTGATGCCTCAATACGCTAAAGTATGATGCCTCAATACGCTAAAGTCTGAGGCCTCAATACGCTAAAGTCTGATGCCTCAATACACTAAAGTCTGAGGCCTCAATACGCTAAAGTTTGATGCCTTAATACGCTAAAGTTTGAAGCCTTAATGCACTAAAGTTTGAAGCCTCAATACGCTAAAGTCTGATGCCTCAATACACTAAAGTCTGATGCCTCAATACGCTAAAGTATGATGCCTTAATACACTAAAGTTTGAAGCCTCAATACGCTAAAGTATGATGCCTCAATACGCTAAAGTTTGATGCCTTAATACGCTAATGATGACTCAATACGCTCAAGTCTGATGTCGCAATACGCTAATGATGCCTCTATACGCTAAAGTATGAAGCCTCAATACGCTAATGTCTGGTGCCTCAATACGCTAAAGTCTGATGCCTTAATACGCTAAAGTCTGAAGCCTCAATACGCTAAAGTCTGATGCCTCAATACACTATAGTCTGATGCCTCAATACACTAAAGTTTGATGCCTCAATACACTAAAGTCTGATGCCTCGATACACTAAAGTTTGATGTCTCAATACACTAAAGTCTGATGCCTCAATACGCTAAAGTCTGAAGCCTCAATACGCTAAAGTATGGTGCCTCAATACGTTCAAGTCTAAAGCATCAATACACTAAAGTCTGATGCCTCAATACACTAAAGTATGATGCCTTAATACACTCAAGTCCGATGCATTAATACACTAAAGTCTGATGCCTCAATAGACTAAAGTCTGAAGCCTAAATACGCTAAAGTCTGAAGCCTCAATACGCTAAAGTCTGAAGCCTCAATACGCTAAAGTCTGATGCCACAATAAGCTAAAGTATGAGGCCTCAATACACTACAGTCTCATGCCTCAACACACTAAAGTATGATGCCTCAATACACTAAAGTCTGATGCCTCAATACACTAAAGTATGATGCCTCAATACACTAAAGTCTGATGCCTCAATACGCTAAAGTCTGATGCCTCAATACACTAAAGTATGATGCCTCAATACACTAAAGTCTGATGCCTCAATACACTAAAGTCTGATGCCTCAATACACTAAAGTATGATGTCTCAATACACTAAAGTCTGATGCCTCAATACACTAAAGTCTGATGCCTCAATACACTAAAGTCTGATGTCTCAATACACTAAAGTCTGATGCCTCAATACACTTAAGTCTGATGCCTCAATACACTAAAGTATGATGTCTCAATACACTAAAGTCTGATGTCTCAATACACTTAAGTCTGATGCCTCAATACACTAAAGTCTGATGCCTCAATACACTACAGTATCATGCCTCAATACACTACAGTATGATGTCTCAATACACTAAAGTCTGATGTCTCAATACACTTAAGTCTGATGCCTCAATACACTAAAGTCTGATGTCTCAATACACTACAGTCTCATGTCTCAATACACTAAAGTCTGATGTCTCAATACACTAAAGTCTGATGTCTCAATACACTTAAGTCTGATGCCTCAATACACTAAAGTCTGATGCCTCAATACACTACAGTCTGATGTCTCAATACTCTAAAGTCTGATGCCTCAATACACTAAAGTCTGATGCCTCAATACACTAAAGTATGATGTCTCAATACACTAAAGTCTGATGCCTCAATACACTAAAGTCTGATGCCTCAATACACTAAAGTCTGATGTCTCAATACACTAAAGTCTGATGCCTCAATACACTTAAGTCTGATGCCTCAATACACTAAAGTATGATGTCTCAATACACTAAAGTCTGATGCCTCAATACACTTAAGTCTGATGCCTCAATACACTAAAGTCTGATGCCTCAATACACTACAGTCTCATGCCTCAATACACTAAAGTATGATGTCTCAATACACTAAAGTCTGATGTCTCAATACACTTAAGTCTGATGCCTCAATACACTAAAGTCTGATGTCTCAATACACTACAGTCTCATGTCTCAATACACTAAAGTCTGATGCCTCAATACACTAAAGTATGATGTCTCAATACACTAAAGTCTGATGCCTCAATACACTAAAGTATGATGCCTCAATACGCTAAAGTATGATGTCTCAATACACTAAAGTATGATGTCTCAATACACTTAAGTCTGATGTCTCAATACGCTAAAGTATGATGTCTCAATACACTAAAGTATGATGTCTCAATACGCTAAAGTCTGATGCCTCAATACACTAAAGTCTGATGCCTCAATACGCTAAAGTCTGATGTCTCAATACTCTAAAGTATGATGCCTCAATACGCTAAAGTATGATGTCTCAATACGCTAAAGTATGATGTCTCAATACACTAAAGTATGATGTCTCAATACTCTAAAGTCTGATGCCTCAATACGCTAAAGTCTGATGCCTCAATACACTAAAGTATGATGTCTCAATACGCTAAAGTCTGATGCCTCAATACACTAAAGTATGATGTCTCAATACACTAAAGTATGATGTCTCAATACTCTAAAGTCTGATGCCTCAATACACTAAAGTCTGATGCCTCAATACAGTTTGAAGCCTCAATCTTTCTAAAGTCTGATGCCTCAATACGCTAATGTCTGATGCCTTAATACACTAAAGTTTGAAGCCTCAATACGCTAAAGTATGATGCCTCAATACGCTAAAGTCTGAAAGTCTGAAGCCTCAATACACTAAAGTATGATGTCTCAATACGCTAAAGTCTGAAGTCTCAATACTCTAAAGTCTGATGCCTCAATACGCTAAAGTCTGATGCCTCAATATGCTTAAGTCTGATGTCTCAATACACTAAAGTCTGATGCCTCAATACGCTAAAGTGCATTTTCCCGACAACAATAAAAATTAACAAAATTGAAAGGGCGGATTACCTTAAAAGTGAAGATGTGTATGAAACACCTTGAAAAAACATTTTTCTAGCAGTTCGGTAAAAGTAATCAATATTAAAGTAGTACAAACTTATTTCTGCTTGATGAACGTACAGTGTTACATATCACATGCATATACAAAACGATCATACGCATTACTTTTTTGATCATTTATAATGTTAAGGTTACAAATTATAATTTAACTTAAGAGCAAATATATCTAGATATTCGCAATGGGTTACTTGGATGTTTGGGAATTAAATTTCAAAAATATTTTAGCAATCCTTCTATATTTGTAATCAGATGTTATGAACTTGTGTGAAGTAAAGTCTACTTTTATGATTTCTAATCAAACCATTCAATTTCTATAAAACATGGTTTGACAATATTATGATACCCATGACTGTCATCATTATGTATTTCTAATTAATTGTTCAAGTTTGTAGCTTTTACTTGTGATTAAAATATGACGCATCATTCGTATAACCGTTTTCATTTAACCATATTATACGTAGGCACTTTTCAGAAACCTCCTCACAGATCTAAAATTAAACTTGCATTAATACTATGATTGTTTCAATTTGTTCTTGGTGTCTATCCAAAATTTAAGGTGGCGATAACCACATAGTAAAGTAGTGTGCCCTTTAAAACATGGGGTCTTTTATAACTGACTATGCGGTTTTTGTGTTGCTCATCCTTGAATGCCGTACGGTGATCAATAGCTGTTAATATTTTTGTCAGTTGGTCTCTTGTGGAGAGTTGTCTTTTTGTCAATCATACCACATAATCTTTTTAATATAAACATATTTAATTAAACAAATGACTTGCTTAGACCAGACTCAATCTAATTAAAAACCGATCTCTCATCGCTCCTGTTTCTGATATGTCGCGTGGGAGATCTAACGAAACCGGCTTTGAGGTCACATGTGTGTGAACTAAAAGTCATGAATTTATAAAGATATGCAAATGAGTTGACGACCTATTAATAAGCCAATCAAAAAAGTTTATGAATTATTATGACTGACGATTTCGTCGTAAATAAAATGAGTTACATCCCTTTGGCTTACGTTAAACTTCCAAGATCGTGGAAGACTCAATTTCATTGGTTGAAAAAGACACACCTACGAGGTCACTCACATGTGACCTCAAAGCGGGTTTCGTTAGATCTCCCACGCGACATATCAGAAACAGGAGCGATGAGAGATCGGTTTTTAATTAGATTGGACCAGTCTCATCCCACCATTTTTTTCTTAAAATGTTCTATACCAAGTCAGGCAAATGGCCATTGTTATATTATAGTTCGTTTATGTGAGTGTTACATTTTAAGGTGTATTTTTGTTGTGTCGTAGTTCTCCTCTTATATTTGATGTGTTTCCCTCAGTTTTAGTTTGTTACCCGGACTTGTTTTTTCTCAATCGATTTATAAATTTCGAACAGCGGTATACTACGGTTGCCTTTATATAGAACAGGAACACATGTAGTGAATCATACCATACATCACTGGTATTAAAGAGATAATAGTAACTGCAATTACGATTATCCCAATATGGCGACGGTAGATATAGATAAAATCTTTACACTCATTTTTCTTAAATGTAGCATGCTTTTGTCAATAGTTACTCAGCTGCAAGGTTTATCTATACCATTACATCATATTTGAATCGTAACGGTGCACTGGAATCGTCTGAGCGCTTTGAAAATTGCCGTTGAAAAATTCGGTATGATAATCGTAACTCTATGGTATTTTTCTTCTTTGATAATCGTAATTTTCTTTATCGGATAATAGTAACTGAAACATAATAAATGTGTCTTTCAGCATTTCAATGGTATTTTGTGTGTTAAAAATGCAAAGGTCAAGTTTAACGATGACATAAACGCATATAAAAATAAATGAAGAAACTTACAGGTTAATATCTAGGACAAATTTACCTATATATATATATATACAGTCATGGGACTAAAGTGAGTTCCCAGTAAAAAAAAGTCCTATCATTTCAACTTGTATATCTATTTATAACTGACAACAATATGCATAACCTTTTAGTTTAAACATATTTTACTAGCAAAAGTAGCAAAAGGGATTGGACACAAGTTATAACAACATTAGAGACGTCCTCTCCCAATATAAATATAAACACAAAGTACATTAGATAATGGCGAAAAAAAACACAACATAGTAGTAATGCATGTAATACATACTTCAAACAAAAATTAGAAATAAAAAGAAAAAAGAAAAAAAAATACAATATAATAAGGAATAATAATGAAACAACTAGACTGAAGTGAAAGGTTGTAAAGTAGAAATTTAGAATGTTAATTGACTGCTTTAAATCTTTGTGTTATTCTGATATAAGATTGTACGGACTCAAAATGTCTTTGTTTTGCTGAAAAGAAAGGTCACCGTCACCAGCTAAAAGAAGCTCAATGGATGTAGCATAACTTTCTAATTTTGAAAACAGTATTTCTCTAGCTTCGTTGTGAAGAGCGCACTGTAACAAATAGTGTATACTATCCTCAACAGGGTGGCCACAGCTGCATGCGGGACTGGGTTTAATATTAACACGATGTAAATCTGAATTTAAAGAACTGCACATATTTCTCAAACGTGTATGAATGATATTAATTTTCTATCCCCACAAAACTAAAATAGGAAGGTGGCTGTATCAATTTGGACTTCATCTTTCGTTTAAAAATATTTATGTTTTGGACGTACGTATGTCGGGGGGAAGGCTATTCCATTCAAAAGTAGTGGATGGGAAAAAGGATTTTCTAGTTATGTCTAGTCTATAACCGGGTACTACATAATTATTACTGTTTCGCAAATCGTAGTTAGATACTTGACCAACAAGCGGGGGCATTAAATCACAGTGATAATCAGGGGCAGTCTCATTATGTATAGAATAGAACATATTGAGCATTCTGGATTTTCTTCTGTTCACAAGCAATTGCCAGCCAGTTTCAAAATATATAGCTTCCCGACTAGCAAACACGGGCAACCCAGTTACTAACCTCCCTGCTTCTAACTGAACATGTTCTAAATTGTCGGCTTCTTGTTGAGTACAACCATCCCATAACTCACATGCATATTCCATAACGGGTCTTATAAAAGTTAAATATATACGAGCAAGATAATTTCTATTCAGTACATATTTCAATTTTTTAAGAACATTTAATCTCGTGCTTGCACACTTTAAAATATTTTCTATATGTGTATGGAATTTATCATTGGAATCAAAAGTAATCCCTAAGTGTTTATGACAGGAGACAAATTCTACTAATTGGTTTTGAAATTCTATTTCAATATCATCTGGGGAAGTATGGCAGGAGAATATCATAGCCTTTGTCCTATTAGGGTTAAAGTTAATAAGCCAATCTTTAGACCATACTGAAATTTGTTCTAAATCGCTGTTTAAGACATCCTCTATAGTGTAAGGGTTATTGCTGGAATAAGAAAGAGATGTATCATCAGCAAACAATCGAGTTAGACTTGTCAAATTATCAGCTATGTCATTTACATAAATAAGAAATAGTAGGGGACCTAATACAGAGCCTTGCGGAACTCCTGCATTAGTATTATCAAAAGGCGAATAGGCATTTGAAACGAAAACGCTTTGTTTTCTATTTGAAATATAACTTTCAAACCATTTATACAGATTTCCATCAATACCATACGCTTTTAGTTTTATTAAGAGGCCACTATGCCATACCCTATCAAAAGCTTTCGAGGTATCACATAATATAAGAGATGTTATACAGCGATCATCAAGTGACATGCATATCCTATAATAAATTTCTATTAGCTAGTGAACCTTTTGATATATACATGTACCTGTTAAAGATACGGAAAATGAAGCAGCTGTCGAGACAGCTATTGTGGTAAGTAGATATTTTGATTTTTTTCAAAGTTTCAATGTTGTGTGCGCGTTTAAGTCCGTTTTTGTTTGTTTTTTTTTAGGGGGGAGGGGGGGATTAGCTATATCCCATATCCCAAAAGTGCAATCCTTTCAATTCATTGCTCAAAATGAAAGTCACGTATACCACATTTTCATATGTCATATATATGTTTTGCCTCCAATATCACGTTTATATTAAAATTCTGCGCGAAATGAACAAAAGTTTCCGTCAATAACTTTATAACTGCATTATCGCATTTAACAGTTGATACCTTTATTGGTAGATATGAGTGTTCATATTTCCCTTTTCCTTATAATTCAATAAATATAGCCGTCCATTTTTTCCCCTTTTATTCCCTTTTTTTCTATTTTATACTGATATAATATATGATTTTAAAAATTTACTTCAAATGTTTTGATCAAATACCCATGTATTTTAGGACGTTTCTTTAAACAGTGTGTATGGTAAAGGATCTAAAATAGTTACAGTTTATTGTTACTATTGTTTATTGTTACTTTTGTTATTGTTACTTTTGTTTATAGTTACTTTTGTTTTTTTTGTTTTTTTTAGCCTTACCTATAGTCTTAATACGAAGCACTTGACGGACTGAAAAAAACACACACAAATATGTATATTGATAAATTACATCAGAAGGCATAACATGTACATCATCACAGTCGGAACTTGTTTAATTACAAAGATTTTTATAGATTTTACAACAAATATTTTGTGCTTCAGAAAAATACACGACAATTAGGTTAGGCTAATTTTTGTTTTCATTTAATAGAAAATAACTTATTGTATGGCAAGTATGCAAATACAAAAATGTTCCTTGTTTAGTACCTTCAATATTTGTCTCTACAATATCTTCCATGCATATGTATGCATCATACTTTTCATATACCGAGTATTTATGAATTTTTGAATTAGTTTGTTTCTAATATTGCGGAATATGCGTTATTTTATTCTCCACTTTGCAGTCATTCTTTGAATAAGTATTCCGTGTAAGACAATTTAAAGCCACATCAACTTCAATTCTTCATTTTCGGGCTTTTGGCCAAACTATAAGAGAACACAAATCCATGTTTATCAAAGAACGCCACGTTACTTAATTTCATAATACACAAAAAATCCCAACCTTTCTCTATTCTTATATAGCATTAACTGTTTAAAGGATGTCATATTGTTATAATTCAAAATTAAATTTGTGTTGTTTATAGTTATTTTCTGAGATATCGAAATTTCAGTGACAGTCATGAAGTAGCTAAAATGCCAAAAAAATATGGTATGATTAACAACGAGACAACTTTCCACAAGAGACCAACATGACTCAGATATTAACAAAAATAGGTCACCGTACGGCCTTCAACAATGAGCAAAGACCATACGGCATAGACAGCTATAAAAGGCTCCGAAATGACAATGTAAAACACTTTAGACGAGAAAACTAACGGCATTATTTATTAAAAAAACTAAATTTTATGATATACTAGTATGTAGATATAGGAAGATGTGGTGTGAGTGCCAATGAGACATGCAACTCTCTATCCAAATAACAATTTATAAAAAGGTAAACCATTATAGGTCAATGTACGGCCTTCAACACGGAGCCTTGGCTCACACCGAACAACAAGCTATAAAGGGCTCCAAAATTACTAGTGTAAAAAAACAATAGCATAGCATCACAACATAGAAAAACACACGTTAAAATATCAATTGGCAGACTTAACTCAATCAAAAAACATAAATTAATACACATATGTAGCTGTTTTCCTAAGAACTGTTAATAATATATGCATAAAAAGAAATGTCATAAGATGTTGGAACGTTTCGTAAATAATTCATCGACATAACTTCATTATATGCTATTAGATATATGTTTTAAGTGTCAATATCAATAAAACACTTTCCAGTTACGATTATCTTTCCATTTTTAAATACCATAATTACGATTATCTTTTTTTCCGAGTTACGATTATCATCCCGAATTTTTCGACGGCAATTTTCAAAGCGCTTAGACTAATTCAGTGCACCTTTACGATTCAAATATGATGTACTGTTATAGATAAACCTTGCAGCTGAGTAACTATTGACAAAAGCATGCTGCATTTAAGAAAAATGAGTGTAAAGATTTTACCTATATCTACCGTCGCCATATTGGGATAATCGTAATTGCAGTTACTATTATCTCTTTAATACCAGTGATACATGATTATTATTATTTTTAATATCATGCAAAATAAAGAATGAAAAAAATTTAAAAACTCAAACTTATCCTGCAATTCGGAATTAAACTAATCTGTCTCCACACTTGAAGACACAAGTATCTGAATAGTCGGTTCTGATTCTAATAATTTATTTACAAAGACATATAAATGCATGGCATATACATGCGAGGTCTTCATTGAAAAAAAAAATTGTATACAACAGCATATGTATGGCATATACAGGTACGGTCCCCATCTAAATAAAGAATATTATTCATACAAAGACATACAAAACGTATTTCGATTATAATAAAAAAACAACTCATGTGCACAGGGAAACATACATGAGTCTATTAATCAAAGAATATACTAGTACATACATAAATATACATGTGAGTGCCTTTTTTCAATAACGAATACTAGTAACGCATATACGAAAGGATCAAACAATAAGGTCCTTATTCTAATAACCAATTACTTATATACAAAGGCATACAATTAAAACATTTTGATTCATAATAGATTACTTATAAGTAATACAAATGAAATGTACCATTCGTTCCGTTTGAAACCATGAAAAACTTATCAACATGAAAAAATTATGAACATGAAATAATAAATTAGTGACCATAACGATAAGTGTATTTAGTTGTATGTCGAAAAACAACAAAGTGCGTTGGTGCTCCCTTAAGCCATTATGGGCGCTTTCATCAATCTATCTTAAATATGCTAGTGTTCGTCGAAAAACAACAAAGTGCGTTGGTGTTCCCTTAAGCCATTATGGGCGCTTTGATCAATCTATCTTAAATAAATAGTTTGGTTGACTTGATTGACATGTATCTTTCTTATGTAAACATGTTTCTAAATAAAGCACAATTGACAATCGAACCTTTCGTTGACAATGATTTTCTGAATTGCAGTCATACCACACCAGGTTTAATCCACCATTTTCTACATTTGAAAATGCCTGTACCAAGTCAGGAATATGACAGTTCTTGTCCATTCGTTTTTATGTGTTTTGTCATTTGTTTTTGCCATGTGATTATGGACTTTTGAATAAGATTTTCCTTTGAGTTCAGTATTTTTGTGATTTTACTTTTTTATATTTGCATCTTCTTTTTCGTGTTATCGTTTTATAATAGAAATGTTATTTATCTTTCTGGAAAATGTGATTTAAATGAAAACATTCATAAAAAAGACTACAATAAACCTGTCGAAAGGTTTTAACTTACAAATACATGCTGTAATGATTGATTAATAACTCTTTAACAAGAGTGTGTATTGTTATGTCTGTCCCAAGTCAGGAGCCTCTGGCCTTTGTTAGTCTTGTTTATTTTGTTTTTAATTTTAGTTTTCTTGGTCCGAGACCACAATTAATTCGTAGTGCAGTTCTTTTAGAACAGAAATGAAAATTAAAAAATTCCCACCTGAGCTTACTAAATGAAATGTTTACAGTGTGTTGTACTACTTTTGGGAAAATTGTATCAAAATTATAGAAAACTTCATCGGCTCTAACTCAAAATATGGACAATTTTATGTTGAGGGCGTCTTGAAATCTTTTAACAGCGTTCGAAGTGCTAATTTTTAACCTTTGTCAGCTAGACCAAATAACCACTTTCCTTTAAAACTCTGAACCCAAATTCTTGTACAGTGTAATTTTACTCCCCTTCTTGCAATTTGAGGAATAAGACATGGAGAAATAAATTTGGAAGGGGTATACAAAATATTGGCAAGTAACCCACTGTCAACACTAGGGACTATATTTGTGGACAACGAAAATCAAGGGACCTGTTGGTAACCTTCTGCTGTTGCCTGTGTTCGAACAATAATCAGAATATTATTATAGATATAAATTTAATATTAAGTTCCAGGCGAAGTTTCCAGGATTATAATTTAGTACGCAAGACGCGTGTTTCGTCTACATTAGCCAATCAGTGACACTCATATCAAAATATTTATTAAGCCAAACAAGTAAAAACAAGTAACAAGTAAAAAGTTGGAAGAGCATTGTGGATCCAGAATTAAAAAAAAAGTTGTGCCAAATACGGCTATGGTAATCTATGCCTGGGATAAGAAATCCTTTGTATTTTGAAAAAAATTAAAGTTTTGTAAACAGGAAATTGGTAAAAATGACCACATTGTCGATATTCATGTCAACACCGAAGTGTTGACTACTGGGCTGGTGATACCCTCGGGGACAAAACGTCCACCAGCAGTGGCATCGACCCAGTGGTGTAAATAGTTATCAAAGGTACCAGGATTATGATTTAGTACGCCAGACGCGCGTTTCGTCTATATAAGACTCCTATAATTTACGTAACTGTAGGTGTAACTTTTATTTATGTTGTTTATCAATGAAATAAAACATGTCTTATTTTTCTCAATTCTTATTTTCTCTTCTTGGTGCTCTAAAATACGTTATTTTGATATCTGAAATTTTATTTCTGAATTATATAAAAATATATGTTTAACTTATGAATCAAAGATATGATTGACCACCTAAACTGGAATATAATTCATAAAACTAGTATACGACTTCATGGCAAGGAGAACTGTTTAATTTTTTTTATTAGATAATAGTACTTTGAGAACAAATATTTTAACAGTCCTAAAAAGTTATATACTTATGGTAATCCAAGATATCAATAAAATCAGATAATGTTGTATGTGGAAGTTTCAAGAGGGCAGCAAAATCAGATAAAAACATTGTTTTCACAAAACAACTACAATGTATTATTTTTTTTAGTATTGATATTTGAATGAATGTTTTGTTGTATGCATAAAAAAAAACATCATTTGTTCATGGAAAATAATATATCGTCATTTTTCTTGTCATTTGTTATCATTATAGCAACGTTTTGAACCAGCCTCTTGGATTTACAAACTTCAATGTACATACAATCAGGCATAAACGAAGAACAACTATTTCAACTTGGTTGACGATCTATCAAATAAATTAAGTTTGTTTCTCATTAATATTGAATTCAACCTAAGAAAATGGCTTTGCCAAAAATAGAATATGACCATTGTTTCCACTCGTTTGTTGAAGTTTTGGAGTTTTAACTTTGCCTTTTGATAAGGAAATTTTCGATTTCAATTTGCAAATAGAATGGTCTTCTTGTTATTGTACTGCTTGAAAACGGTATGTTATACATCTACATATAATCTACAATATCTCATCGACATGAAATTCAATAATTTACAAATTGATATTAATTTCATTAAGATAATGAAAATATACAGATAATGGAAATATATAGATAATGAAAATATACAGATAATGAAAATACACAGATAATGAAAATATACAGATAATGGAAATATACAGATAATGAAAATATACAAATAATGGAAATATACAGATAATGAAAATATACAGATAATGAAAATATACAAATAATGAAAATATACAGATAATGAAAATATACAGATAATGGAAATATACAGATAATGAAAATAAACAGATAATGAAAATATACAGACAATGAAAATATCAAATAATGAAAATATACAGATAATGAAAATGTACACATAATAAAAATGTATATATAATGAAAATATACAGATTATGAAAATATACAGATAATGAAAATATACAGATTATGAAAATATACAGATAATGGAAATATATAGATAATGAAAATATACAAATAATGGAAATAGAAAGATTATGAAAATAGACAGTTTATTATTAATAAACTCATCATAGCTATCAGGACAAAATTTTGTATATACGCCAGACGCGTGTTTCGTCTATCTAAGACTCATGAGTGACGCTCGAATCCATAAAAGGTAAAAAGTCCAAATAAAGTCCGAAGTTGAAGAGCATTGACGATCAAAATTCCTAAAAGTTTTGCCAAATACAGCTAAGGTAATCTATAAAATATACATATTATGAAAACATACAGTTGATTGAAATATATAGTTATTTTCTTTGGTTACATCTTCTGATATCAGACTCAGACTTCTCTTGAACTGTATTTTAATGTGCGTATTGTTATGCGTTTACTTTTCTGCATTGGCTAGAGGTATAGGAGGAGGGTTGCGATCTCATAAACATGTTTAACACCGCCGCAATTTTGCGCCTGACCCAAGTCAGTAGGCTCTGAAATTTGTTAGTCTTGTATTATTGGAATCTTGGGTACAATTTGAAGTTTAGTATGGCGTTCATTATCACTGAACTAGTATATATATTTGTTAAGGGGCCAGCTGAAGGACGCCTCCGGGTGCGGGAATTTCTCGCTGCATTGAAGACCTGTTGGTGACCTTCTGCTGTTGTCTGCTCTATGGTCGGGTTGTTGTCTCTTTGACACATTCTCCATTTCCATTCTGAATTTTAAATATACAGATTATGCAAAAAGGCAGATTATGACAGCATACAGATACTAAAAATAAGCATCAATTTCTTTCAATCACTTTGGTATTAATTGTTTACAAAATATACATAAATAACTTCAATCCCTTTGGTCTTAATTGTTAACAAAATATACATAAATGACTTTCAATCCCTTTGGTATGAATTGTTTACAAAATATACATAAATGACTTTCAATCCCTTTGGTATTAATTGTTTACAAAATGTACATAAATTACTTTCAATCCCTTTGGTATTAATTGTTTACAAAATATACATAAATGACTTTCAATCCCTTTGGTATTAATTGTTAACAAAATATACGTAAATGACTTTCAATCCCTTTGGTATTAATTGTTCACAAACTATACATAAATGACTTTCAATCCCTTTGGTATTAATTGTTGATAATACACAAATTGCTTTCAATCCCTTTGGTATTAATTGTTAACAAAATATACATAAATTACTTTCAATCCCTTTGGTATTAATTGTTCACAAAATATACATAAATTACTTTAAATCCCTTTGGTATTAATTGTTAACAAAATATACATAAATTACTTTCAATCCCTTTGGTATTAATTGTTAACAAAATCTACATTACAGTATTTTACAGTAAAATAACTAGTGGTTCGTTTAAAGATCCACATTAAATCTAGCAAGATTGAGTTAATTACTTAGTTTCCTGTCAACGATTGTCTCTTCTGTTATTTGTTGGTATTTACACTCAGTAGAAAGTTAGACGAAACGTGTCGAGACGTTTCTATTTTCATTTTAGTTATTTCATCATGTCACTGTATACAATAAAGTATTACCAGTTTTTACTCCAGTTTTAAAACATCATATCCTTTCAAATTGCTATTTTTTTTATTAATAATGAATGGGATTATTCAACGTTTCTAATATATACCCTGTATGAACAACTCTGCATTATGAATTAGATTATAAAATGCATTCAGTACTGACCCTTAAATAACAACAAAGAGCATCACTGAATAATACATTAGTTGATATAATGTAATCAATGCTAGGGACATTATTGGATGGTGAATCGAATGATAGAAAGTAACTAATGGTGAACCTTTCGTAACACCTTAGCTCAACACTGGGAAATTAATTGGTTGATATAATGTAAATAATGCTGACCGTTTTTGGAACACCGTATAACTCTACTGAATAACGAATGACATGATTAAATATCAAATAGGCTGACCATTTCGGAACAACTTAGTTTACCACTAGATTGGAATAAATTAGTACACCATTGAATAAAAAATGGTATGCTTTAATAGCATAAACGATGATCCCCTTTCGGAACATCTTATAATGAGACCATCACAAGATAATGATGGTATGATATGATGTATTTAATGCTGACCCTTCACAAACACCCTAGTACAACTTTAATGGAATAATATAATGATGGTATGATATGTATATTCAATGCTGACCCATCACAAACACCTTAGTACATCTTTGATGGAATAATATAATGATGGTATGATATGATGTATTTAATGCTTTCCCTTCACAATCATCCTAGTACACCTTTGATGGAATAATATAATGATGGTATGATATGATGTATTTAATGCTGACCCATCACAAACACCCTAGTACACCTTTGATGGAATAATATAATGATGGTATGATATGATGTATTTAATGCTGACCCTTCACAAACACCATAGTACATCTTTGATGGAATAATATAATGATGGTATGATATGATGTATTTAATGCTGACCCTTCACAAATACCCTAGTACACCTTTGATGGAATAATATAATGATGGTATGATATGATGTATTTAATGCTGACCCATCACAAACACCCTAGTACACCTTTTGATGGAATAATATAATGATGGTATGATATGATGTATTTAATGCAGACCAATCACAAACACCCTAGTACACCTTTAATTGAATAAAATAATGATGGTATGATATGATGTATTTAATGCTGACCCTTCACAAACACCCTAGTACACCTTTGATGGAAAAAATAATGATGGTATGATATGATGTATTTAATGCTGACCCTTCACAAACACCCTAGTACACCTTTGATGGAATACTATAATGATGGTATGATATGATGTATTTAATGCTGACCCTTCACAACACCCTAGTACATCTTTGATGGAATAATATAATGATGGTATGATATAATGTATTTGATGCTGACCCTTCACAAACACCCTAGTACACCTTTGATGTAATACTATAAAGATGGTATGATATGATGTATTTAATGCTGACCCTTCACAAACACCCTACTACACCTTTAATGGAATATAATAAGACCACCACAAGATAATGATGGTATGATATAATGTATTTAATACTGACCAATCACAAACACCCTAGTACACCTTTGATGGAATAATATAATGATGGTATGATATGATGTATTTAATGCTGACCCTTCACAAACACCCTAGTACACCTTTGATGGAATAATATAATGATGGTATGATATGATGTATTTAATGCTGACCCTCACAAACACCCTAGTACACCTTTGATGGAATGCTATAATGATGGTATGATATGATGTATTTAATGCTGACCCTTCACAAACACCCTAGTACACCTTTGATGGAATATAATATGACCACCACAAGATAATGATGGTATGATATAAAGTATTTAATGCTGACCCTTCACAAACACCCTAGTACACCTTTGATGGAATAATATAATGATGGTATGACATGATGTATTTAATGCTGACCCTTCACAAACACCCTAGTACACCTTTGATGGAATAATATAATAATGGTATGATATGATGTATTTAATGCTGACCCTTCACAAACACTCTAGTACATCTTTGATGGAATAATATAATGATGGTATGATATGATGTATTTAATGCTGACCCTTCACAAACACCCTAGTACACCTTTGATGGAATACTATAATGATGGTATGATATGATGTATTTAATGCTGACCCTTGACAAACACCCTAGTACATCTTTGATGGAATAATATAATGATAGTATGATATAATGTATTTAATGCTGACCCTTCACAAACACCCTAGTATATTTTTGATGGAATACTATAATGATGGTATGATATGATGTATTTAATGCTGACCCTTCACAAACACCCTAGTACACCTTTGATGGAATAATATAATGATGGTATGATATGATGTATTAAATGCTGACCCATCACAAACACCCTAGTACACCTTTGATGGAATACTATAATGATGGTATGATATGATGTATTAAATGCTGACCCTTCACAAACACCCTAGTACATCTTTGATGGAATAATATAATGATGGTATGATATAATGTATTTAATGCTGACCCATCACAAACACCCTAGTATATTTTTGATGGAATAATATAATGATTGTATGACATAATGTATTTAATGCTGACCAATCACAAACACCCTAGTACATCTTTGATGGAATACTATAATGATGGTATGATATGATGTGTTTAATGCTGACCCATTACAAACACCCTAGTACACCTTTGATGGAATAATATAATGATGGTATGATATAATGTATTTAATGCTGACCAATCACAAACACCCTAGTACATCTTTGATGGAATAATATAATGATGGTATGATATGATGTATTTAATGCTGACCCTTCACAAACACTCTAGTACATCTTTGATGGAATACTATAATGATGGTATGATATGATGTATTTAATGCTGACCCTTCTCAAACACCCTAGTACATCTTTGATGGAATAATATAATGTAAAAGAGAGGCGAAAGATACCAGGTTATCAATACAGTTAACAATTAATATTGAAACTAAAGACTAAGCAACAGGAACACGTGGTCTTTCCGCTTTTGGTTAGTTTCATCATACCCCTACACCATTGGCATCCTTAGAATTTTACTTCTCAAGACATCAGATCAATAAGAAGAACATCCTTAACCAGCTTGGTTTCTTTTAAATATGATGTGTTAAGATGATCATTTGTTGATTTGTAAGCAAATATAGGAGTAATCCAGTCCTGTTTTTACAATTATCCAGTGATGATTGCATGTTCCGTCATGCAAACAAAAGTCTTTTCAACTTTAGCTGATCCCAGCACGAAAGTCTAATTTGTACCATCTATTTCAACTTCATTGAAAATTTTCAGCATGTTTAAGTAGTTTTTATCTTTTTTCTATAAATTCTATAAAGAAACAACTTCGAATTGTTAGCGCTTTTTAAGTTTAATGTTAATGTTATCTGATGGCCAAGTAATGTATTTCTAATTGCGTTGTATTGTTACCAAAGATGACAGCTCGTAGAAAATTAAATGTTATACGCTTTCATTATTTAGTATGTTCCACAAAGATAACACGTATAATTGTTAACAGTATAATTATGTTAAATAAATGCATGCATTGTTTAATATCTTACACTGCTAATAAATAAATACCTGAAAAAAAATTGTGATTAAAAGAAAATAACTCTGTTTATGCTTATATGTCATGACAAAAGAAAATTAGATTTTGATATAGATGAACGTTATGATCTGGGCAAAATCAAACAAACCTGTATCTTTCAAGGTTCATATCAAATGGCAAAATGATCTGTCTTGGGAAAGGCATTTCCTTATGTAGATACTGATGGATTAAACCTGGTTTAATAGCTTATAACGATCTCACTTGCATGACAGTCGTACACAATCATGTGGGTTCCCTTTGAAACAAATAAACGAAGAACTTTGTAATATTGTTCCTTACGGTACAATTGTTTTACCTATTCAAAATAATGAACTTACAAAACCCTTTCTTTGCCTTATAGAGACAAAATATACTGAAGATTCGATACCATTGAATATAAAGTATAAAACAAATAACTTAAAACACATTTTTAAACAAAAGTTTCATATGCTGATCTAGTTTGAAGCGATGACTAATACCACAAGACTACCCTAGGTTCAAAAAGAGAATTGCCAACCGTTGCAAAGAAACCATATGTAGCAATTATATCGCAAATATCAAGTACTCCGAACGATGAACGTGGAACTTTATTATCTGAAAATAATTTCTAATAAAACTGATATAAAAATAAGCTTCAATGAGTTCTAATGACCGAATTGTCTGTCAAATCAGAAAACAATCTTAAGGGTTTTGAGAATGAATTTCATCAAAATTTAACATTTTTCCTCTGAATGGAATGAGAACAAACTGGATTGACGAATAGTAGATATTGATGAGTTTTGATTGATAAAAAAAGTTTAGTATCAATCGGGGGATATTGTATAGACATTGTGCATACAGCATGTATTCGCTAGATATTTTTTTGTTCATTTTGTTGTTTTGTAGCAGGAATTATAAACAACAACCATACAGTGGATTAATGTCTTACAAACATTCGATGAAGATATCACTATTTGTAAAAATGTCCTCAAATCCATTATATCAATGTTGGGTTTGCGTTCTCCTTGATTGTGTTAGATTTCAAATTCGATATCAATCTTATTGCTCGAATTCTGGTTACTTATGTTTGCATACATGGTGTCGGAAAACAATTACTTAGGAAACACTAATTGCAAAATGTAGTAAACAGAATAAGAATAAAAAAAATAATGATTTTTTTCTAATTGATCATTTACATGTCTATAAACTGGTTGATACTCTATTTGTTCTAATTGGTTGCTGTTACAATAATTCATACTTTTTTTTAATCAATGTATATGTACATTCAATATACTACACAAGAGAAGTAAAAGTTAAAACATGTGCGATACACGACCAGGCCATGCAGACGTGTGTATAATTATCAACGGTACCATTTGTATTGTACTAAATGGGTATGGTCTTCTAAAAAGACTCAATATATACATTTGTAAAGATTGCAACACCAAATAGAAAAACGAAAGAACTGAAGTACTCGAATGACCAACATAACAGTACCAGAGCTATGCTTTTATAGAAATGATCCACCATATTATCAAATCATTGAAGCAATCCTGAATATAGTCTAACCAGAGCAATGTTTAAATAGAAACAATCCTAAATATAATCAAACCAGAGCTGTATTTACATAGAAACATCCTAAATAAAGTCAAACCAGAGCTATATGTAGATAGAAACGATACTTAATATAGACAAACCAGAGCTATGTGTATATAGAAACAATCCTAAATATAATCAAACCAAGGTTATATGTAGATAAAAAAAACACTCTTAAATATAGTCAAACCAGAGCGATATAAAGATAGAAACAATCCTGAATATAGTCAAACCAGAGCTATATGTAGAAAGAAATAATATTACATATAATCAAACCAGAGCTATAATTAGATAGACACAATTATTAATATAGTCTAACCAATGCAATGTTTAGATAGAAACAATCCTAAATATAGTCAAACGAATGCTATGTTTAGATAGAAACAATCCTAAATATAGTTAAACCAGAGCTATGTTTAGATATTGTTATTCTGCGGTCTATATGTTGTAATAAGAAAACGGGATTACAACAATTGATAAATGCTTCTCTTCCCACACCAATTTATACATTTTTAGCTGTCGCAGTATACTTTTCTTGTTCTTCATCATGACTGATCAAATTTGTATAATCTATGTTTTAATTGACTGGTCATCTATATATACATTCCACCTTTGGTCGAAAATGATTACTTAATTCATTAAGCTCTTAATGCATTGTTGAAGTTGTACTCATTGCCTCAGTGATAGTAATATTGTTCCTGCTTCATACGAGTTAGTTCTCTGTGTAGGCCTAGGACTTTTATTATTTCATTATATACATTAAATTAGTCTACCAGTAGTGATAGTCAACAAATTTGACAGCTCTAGATCTAGAATTTGATATAATTCCTAAAATATGTCCGTTTATATTATATTCTAGAATGATGAGAAGCTTGCATGAGTTAGAAAAAATCGACCATGTTTAAACGCGTATGGTATTATTTCAGTAGAAAAGTAAACTTATATCTATGTAACAGGATACTACATATGTTAAACATCAATAAGGAAGTATTTGTAGTTTACACTGTTTGTATATTTGATTCCTTGAAATTTATATTTATATATTGATTTAGAGTTCTAGAACAAAAACTTCCTCAAATTCATCATATACTATTTATATATTGATTTAAAGTTCAAGAACAAAAACCTCCTCATATTTATCATATACTATTTATATATTGAATATAGTTTTGAGAACAAAAACGTCCTCGAATTAATCATAAACTATATCCAAATCATTGACATCTTTCTTAGAAACAATAAACAGGGAGATGACACATTACAATCATTACACATCTTATATTTAGAATGAGTATGGAGGTTAAATTGTACAAACACTACACATCATATAACTAGAATGAGCAGGGAGGACAAATTGTACAAACATTACACATATTATAACTAGAATGAGCATGGAGGTTAAATTGTACAAACATTACACATCTTATAACTAGAATGAGCATGGAGGTTAAATTGTACAAACATTACACAACTTATAACTGGAATGAGCAGGGAGGACAAATTGTACAAACATTACACATATTATAACTAGAATGAGCATGGAGGTTAAATTGTACAAACATTACACATCTTATAACTAGAATGAGCATGGAGGTTAAATTGTACAAACATTACACAACTTATAACTGGAATGAGCATGGAGGTTAAATTGTACAAACATTACACAACTTACAACTAGAATGAGCAGGGAGGACAAATTGTACAAACATTACACATCTTATAACTAGAATGAGCATGGGGGTTAATAGTACAAACATTACACATCTTATGACTAGAATGAGCATGGAGGTTAAACTGTACAAACACTACACATCTTATAACTAGAATGAGCATGGAGGTTAAATTGTACAAACATTACACAACTTATAACTAGAATGAGCATGGAGGTTAAATTGTACAAACATTACACAACTTATAACTGGAATGAGCATGGAGGTTGAATTGTACAAACATTACACAACTTATAACTAGAATGAGCATGGAGGTTAAATTGTACAAACATTACACATCTTATAACTAGAAGGAGCATGGAGGTTAAATTGTACAAACACTACACATCATATAACTAGAATGAGCAGGGAGGACAAATTGTACAAACATTACACATATTATAACTAGAATGAACATGGAGGTTAAATTGTACAAACATTACACATCTTATAATTAGAATAAGCATGGAGGTTAAATTGTACAAACATTACACAACTTATAACTAGAATGAGCATGGAGGTTAAATTGTACAAACATTACACAACTTATAACTAGAATGAGCATGGAGGTTTAATTGTACAAACATTACACATCTTATAACTAGAAGGAGCATGGAGGTTAAATTGTACAAACATTACACATCTTCTAACTAGAATGAGCATGGAGGTTAAATTGTACAAACATTACACAACTTATAACTAGAATGAGCATGGTTCGTTCTTATGTTGTAGTGTTATACCACTGTCCCAGGTTAGGGAGAGGGTTCGGATCCGGCTAACATGTTTAACCTCACCACATTATTTATGTATGTGTATATATATATAAATAAGGCCGTTAGTTTTCTCGTTTGAATTGTTTTACATTGTCTTATCGGGGCCTTTTATAGCTGACTATGCGGTATGGTCTTTGCTCATTGTTGAAGGACGTACGGTGACCTATAGTTGTTAATGTCTGTGTCATTTTGGTCTCTTGTGGACAGTTGTCTCATTGGCAATCATACCACATATTCTTTTTATATGGAGGTTAAATTGTCAAAAATTTATATAGAATTAAATAAAACTGATGCTTTGGTATCATAAAGTCTTTATTTAATAATTCAGTAATTTATCAAAGTTATTTTTCTTTCGATATGCCCTTATGACATTTTACGGCGAAAAAGCAAATTACATTTTCTGATTATTTAAAAGGAACTTAGTTGTCTCATTGGCATCCATACCACATCATCTTATTTCTAATTATTCAGAATAACTGTTTTCTTTATTTTGCCTGACAAAACAATATTTTTAAGAAAAATTTGGAGAATCCTGAGAAAATTGTGTATCTTTTTATTTTAAAAAATTGTGTTCAAGACGAGATTTTGACTAGTATTTCAACATAATAAATAAAGTAACATATTTTACTTCCAATATTTTAAAGGAGTATTGAAAATTTAAAATTGGATTGAAAATCCAGAAATGTCAACAACACACGATTATTATATAATAATGTTTGATAAAACTGTAGTATGCATGAATATTGGGGTTAATGATGACCTGACACATTTTTTCTCACAATCTTTCTTAAATGATATATTAACCACTATTTTACGGTTTTCAAGCTCCAATTGGACTGATAGGAACATATGATATATGCAATATGCATATAGATATAAGAAATGTGGTATGAGTTCCAATAAGAAAACTCTCCATCCAAGTCACAATTCGGAAACGGATAAATATAAGCTAACACCTTGTTTCTAGATCCGATTAATTATTCACTTGACGTATTATTATGTAAATGCCTATTTGTTTATATTACTTTATCTGAATTTAATTAATAAAATATGTTTACAATAAGTCACAATTTTAAAAGAAAACAATTATGGTCACAGTACGGTGATCAACACGGAGCCTTGGCTCACACCGATCAGCAAGCTATAAAGGGCGCCAAACATTCACTAGTGTTATACCATTCAAACGATATAATCTATATAAAAAACGAGAAACAATGAACCACATCAACAAACGACAACTACTACGTTTCTATGTTGAGTGGAGTATCCGTCTCACAGATAATATAGGATGTGTTCCTACTACACTTAATTTCGAAAAAAATCTTTAGAAGGTAGCAAGACTTTTTTTTATAAATAGTCTGCTTCAACTTCACAAATAATACACGATGGTTTTGAAGTATAGATTATGCATACTGGCGTAGTTTTGTCTGAATTTTTTAATGTAACTAATTTAACGTAAATATGAAAACATAGCATTTACCATCAAAGACGTACAACACACAATTGACTAACAAATTCAAACAAATAACTAGAATCAATATATAAATGAAACGAATATTTGTAATATAATAATTGGGTGATAACTCCTAATCTTTTGATATAATATCAGCTAAAATCATTTATATGAAAATGTACGTCATTCAATATCAAACAGAAAAGAAGGTTGTCATTATAAATGGTTTATAAATGATAGTAGAGCTTTAACCTTCACACTAAATGTTTAAAACAACCTTATCGCTATAAACGTAAACATGTCCGGTGTTAAAGTATAAGTTTCCTGAAGACAGGTTTGTGACTAAATGACATATTGTGTATTAATGATGCGATTACATTAGATTTGGAAACAAGTTTAAATGGGCACATGTATAATGCTTACACTTCCGGAGCACATGATTTCACTCCAGGTTTTTAGTGGAGTTCATTTAGTTTCTTATCTATTATTTATAACTGCTGATGTTTTTTTTAGTCTTTGTTTACTCCTTGGTTTCAAATATTATTGTATAATGATATTGTTTTCATATTTTATAAATATTTATATATGTTTAAGACCACAAACCACTAGCGACATCGCGGGTTCGTGACTGAAGTATTGTACCCATGCCTGTGTTTGGTAGTCATATTGTGATCAGATCAAGTAATGCTGATTGTAAGGTCGAAGTTTTCTCTGCTGTTTTTATATTACAATGAACATGATATAAAGTAAATTACTAAAATGTAACATAAATATGAAATAACAATTTTAAGAATTAAAGGATATCCTGATAGAATATGGATTAACAGAAGACAATGCTGTTGTTGAATGAAAAAATAACATGTATATTTATTGCTAAGTCGTTTCACTATTATAAAATGGTAAGGTATTTTATAGCTGACGATGTGATATGGGATTTGCTTATGGTTGAGGGACGTTCGGTGACCTATAGTTGTCAATTTCTGTGTCATTTAATCACTTGCGGAGAGTTGTTTCATGGGAAAGCATACCACATGTTCTTTTTTATATGAAAAGTTCAAGTGAACATGCATCTTAAATGTCGTTTTCCAATTCAACATTTATAATATTTCTGTATACAATATACAAAGACAAAACAAACAATGATAAATGCTCCTTTCTTGTCGAAAACAAATCACCCGTTTAAATGTCCCCGTCGGCACAATGTCCCCGTTTTAGTGTCCGTCTGTGCACATTGTACCCGTTTTAGTATCCCTTCTCTGCATAATGTCCCCGTTTTAAGTATTCACCCTCTGCAGAATGTTTTTTTTCTACAAAAACGATATACTATTTATAGCATATTTTATGCATATAACTTCATCCAATCTATTTAAAATTTCAATCCCCGTTTTTGGTATCCACCCTCTGCAGAATGTATTTTCGGTAAATACGATGTAATTGGACATCTTATATGTAAATAGCTATTTACCAACCTATTTAAAATTGCAATCCCTGTTTTTGTTTACCCTCTGGAGAATGTATTTTCGATAAATACGATATACTAAAAACATCTTATATGCATATACCTATTCCATGTTTAGAACTATAAACCAAGCTGTGGAATTATAGTTGTTTCTGTTAACTTGTTAATGTTATATGAGCGAAAACTCATTTCAGTGTTTTAACAAACAACAGTTATAATATGGTTTATTGAGAAAAAAAACATTAAACAATGAAGATTTTGTAAGAAATTTACAAACAAATACATTAAAAAGATACAGACATTATCATTCAAACTCTTTGTATACATCAAACTTTTCGATATGTACATATTTTCGTTGACTAAGTGTTACCTGACGATAGGTCTGTTACAAAATGGCGGCTGACTTCATTATGTGAATAATTGGTTTGTGAAACAAGTGAAGGTAAGGACTAATATCATTGTTTTCAATATTTTATAAATAACTAAAGAATAGCAAATGGATTTTTTTTTCAAATAAGTTTTAACGCCACATTCCAACATCGAGACATGACCTTACAATGTTGCATATATATTCACGACACTTCTGCCTTAATTATGTTAATGATATATAATGGTCAAGTAATAAACTCGTCATTGCGTCGCCTTGTATGCAAAGATGACAGCTCGTGGAGTGATTAAATTGTGTACGCTTTCATTGTTTTGTATGTTCCAAAAAGATTAGACGTATAAGTTAAATAAATACATGCATTGTTTAATATATAACACTGCTAAATACCTACACAAAAATGCTCTGTTCATGCTTATATGTCATGACAATAGAAAGCTTTTTCATTTTAATTTTGATCCATATGAACATTATGATCTGGGCAAAATCAAACATTCTTTATGATGTTTTTTTCAACATAATTAGAGAAAATGTGTATACAGATCGTCATCTTGTACTCAATATTATTGTGAACAGCTCCTCATATTGACATAAAAAACGACGTATTGTCAATAATTAATTAGGGCAATTTGAGGGCACTCAAATAGAGTAGAAAAAATCTAAATGATCAAAAAGTGAATTAACAAAAATAACGAACTTTAAGGAACATTCGTATGCTTTTCTGGGTAAAGGTATATCCTTATGTGGACACTGATGGATTCTGGGTAAAGGTATATCCTTATGTGGATACTGATGGATTCTGGGTAAAGGTATATCCTTATGTGGATACTGATGGATTCTGGGTAAAGGTATATCCTTATGTGGATACTGATGGATTCTGGGTAAAGGTATATTCTTATGTGGATACTGATGGATTCTGGGTAAAGATATATCCTTATGTGGATACTGATGGATTCTGGGTAAAGGTATATCCTTATGTGGATACTGATGGATTCTGGGTAAAGGTATATCCTTATGTGGATACTGATGGATTCTGGGTAAAGGTATATCCTTATGTGTATACTGATGGATTCTGGGTAAAGGTATATCCCTATGTGGATACTGATGGATTAAACCAGATTACAAGGTAGATAACAACAAACATGTACGTGTAACTTTATTACATTTTGTATCTGTAAATAATGTCTACTAAAACTGATATAAATATGGCCTCCAATGAGTTTTATTTATCGAATTATCTGTCAGATCAGAAAACAACCTTCAGGTTTTGGAGGATGAATTTCATCAAAATTTTGGATGTGGTGTCGGAAAACAATTACTTTAGAAACAATAATTGCAAAATGTAGTAAACAAAATAGGAATTTAATAACAAATGATTTTTTTTTCAAATTTAATGATTTACATGTCCGAAAACTGGTAGATACTTTACATTGTGTTTGGAATTGTTCTGCTTGGTTGCTATAACAATAAGTCATACATGTCTTTTTATTCGATGTATGTGTGCATTCAATATTTCTATCTAACCATAGCTCTGTTTTGACTTAATGTTTTGGTATTTTACACAATTGTACTTGATACTGCACATTTCTTGGTGTGAAAGAAGAAAAAATTAGAACATGTGCTATATACAACCAGACCATGCAGACGTGTGTATAATTATCAATGGTACCATTTGTATTGTACCTCATGGGCATGATCCTCAAATATGATCAATATATAAATATGTAAAAACCTAAAACCAAATAGAAACACGAAAGTGCTCATAAACTCGAATGACCAAATAATGAAGTAAAACCAGAGCTATGCTTAATTAGAAATAATCCTAATTATAGTCAAACCATAGAAACAATTCTTAATATATAGTCAAAGCGAAGCTATGTTTAGATAGAAAAAAATTCTAAAGTTAGTCAATCCAGAGCGATTTTTACATGGAACCATTTTTGAATATAGTCAAACCAGGGCGATGTTAAATTAAAACATATCTGAAGAAATTCAAACCAGAGCGATGATTAGATATAATAAGTACTAAATATAGTCAAATTGGAGCTATTTCAGATAGAAACAATCTTGAATATAGCCAAACCAGAGCTATAATTAGATAGAACCAATCCTAAACTTAGACAAACCAGAGCTATGTTTAAATAGTAACAATACTAAATATAGTCAAACCGGAGATATGTTTAGATAGGAACACTCCTTAATTTAGACAGATTTCGAAATATTATACTTAGATAGGTTGTTTTAAAATGTTAACAGAAATTGTTTAAAAACTATAGCACTATTAAATTACTTTTATAAAAATCCTTGAACTATATTATCAACATAAACACAAGTAAAACAATGTATAGGTAAACCTGAATGAAAACACATTGAGAAGTCTAGCCTTTTTACTGATTATAATCAAGACGATTGAATGTTACATGTATCTTTGAAGTCTTGGAAGGTTTTACTGTATAAAGTAAAATCACAAAAATACTGAACTTAGAGGAAGAACAATTGGGAAAGTCCATAATCAAATGGCAAAATCAAATAACAAAACGCATCAAAAACGAATGGACAAAAACTGTCATATTCCTGAGTTGGTACAGGCATTTTCAAATGTAGAAAATGGTGGATTAAACCTGGTTCTATAGCGCTAACC
The DNA here is from genome assembly GCA_019925275.1 of Mytilus edulis. Classification (NCBI taxonomy): domain Eukaryota; kingdom Metazoa; phylum Mollusca; class Bivalvia; order Mytilida; family Mytilidae; genus Mytilus; species Mytilus edulis. The sequence continues at coordinate 108,957,124 of CM034354.1, read as the reverse complement.
CTCTCACTTTAATGACAGTCTCATCAATTTCCGATATTTTTACATTGATGCGTTAAATAAACAGATACAATAAATATAATAGTCAAAATATGGGTACATCAGTCATCATCGTTTAACAATTTTAAAAGGAACAATTTAACAGAACACAAAAACATAAAGGTTCTATAACAACGTTCATATAAACTGTATTTAACATTAGATCTGTAGAATCTATGGTCATGATCGATATGATCCATGCAAATTGGACTAAACCATATACATGTTTAACAATGAGCAACGAAAACAAGATCAATGCTTATTGAAACAGACGTGTTATCATTGCAGTCATAATATTGACATAATAGTATTGTCCTTTAACTTAAAATAATTTTCGTAATTAATTGTTTGAAACCAATTATTATTAACAGCGGCTTGAACTAGACAATGAGGTCAATGATATTGAATGTATGAATTGGCAAGGTCTTCCTCGTTCCGGAGTTTGACGCTATATACAAATAAATGCCAAAATTTGGCATCACTATGTATCGTATACGCCTTTTATTGAGCAACATAAATATGAGCTTGATAACATTGACCATGTAAACAACATACATTTTTTAAATACCCAGTGTATGTTGGTACTCAATATTACAACTACTGACAACAGACATGATATTAATAACCTTAACATAGAAACAAATATACCTCTTTTGTATATACCAAATATTTGTTATTACTACTCGGTTTTTCAACTTTTTACAGTATTTAGTTTTCTATGTTGAGTGTAGTTATATATCTAATATACTCCTCTTTACGAATACTAAGTCTTTATATGTCGTCATAATCATGATACATCTTTACACTAGTATTGTGAAAATAAATGTGAATTTTGTTTCTTGTTCAAAATAATTGCATGAATTTCAAGATTATGTATATATATATCATCACAAAAAAATCACTGTTTGTAGTGTCCTGTATTGTCGTTATAGGAAGTTGTCTATTGTTTTTCTGCGGTCTTTTTGCTGTAATAATAACATTGGATTACAACATATGGAAAATTCTACTCTTCTCAAATATTCTGGGGGATACATGTTGTAATACTAGAATGGGATTACAACATATGGAAAATTCTACTCTTCTCAAATATTCTGGGGGATACATGTTGTAATACTAGAATGGGATTACAACATATGGAAAATTCTACTCTTCTCAAATATTCTGGGGATACATGTTGTAATACTAGAATTGGATTACAACATATGGAAAATTCTACTCTTCTCAAATATTCTGTGGGATACATGTTGTAATACTAGAATGGGATTACAACATATGGAAAATTCTACTCTTCTCAAATATTCTGTGGGATACATGTTGTAATACTAGAATGGGATTACAACATATGGAAAATTCTACTCTTCTCAAATATTCTGCGGGATACATGTTGTAATACTAGAATGGGATTACAACATATGGAAAATTCTACTCTTCTCAAATATTCTGGGGATACATGTTGTAATACTATAATGGGATTACAAGATTTGGAAAATACGACTCTTCTCAAATATTCTGCGGGATACATGTTGTAATACTAGAATGGGATTACAACATATGGAAAATTCTACTCTTCTCAAATATTCTGGGGATACATGTTGTAATACTAGAATGGGATTACAACATATGGAAAATTCTTCTCTTCTCAAATATTCTGCGGGATACATGTTGTAATTCTAGAATGGGATTACAACATATGGAAAATTCTTCTCTTCTCAAATATTCTGCGGGATACATGTTGTAATTCTAGAATGGGATTACAAGATTTGGAAAATACTACTCTGCTTCACCACACCCAATTATAATAGTCGCAGGTTACATGTCCTGTTATTCAGCATGATCGATCAATTTTGTAGAATCTAAATTTCAATTGACTGGTCATTTATATATGTATTCTACTCCTGGTCGAAAATGAGTAATTCATAAAGCCCTTAAGGAGGTTCGCGGGTATAAAAAAATCAGCAAAAAATTAAACATTTGTTTTTTCATTAGAAATTGAATTTATTACACTATTAGTTATTACTTTATGATATGGTACAAAAATCAACCCAAACAATTGATTTGGTTTGGCCCCAGATGACTTTCAAAATGTTTATATCATTGAAAAAAGCACCAAATTATCTCCCTTTGCTGCAAACATGCCATTTTTTGGCTTTAAATTTGAAATATCATTTTTAACTCATCGGTGACCTATATTTTTTATTATTGTTATCAAATAAGCTGTACATAAACTAAATGATTGTAAAATTTAAGCGATTTCTGTAATCAGGTTACTTTTTTATTTCGATATTACCTCTATTTCTCCTATTAGTTCAACAGAAAAGAAGGACATTAACAAAAATGTATGCTTCTTCATGAGGCAGATTATGAGCTAAAATGAACGGTGACCCCATTTTTTTATTTCATTACTTCTGTGTTGACTTAAGTTATCATTGATTTTCATAACTATAAATCAACTGTTAACAAAACTGAGATTTTCTTAAAAAGTAAGGCTTTTCTACCCACGGAATAGATAACATAGGCTGTATTTGGATAAACTTTTAGGAATTTTTGGTCTTCAATGCTCGTCAACGACGTACGTTATTTGGCCTTTTGAAATATGTCTTATTCGAGCATCATTGACGAGTCCTCGGTAGACAAAACGCGCGTCTGACGTTAATATTAATTTGTACTTCTTGCATATATGATGAGTTTATTTGCAACCACTGGGTCGTTACCACTGCTGGTGGAGATTCATTTCCTCGAGGGTAACACTAGCCCCGTAGTCAGCACTTCTGTGTTGACTTGAGTTATCCTTGATATGTTCATAACTATAAATTAGCTGTTAACAAAACTTTAATTTTTGAAAAATTAAGGCTTTTCTACATAAGGAATAGATAACATAGGCTGGTTTTGGCAAAACTTTTAGGAATTTTTTTGTCTTCAATGCTCTTCAACGACGTACTTCATTTGGCCTTTTATAATATTTCTTATTCGAGCGTCATTGACGAGTCTTTATTAGACAAAACGCGCGTCTGACGTTAATATTAAATTGTACTCCTTGCATCTATGATGCTTGGTCCGTTTCTGTGTGTGTTATATTGTAGTGTTGTGTCGTTGTTCTCCTCTTAGGTTTGGTACGTTTCCCTCAGTTTTAGTTTGTTACACCGATTTTGTTTTTTGTCCATGGATTTATGAGTTTGAACAGCGGTATACTACTGTTGCCTTTATTAATTTGCAACCATTGGGTCGTTGCCACTGCTGGTGAAGATTTTTTTCCTCGAGGGTATCTCTAACCCAGTAGTCATCACTTCTGTGTTGACTTAAGTAGTCTTTGATATGTTCATAACTATAAATTAACTGTTAACAAAACTTTGAATTTTTGAAGAACTAAGGCTTTTCTACCACAGGAATAGATAACCTAGGCTGTATTTGGCAAAAAGTTAGGATTTTCTGGTCTTCAATGCTCTTCAACGCCGTACTTTATTTAGCCTTTTATGATATTTTTGATTCGAGCGTCACTGATGAGTATTTTGTAGGCGAAACGCTTGTCTGACGTTAATATTAAATTGTACTCCTTGCATATGTGATGAGTTTATTTGCAACCACTGGGTCGTTGCCACTGCTGGTGGAGATTTATTTCCTCGAGGGTATCCATAGCCCAGTAGTCAGCACTTCTGTGTTGACTTGAGTTATCCTTGATATGTTCATAACTATAAATTAACTGTTAACAAAACTTTGAATTTTTGAAAAAACTAAGGCTTTTCTACCTTAGGAATAGATAACATAGGCTGTATTTGGATAACTTTTAGGAATTGATGATTTCAATGCTCTTCAACGACGTAATTTATTTGGCCTTTTATAATATTTCTTATTCGAGCGTCATTGACGAGTCTTTGGTAGACAAAACGCGCGTCTGACGTTAATATTAATTTGTACTCCTATATCTATGATGCTTTATCCGTTTCTGTGTGTGTTGTATTGTAGTGTTGTGTCGTTGTTCTCCTCTTATGTTGGGTGCGTTTCCCTCAGTTTTAGTTTGTTACCCCGATTTTGTTTTTTTTCCATGGATTTATGAGTTTGAACAGCGGTATACTACTGTTGCCTTTATTAATTTGCAACCACTGGGTCGATGCCACTGCTGGTGGAGATTTGTTCCTCGAGGGTATCTCTAGCCCAGTAGTCATCACTTCTGTGTTGACTTAAGTAGTCTTTAAAATGTTCATAACCATAAATTAACTGTTAACAAAACTTTGAATTTTTGAAGAACTAAGGCTTTTCTACCTCAGGAATAGATAACCTAGGCTGTATTTGGCAAAAAGATAGGATTTTCTGGTCTTCAATGCTCTTCAACGCCGTACTTTATTTAGCCTTTTATGATATTTTTGATTCGAGCGTCACTGATGAGTATTTTGTAGGCGAAACGCTTGTCTGACGTTAATATTAAATTGTACTCCTTGCATATGTGATGAGTTAATTTGAAACCACTGGGTCGTTACACTGCTGGTAGAGATTTATTTCCTCGAGGGTATCCATAGCCCAGTAGTCAGCACTTCTGTGTTGACTTGAGTTATCCTTGATATGTTCATAACTATAAATTAACTGTTAACAAAACTTAGAATTTTTGAAAAAACTAAGGCTTTTCTACCTCAGGAATAGATAACATAGGCTGTATTTGGATAACTTTTAGTAATTGATGATTTCAATGCTCTTTAACGACGTAATTTATTTGGCCTTTTATAATATTTCTTATTCGAGCGTCATTGACGAGTCTTTGGTAGACAAAACGCGCTTCTGACGTTAATATTAATTTGTACTCCATGTATCTATGATGAGTTTATTTGCAACCACTGGGTCGCTGCCACTGCTTGTGGAGATTTATTTCCTCGAGGGTATCCATAGTCCAGTAGTCAAAACTTCTGTGTTGAATTGAGTTATCATTGATATGTTCATAACTATAAATTAGCTGTTAACAAAACTTTGAATATTTGAAAAATGAAGGCTTTTCTACCTAAGGAATAGATAACATAGGCTGTATTTGGCAAAACTTTTAGGAATTGTTGGTCTTCAATGTACTTTATTCGGCCTTTTATAATATTTCGTATTCGAGCGTCACTGATGAGTATTTTGTAGGCGAAACGCTTGTCTGGCGTTAATTTTAAATTGTACTCCTTATATCTTTATGAGTCCATTTGCAACCACTGGGTCCTTGCCAGTGCTGGTGGAGATTTATTTCTCCGATGGTATCACCAGCCCAGTAGTCAGCACTTCTGTGTTGACTTGAGTTATCATTTTTATGTTTTTAACTACAAATTAACCGTTAACCAAACTTTGATTTTTTTAAAAACTAAGGCTTTTCTACCTAAGGAATAGATAACATAGGCTGTATTTGGCAAAACTTTTAGGAATTTTTGGTCTTCAATGCTCTTCAACGTCGTACTTTATTTGGCCTTTTATAATATTTCTTATTCGAGCGTCATTGACGAGTCTTTGGTAGACAACACGCGCGTCTGACGTTAACTTTAAATTGTACTCCTTGTATGGTAGGGTATCCATGGTGAGTTTATAATCAAACTATATGCACGTAAACTGTTGTTATATTAGTGTCTGAAATTTAGTCCATATCGTTCTCCTCATACATGTCATACATCCGCTGGGCTAAATATCAAATTTATCAAACAATGTTCCGTCTTGACTAGACTAGTTTCAAATTGAAGTTTAGAATCATTTGAATGATAAAAATTTGAAAATGACTCATGAAGTGATAACCTGGTCAATTAAAGGTAGATGTTTTTAAGACAAGTGCTTGTGTTAATGATACATTGTAAGAATTACAGGAACGAAAAACATGGACTGAAACAAATTCAAACTGTTTGTTAATTTCTTTTAGAATTTCAATATATGTAAAAATACATAAATGTCCATGTAAGACGACTTCTATTTCAACCACTTCAGTGTACATGGTGCAAGAATGAATTGCATGAATACAGTGACTGATCCATGAAAGCATGTGGAGTTAGGAAGATTTTTTTCTTAATTTTCTGTGCCTTTTGATACTTTAAATATATGTGAACTTGTCCTATTTAAAGTTATGCCTTATCAAATGAATACTTGTTGGTTCTGGTTGAATATAGGCCTATTCTAAATAATACAACATGTTTGAGAATAAGAAAAAATCCTATGTTAAGTATGTTTAAACAACTTTACAAAAGGAAATGCATGTACCAAGTTATTATGTATAATACAGTTGTTTTTACTTAGTTTGATGTGTTAAAAGTATTTGTGCCTTTGATTTGTCATTTGATTAGAAACTATAAAAAAGAATATGTAGGACTCAAATGTACGGATTGGTTGCAGATCTATGGTAAAATATGACGTTTACAACACAAACAAACCACAAATGTATTTTTTTTTGCCAATTATATGGCTCATTTGGATAATACGTCTTTTTCCGTCACAATAAGATAACGTGTGACATCGAAACCGCCCCTTACGTTGACGTTTGTGTCGTTGTTATATAAAGGAAATAGAACGAAAAGTATAACAGATTTTCATGACATAAATCTGAAATAAATTATATTTGTGTTTGTTTCCGCTCATAGATTTCTTCTTCTAGTGTTCTGTGTATCGCCCTTATCCTTAGTATACGATTTTTTATTGTAAATTTAGTTGCTTTTAAATTATAATCCCGACCTTTGATAACTATTTGCTGTGTTCATGTAATGCTTTTCTTCCTATTGTTCTTTTGGATTTCCATAACGAAAAGTATGATGTCAGATATATAAAGTGACTACCTGTACTGTTGTAGCAATATACTTTCTTGAGATTTGAAAAGAAATGTTTAACAGATTTCTGATAAATCTTTCACAATTTTTTTCGTAACATTTAGTCGAATAACTGAAGTGTCTGAGAAATAAGATTTGATTTTAACGAAAGCCTAGTGTTTGAGGAAAGTAATCACAGATTAAGAGAACGACTAGGAAACACAGCCATAACCGGTCACCAATACTATTTACGATTCAAATACAATTTTCGTCTGATCTTTACAGATATATCACACATATTTATTGTAACACTGATATTAATAGTAGGTAAATATTCACACTGTTTTTTGTTGTTGATTTCTTAACTTTTTTAATTGTTTTTATTGATATTACAAGCTATCTATCTTTTGCTATATCACAACAACTATCATGTTTTTAGTTTCAAAAAAAATATTGGCAACCTTCCTTCGAAAACATGTGCATAGTTTTTCCTTTATACTGTCGCATCTCATGTATGGCTGATTGAAGTTGTTGGTGCTAAAACATGTCTAGAGTAGGACTCAGAATTTTTTTGTTAAAACATGTTTAATCTTAATTCCTTGTTTCTCCTTAACCATTATGTTAAAGTCTGAAATCGCTTGCGGATTTCCGCACTCTGTTGTCGTTTTTCGACAAATCTAGCAGTGTCGTCTTCCATATTTTCAAACAAATTTTCGGAAATGCAGAAAGTTGAATGTGATAAACGTCACGGAAAATACCGGACAAACCTGTGATAACATTCCGGAAGCGTCAATAAAAGTTGCTTTTTCAGCCCGCGTAGGAAATTCCTAGGAATATGATTACTGCACATAGTAATCCCCATTGCCTTTAAAAATTTTAAATGTTATTGAACTGTCAAATTTAAGTAATATTTTCTCAAGTATGTAATAAAGTTGTATACATAATACACTCATATCAAAATATGTATAAAGCAAAACAAGAACAATGTTAAAGAGCATTGAGAATCCAAAATTCCAAAAAATGGTGCCAAATACGGCGTAGGTAATCTATGTCTAAGATAAAAAAAATCCCATATCATTATTGATATTCATGTCAACACCGAAATGTTGACTACTGGACTGGTGATACCCTCAGGGACGAAACATTCACCAGCAGTGGCATCGACCCAGTGGTGTAAATAGTTATCAAAGGTACCAGGATTATAATTTAGTACGTCTACACCAGACTCACCAGTGACGCTCATATCAAAATATTTATAAAGCCAAACAAGAACAAAGTTGAAAAGCATTGAGGATCTAAAATTCCAAAAAGTGCTGCCAAATACGGCTAAGGTAATCTATGCCTGGGATAAGAAAATCCTTAGTTTTTCGTAAAATTCAAAGTTTTATAAACAGGAAATTTATAAAAATGACATAATACAGTGTCAGTTTACTAATCAAACACTGTGATATATATGCAAAGATCAGACAAACCAAATTTTAATCGTAAATAGTATTGTTGACCGATAATGAGTAAGTTTAAGGAAAATCGTAAAATAAAATCGTAAATTTGAATAAAAAAGCAACCAGAGATAAAATTCACTCATCATCACCTTTACTCTGTATTATAAATAATTTGTCATTTTCAATGTTTTATTGTCAAAATATCTTTAGTTAACCGTTGTCATATTAGTGTGAAATTTTCTACATTCGAAAATGCCTGTACCAAGTCAGGAATTAAAAAAATGGTGACTATGTTGAACACATCTATCCCATTGAACTATAGATAAAGGATATACATACAGTTGAGTCGCCCTCATATCTTGACTTACGTCTAGAAATTGACAATGAGGGCCGATTGAAAACAAAACTTTACGACAAAAGAGATGATTTCAGCTTTACAATTGTGAACTTTCCATTTCTGAGTAGCAACATTTCCAGCAGCACCTGTATACGGAATATATATCTCCCAATTGTTACGATATTCGCGTGCTTGGATTCTTATCATGATTTTCTTGATAGAGGATTGTTGCTCATAAGGAAGCTAATAAATCAAGAGTTGTAAATGATGAAGTTGAAATCATCACTTCGTAAATTTTACAAACGTCATCACGAGTTGGTTGACCGTTATGGAATAACCATTTCACAAATGATATCGGATATGTTCCTTACGTCGTAACTACAATCCCCTTCTCTTTCATGAATGTGACCTACCGAAGATTTGTTATCTCATAAGCAAAACGATGGGTAACACATGTGGAGCAGGAACTGCTTACCCTTCCGGAGCACATGAGATCACCTCTACTTTTTGGTGGGGTTTGTTTTGTGTATTCTCTAGTTTTATATGTTGTGGCATGTGTGCTATTGTTTATAGATAAAGGAAGATGTGGTGTGAGTGCCAATGTGACAACTCTCCATCTAAAAAACAATTTTACTATTGTTTTTCTGTTTGTCTTTTTCATTTTTAGCCATGGCGTTGTCAGTTTATTTTCGAGTTATGAATTGACTGTCCCTCTGGTATCTTTCGTCCGTCTTTTAATAAGATAGCGTCTAGACTTTAATACATATGAAAATAAGCTGCATATTTTTAGCCAATGTCCTGTAAATTGTTTATTTTAGACTTTTTTTTATAATTTTGATTAATGTTTTACATTGTTGTTCATCTTATATGAGAATTTGAGTCAATCGGTGAACGTAAATTTGACAGCCAATGCCCCTTTTTAAAACATACCACAACGTGTGATAACAAATGATTTTAACACAGATTACTTTAAAGTTTTAATATTTCGAATATTATTTGATCATTTTATTAGTGATTATATTTCCGGTAGATGCAATTTTAAACTTCAGTCCTCATAATGTTAGTATGTGACACATGTATAATCATTTAAATGAATAAATCATACCTTTTGTTTACTCTTATTTATGTTTTAGTCATTAAGCTTAATGCCTGCTCACATTTTTTAGTATTCAAGACTAATGCCTACCATCATTTAGGCAATACACTTTAGTTTATTGCCTATGATTTAAGCTTAATGCCTAATTTAACTCATATATATAATATATATATATATATATAAGTAAATGGTGTTCTTTTTCAGGTCAAGTGAGAGCTTTTGTTATGTATAATTTTTGAGAGATGTGGTTTGATTGGTAGATCCTTCAGGTGTGTAAGTATTGCTAGTGTATTCTGTATCATTACGAAACGTTGAACAATTCGCAGATTCAAAACTTAAATGCAATTAGATCGACTCTGTTCAAGCGATCTGACATACAGTTTATTAAAAAGTATGACAATGAAGTTTGTTTACATCAATGTTGTTCATCTCCTCAAAATATAAATAGACATAGTGCATGCATTTCTTTGTTATTTTAAATTTACGGACAATAAAAGCCATTATAGATTTGTATAAAAGGTTTGAAACAAAAATACCATAAGAACCCACGAATGACTTATATACTAATTATTAAAATACGGCTGCTTAGTAACATACATATTACAATTATACCAAGAACGCTACTTGTAAATCGTATATGACTCTATTAACTGTTTCCGAGAAGACACAATTCAATATTTTTATAGAATTATATAAAATAATTAATTTCAGGCAAAACTACTTTGGTTTCATTTTGTTGAAACCATTTCTTTTATGACTTTGAATGTCCCTCTGGTATCTTTCGCCCCTCTTCTTAAGCACATCTTCCTTTTATGGCATGGTATTATTTAACTATACCCTCTGTCATACTACATTGAATTTGAAATATGTACATAGCTTTAATGATTTAACGTTTATATTATACAGCTTTATTGGAAACATTGCAATTAAACTAAAATAAAAAAAGTTTAAAATTTTAGCTAATTTTAAAACATAAATAGTAATCTTTGCCTGATTAACTTTATATACTATCAAGATTACAAAACAACAAACCTTTAAAAGGTCAAATGAAGGAATATTGTATCAAACATCCATTGACGAATAGATGGCATAAAAATTGATAAAAATTGCAGAAAGAAATGCAAGATGGGGACTCAAGAATAGAAAAAAAATACAACTGACTGGACCCATTTGAATAAAATGCATGCTACTTACTAATCAGCAGTCACTACTTGATATACCATATAAAAAAGAAGATGTGGCATGATTGCAAATGAGACAACTATCCACAACAGACCAAAATGACACAGACATTAACAACTATAGGTCACCGTACGCCCTTCAACAATGAGCAAAGCCCATACCGCATAGTCAGTACTCATTCATTGATTAACTAGATAAGGAGTATGTATGTGCTCTTCATATTGAACATTGTGCAAGATTGCAAATCGATTTCCATGCTCAGACAAAGTTGGAAGTCCTTCACTATTGTTTCTTTCTGTCATTAGAAGATTTTCACCAATGCTTAAGGTCAGTTTTTGTGATAAATGATTGTAGATTTGTGTATAAATTGAAGGAAAATATGAGATGAACTGACTCCTTCAATAAGTAAATACTCACATATTTAGAATTGCTTTTTGGCTGCATAGAATGAGGCATATTACAAACGTGTTACGAATGGAATCATGTTAGTAGTATATTACAATATACTGCATCGAATAAGAAAGACATCCATGCAACAATGTCCAAGACGATACTATCATGTTATTTTTGTAAACACTTTTTTCGGTTGAAATTAGTTTGATAATTGACAAATACGTGATATGACAAAATATCTCATCAACAAGACAGGGACTATTTTGATTATCTCATCGTTTTTCTCTACAGATTACTTGGCACCGCCTTTTAGATTAGAAACTTCACATAGTTTAAATCTAAAACGTATTATAAGCTCAGTTCAAGAGAAAGCAAACATATAATACAACTATTTAAAAGCGTGAAATTTTGCATTATGACAAAATTCAATTTTATGAAGGGCAATTGTTATCTAAGTTTCGTAGTCAGTTCGGAAAAAAAATTATAATATGGGATCCACATGCAGACACTCTTATAAAAGTATATGATGAAATCTTCGGTAACTCTGGTGACTAAACTTTTAAATGTTAATGATGTAACAAATGGTAAACCCGACCGGTTATTTGGAAATAACATTTTGCTTTTTTTTTTCTTTTTTCTTAATCTGCACTTTCATATTACACTAGCAAAACGGCTCTATGTTTGAACGATGATTGAGATGAATTTATTACACCATCACAACAAATAGAGACGCCACTGTACCATAGAGGCGTTGGAAATACTTGAATAAAAAATAAAAGTCAATTGATATTAAATAGTTTTTATTTTGAACAGCTTATGAAGTATATTTATAGTTTGATGTATTTTTGATAGGGGTAATGAGAGGGAGCACAATCATTGCCCTTTGTATGGGTATTATAAACTGTCCTGTCTTTTTAGTACTTCAGGAAGGATTTTCTTAGTGCAATAAATAAAGGCAACAGTAGTATACCGCTGTTCAAAAATCGAAAATCTATGGACAAAAAAACTAAATCGGGGAAACAAACTTAAGGATGTATTCTTCTGACTTTTCAGTCTCGTTCAGTCTCGTTGAAATCTCGTTCTTGAATTATTTCCAAATCATGTGATACAAGTGAAAAATATCAATGAATTTTAAAAATATTATAATCAAGCATAACTCTGTGAAAAAATTGTGTATTTACAACGAACGGTTTTTGAGTAATCCAGTTTTCAAATTTTATGACCAATCAAGTTAGTATTTTTTGCCAAAATTCTGAGAAAATGGGTGAGGGATACAAAAAATGATTTTAAAAGAATCATGTACATCCCATATCATTTTGGTCTTTTCAAATTTCTTAGATATGTATTTTTTCAATTATTTATAACAAAAAAGTTGAAATAATATGCATTATGTTCTTAAAACTGAGAAAAATCACAAAAATAGAAAATTGACAGCATGGTAAATTTTACACAAAAAAAGCATCAAAATATGATAAAACTTTCTTATATTAACACCTACCTATAGTTTTTTTAAGTAAAATTTATTCAGATTGGTCCACTTCATCTTTATAGAAAGTATGAGAAAAAGTTTAATTGTGGAACTGTGATTTTTTTCACGATAATAGCCCAAAAATAGGTAAAAATCGATGAAAAATTGGAAAATCTTCGAAATTGGGCATTTTCAAAGGCCGTAGCAGAAAAAGAAGTGCACCACCATATGATTTTTTCTTCACCAATTATTTTGTTACAGTCTTATAAACCCAAAAATCAGGTTAAGAAAAAAAGTTTAATTCTAGAAATTTTTGGCTCCTCAGAGGTGTACATCCTTAAACTTAGGGAAACGCATTAAATATAAGAGGAGAACAACGACACAACATCGCAATGTAATACGATATTAACATAAGGTTTGCAATGTTACGTATTATCAATATTTTTTTTTATCAAAAATAAGGCACAGTTGTTTGTCAACTGAAAATTTTGTTATCCATGCAGTTCGGTAAAGTTTATGTAAATTACACATTAAGCTAACGACTAAAAGAAACTCCAAACCGCATTTAACCAAATCAACATTTTTTTCTTGTTTTAAAATATTTCATTGTGACATTTTCTTGGTTATACTATTTAAATGATCACTGGTCAAATGAACGTGTATTTGTTCTGCTGTTAAACTTCAAGATGTATTATTTTCTATTTGTAGGACAAAATGGCAAGTTGGAATGAGGTAAGATTTCACTTTAGATATCTATTTATCATCTCACTTATTGTTGTAAATTGCCACACAGAACATACTGTTTGAGTATTCATTCACGGATACTAAAACAAAACGTCTGTATATATGAAATAACAACGAGGAGGAACTCAATGATTAAAATTCAGGGAGACTTTAAATCTGATATATAATAATGATGTCAAGTTGTTTTATCATTAGTTAAATGACGTGTATTTGTTATTAATTGTCATCCTTCTGAAAGAACAGTTTACTCCTTACAACTAGTGGTTGTAAGACAACATTATCATTATTATGTACAGGTTATGAAGTGTCCAAAATCATATATCTTAATGGATTAATCAGTGCATGCTTTTATAATGTCCCTGTTATATACCCGAATTGCAAAATAGTTAGTGTTATAATAGCCAAAATAAACACCGAGGGCAATAACAACCATATTGGGCAATTGTTACAGACCAATAAATAAACTGGCAAACAGTATCAATTAGTCTGCATTTACCATTGTTAAAATAACTTTTGTTTTGGGTATGTATTCCACCTAACTCTTTCTTAACAATATCTTACCATTAAATTCAACAACTTTTAAACAATTTGCATTTTTTTAATCGCTAGGTGACCCTATATAAACGTGCGATTGATTGTTCTTGTCGTCCACGGAATGCAAAGAGCAAACTTTTATTGAACCAGACAGTATTTAGCCTAGAATTAGAATAATAGTATAAATATGTAAATGTAAGAGTTGTTAATCAATATGATTTGACTATTGTGAAACAACTTTGTTAGACATGTAAAATTGTAAGCTTATGCACTTGCTCCGAGATAAGAACAAGTATTACAAAAAATTATTCATACTGACGAAAAATGTTATATACAAAATAGATGCATATACTTCAGTATTAGATAAATACAAGATACTATTGATAACTCAGAAAACTTTAAAGTAGATGGTGCTTAATTGTTGTTGCTTTTTCCAATGCATTTGATCGAACTTAATGTCAGATACCTCAGTTAAATTTTGCTCTAACAGTTAAAAAAAATAGTTGTATAAGATGGACTAAAACAATGTAGCCAGTCATATACTCAACAATTGATGGGCGTACAGCAGTTTTAAAATTTTCGCGGAGGAATCCTACAAGGGTGCCCAATTTCTTCGTATCAGTAGTTGAAATCATGACAATGAAACTAAGACAAAACTTAAAGATGTAGAGATGAAATTAGATGGTTGAAACTGCTCACTGAAAATATGTCAATTTGCAGGTGATATAACACTACTTGAATCACCGAAAGATGTTAGTTTAACAATGAATATATTTGAAACTTTTGGAAGTTTATAAGGATTGAAATTAACTAGAAATAAAACAGAGGGATTTTGGTTTTGAAAACTTACACATAGTAGAGACAAATTTGATCACATGAATCGGAAATCAGAAAACATTAAAAGTTTGGGCTTTTACTTTGGTTATGATAAAAAATGGTAGTAAAATCAATTATTCTCCCAAATTTAACTTATATTCCATTAAACATTAACGTACCAGAAGAAATAATACAAAAGTTAAAAAAGTTCATATAGAACCGGAAAAAAATGAAGGTAAACGTGCAACCCTTTGTGAAAATCATTTAGAAGGTGGGTTAACATGATCGACATAGAATTGTATCTCAAAGTTTTTGAATTACACTGGATCTTAATACTTAAACAAAACACTAGTGACAATTGGTCAATCATACCAAATTTACCTAAACATATTTGGTGAAAACCTTCTGATATTTCCAATGAACATTAAAACTGATATCATGTTAGACATAATATTATTTAAATCCCCTCCGGAGTTTTATCAGAAATTTATTAAAACATGGATTAATGTTACGCGTGACAGACAAAGATCCCACAAACATTTTAAGATATAAGACAACACAGTGTATGTAGCAATCCTAGCATGCAAACAAACGGAAAATACTTCTTGTTTACTAAATGAATTGAATATAATAGTCCTTATGTAAATGACATACTTGAGATTATATATCATAAAATAAAATATTACTTTAACTAAACATAAACGAGATTAGATTAGATTAGAGAATTATCCTTATTAAAGAAGTATGCACTTATATATATTATATATATATATATCATTCAATGTTTTTATAAGCATTTAACTTTTCTTACAGAAACTTATTAACGCCGCTCGTGACGGAAGTTTAACAGATTTGAAACGTTTCATTGAAAAGGGCGCTGATTTAGAATACAGAGGAAAAGTAAGTGACATTTAGGACAAAATATAAATAAAAATATTATTATACATATGAAATGGGAACTGTTCTGGGGACACATTTATCGTTTCTTGATTTTAGCTGTTTACAAAAAAGTGCAAAGTAAGGACAGTGTGTAACTTGCAATGTTTTTCATACACTTTCTAACAAAAAAGGGGGATACATGACACAAATGGGATGACTTTTTAGGTAAAATAGTGTTTGGTCCATTTTTAAAAGGTATAAGCCCCAGTTACACTGTCACGTTATGCTACCTTTGAAAATGCTAAGTTTCAAATACGTTTTGAATAAAAATATCCCGTCATTTTTTTATAGCTAGATTTTACTCGGTTTGTGTCACGTTCTTATCAGGTTTTCCTACGCATTAGTACGTGAAGACCAACGTTTCGATCAAGCATTGATACGTTTCGCTACGTAGTAAGCACGTTTTGTTACGTTCCGCTAATTTCTGATACGTATTTACTAGGTTTCAACATCGTTTAAATTTTCACTAATTTTGTTGTGGAATTCCAGTTTTAAAAAAATGATCAATACGTTTTTTTACGTTTCTATTGCGTTTCGATACTCTTCGTTACGTATACTCCCGTTCCGCTACGCTTTCAAAACGTAGTAAAATATAGCTCTTGAAACGTGACAGTGTGACTGGAGCTTAACAGTAATATTTCCCAAGCTGTCAAACAGACCCCCTTAGCATGAAAGTATCCATATTTGGAGTAACAGACGATATATTTTCTTTAATTGTTATATAGTTGGTAGGTGGAACAGATACACTAAATCAAAATTGGTTATAACACCTTGTAAATCCCAGAATTCATGAAGATAAATCCTAATGAAATCTCTCCTCATATATTTAAACACTTCTTAGATTGAAGCACTTCAATGATGAGACATTATCATTATTTAACACCACTAAATTAAAACATCAATTATTTTAGACATTATTGATGGTTAACGCAACAGGGTGAACCCGTTTTAGTTACTACACACTACTTATTTCCTATAAACAAAAATGCACTTCATTGATGGTAAATCCTCATAGCTGTACAATTCACTGATAATGCATCCTTCGAATCGCACACTTTACTGATGATGGATCCTTATGATTTATATAAATGATGATGAGCATTCCCCTTGAATTTAACAGATCAATGATTTTCAACAGTGATCAAATTTAATGAATATGGATAAACCCACGCATGACTTTAAACCCTTATTAAATATAAATAACAACTGATGTTGACAATATGAGAAATCAAAAAAGGGCAAAGTACGGCCATCAACACACAGACATGTCTACATATGTTTAAACCACACACCTCTGATAAGAATCGTAGTAAACTCATAATTCGATAATGGGGGACCCGTTATAATATGCGCACCATTGATTATAAATTATCATAAAAATGAACAACATTGGTTATGAAACCTTATACACAATAATCCCCTGATAACAACTCCTGGTGAATTCTAACATCAGAGATTAATAATAATTTTTAGTTTATTCTTGATGATTTATCCTCCTCGATTAGCATACTACTAATAGACTTTTTCAACAACTCTCGATACCGACTGTTGACACCTACAGTTTACAGGAGAAATGAAGGGATCGTATCAAAGACATAAATCATCCATGTATAGCATGCATGTAACATTAACATAGTACTAAATATTCGTTTATAACGATGTTATAAAAAAAATACGAATATTTTGCACATATCTTTTGTAGATTTTCTCTGTTGTATCCGTTCTTGCTGTTAGTACTTTAATATCATATAAAGTTTTAAAAAAGTATAAAGCATTTCATTTTAGAATCTTAAAAAAAATCAATCTATTTATATTCGAAATTGTTGCATTTTCGGTAATATGATTATTGATATCGATAGTTGTCCGATTTTTCCGTGGAGGTCTGCTTCGCTTGTCAACAGTCATTAACTCGTTTTTGGAATGTTATTGTATGACTCTACATTTTAGCATCCCCATAGTAACAAAATTACAGATAGCAGTGGCGGATCCAGAATATTCATAAGAAGGGCCCGGGTTCACTGACTGCCTAAGAGGAGGTCTGCTCCAGTCATGCTTCATTGATTCCCTTTAGAATCAATCAAACTTTTCACACAAAAGAGACGGCGGTCCTCCTGTCCCTCTAAATATTATCGAGGATAGGACATTGTAACGGGACTTGCAGCCTGTCCGTGACGTGTCCAATGCATGTGTCCAAATGATATTTTAGTTCATCCCACGCATATGTCATGCCCCTTTACTGAACCTTGAATATGTTGACCAACGGTATATTCTTTTGTCGGTAGATTTTTCGCTGACGATATCTGTCCTGAACATGTATGAGATATTTGCCACTGGACGTTAAGTAATTAGAAATCAATCAGTTTATTATTTATTTCGGTGTTGAATTATGTGATGTTATATATCGTGTATAGTGATGTGCCGTCCTTGTCAAACGACATAAAATAATTATCTGTCTTCTAAAAAAAAAGAATAGAATAATAAAGATGTATCTTCTATTCCTTCGTGATAGTCTATGATAGTGATGGGGGTTTCTTAAAATTCCGTATTCTCTTATTTTCTTATTCTCTATTCTATGATCTTTATCGTAATTTAGCACCCGAGTATCATCTATTTTCTTTGGGGAAGGGCTGGTCTTTTTTGGGGGGCCATGATTCTGTAGTGTTGGTCCATGTATGCATATTATGTAAACCCTATCCAGCCTCTTATTCATACTCATTCCAAAAATATAACTAAAGATATAAATCAGTAAATGGTTTATAACCAAAACAAGAAAAATCGTTGTTTAAATAGACATCAGCAAACAAGTTTTTTTTTCACCTTTCAATTCAATTACTGATCAATACCTATCATAAACAACCATTACTATTTTTATGACGACCACTTACATTTTACCAGTCGTAGTCGTTGATAAATACATATAGAATAATAGGTTGTATCAAAAACGAACCTTCCTGTTATTCTGTTTATCTCATCGTATTGATATTGTAGAGTACGACGACTAGGGTACATGTATTTTATTGTGACGTGTGATAGACATGTAATTCTAGTACATAGACATGTAAGATATTTTTGATGTAAGTTTTAAATTGGTATTGATAAAGCATACTGTTTAATATTCTGTATTTTTTATGAAAGTTATTATGTAGGAAACAGTAACTGTGTGAAATAACTTGTATTATACTACTTGTAATGCTTGTAGCCTGGAACATATGATAATTGAAGCAAATAAGTTTTAATTAACATTTAATAAGTAAAGTAAGAACAATTACAATGTTAAGAGTTTTCTAGAAATATTGAATTTCTGTCATTTGTATATTTGATAAACCAATTGAAGTTCATGTTATAATTTACCAGTTCATAGTAATAATCCACTGAATAATCCAACTGTATGTCGATGATCCAATTGTAGCAACTGTAGTAGATTGTAGTAAATCGTAGTAAATTCCACGCACCTTGCTTGAAGGTTACAATACACCATTAGATTTTATGGGCGCAGCCATTTTTTGAGCATAACATGGTATTCAAAATTTAGAGTATGGCTAATCCTAATTGGTCGATATGTGCGACCGTTATTTTTTATTATTAGAGACTTCGTGCACTCTGCTTTATACAAAAGGCAAAATAAAAATTATTCCATAGCCCTAAAGGCACTGAGATGACTTTTCAACGCTAGGACAAGACACGTATTTTTAAGGGCAAAATTAATAGGCATGGGAGATAAGTACAAAATACGCTAAGAAAAGCAACGCGAACCTATATTTTTTGGACCAAAAAATACTGTCCTAATAAATTTTCTTTTATTCTAGCAAGGTTTCGTTAAGAAAATCAACTTTCTAAAGTCTGTATCTCGAAAAAGGCTACCATTGTCGCCTATGGGGAAATTAATTGTTTATTTCAATCTATACAGCATCGACATTTCTTTATCATAGTGCTCAAAAAGTGTCAAAAACAGCCATTTTACTTGACATTTGATGTGAAACCGTATTTTTTGGTGACAAATGGAATATTGATTATTTTGTTTTAAAGCTATAGTCTGTTTCATATTTGTATTGCGTTTTACCTTAGAAACAAGGGTGGGCTCGACTTTTGACTTACTGTGGAGCGAATATGTCATTTTTTGAAGTTCTGTTGATTTGTTCGAAAAGAGCAAGTAGACATCTAAAGTTTGTGAATATAAATCGATTTTTAAACATAACAATCTCGACCCAAATGCTGTTATCGAAATTACCAAATTCAACGAAAATGTACGGAAATGATCCCCTTCGAACATTGAAATGTTCACACGAATAACAAATAAAAGAATAAGAATAGGCATGCCATATTGTAGATAACAAACAGTTATCGATGTTAAAACACAAATTTTTACACATATTCCATATTTTGAAATGCTATAGTCTGTTTCAAAAATGTACTTTTTTACGAAAATGGTTTCATTTAAAACTGTTGTTCGAAATTCACCGTAGTAATTACATATTGGATTGGTTTTGGTATCAATATAATCAGAACTTGATGATATATAAAGAATCATTGGAGAAAGTAGGCATAATCTTCACGCCCTTTTTAGCAGTACCGCATTTACTCAAAAACACAGATTTTTTTTCTTCACATTTTTCGACTGGGGTCCCCTCCGATAAAAATTTATGAAAATTCAGAGAGGATTGTCAGAACGTTTTAAAGATGATTTATTTGTGGCATATATATTTGTGCATCTAACGCACTATGAATTGCACGATACAAGAAAGTATTAAATACCGTATAGGTTACAATACACCATTAGATTTTATGGGCGCAGCCATTTTATGAGCATAACATGGTATTCAGAATTAAGAGTATGGCTAATCCTGATTGGTCGATATGTGCGCCCGTTATTTTTTAGTATTAGAGACTTCGTGCACTCTGCTTTATACAAAAGGCAAAATAAAAATTATTCCGTAGCCCTAAAGGCACTGAGATGACTTTTCAACGCTAGGACAAGACACGTATTTTTAAGGGCAAAATTAATAGGCATGGGAGATAAGTACAAAATACGCTAAGAAAAACAACGCGAACCTATATTTTTTGGACCAAAAAATGCTGTCCTAATAAATTTTCTTTGATTCTAGCAAGGTTTCGTTAAGAAAATCAACTGTCTACAGTCTGTATCTCGAAAAAGGCTACCATTGTCGCCTATGGGGAAATTAATTGTTTATTTCAATCTGAATTTATGAATGAAATGTATTGACATGCGCAGTAGAATCCATGTGTCACTTGGGACGATTGTTCAATAAAAACACTATTTTTACGTGTTGGCAACTGTTTTCACATACTTCTTGTAATTCCTTTTAGTATTTATAGTCAACGTCTTCAATGTTTTGTAGATGTTAATGCTCACTATCCTTGATATTTATCATTTTGGTCCGCCGGTGACACACATAACATTTTACAATGTTGTTTACGTATTGTGACTTCCGGTGGCGCTGTATATATTGTTGTATTTCTAGTTACCATAGAAACTTGTTAAGTACCATGCAAACTTTGTTTATTATATAAAGGTTACTAAAATTGTATATTATTGTGATTTTTGTAATTTATTTAAGAATTCAAATATTTAGTTGGACGGCAAGCGCGCGATCCAACAATCCAACTATCCAACAATCCAACAATCCAACATTGACGTAATTTCGACGCTTGGTCGTCAGTTCTGCTTAAACTTTTGGTTCTTACAGTGGGTCTTTGCTCGTTATTTATCTTAGTCAAAATGGTTTATTTTTCTTAGAAACTTCGTTTTTTAAAGGTTAAATTTTAAAGGAAAATAGTAAAGTTAGCGTTTTCAAAGTTTAAAAGGAATATTTCATTTTAGCGGACTCTTTAAAGTTTTATTTCTAGTTTATCTTTTAAAGTTAGGATTATTGAAATTGTTTATTGAAGTTCATGTTTACTGTTAACGTTTTTCTTTTTGTAATAAATAGGATTAAATAGGAAAACATTTGACAAGTAAGGGATAATTTCCTAAAGGTCTGGAAATTATAATAAACAATACAGTTTATGTATGGTATAAACTGTAGTTCATTGTTAGTTATTCAGGAAAGGTTCTAAATATAACTAATAATAATAAACATTTTTTTTTATGTAACTGGTGTATCAGTTACAACTATATACAAAAATGTTAGAAAGAGGTATTCTGATTAAATTCACTTGAAGTTAGGATTTTCTCTTAGGTAATTTAATTTCTTAATAAGATAGCAGAACTCAGCCTTTTTATGTATTTTTCTGACACACCAACATATTATCTCTTGAGTGTAGAAGTAAGTTAATAAATATCTTTTCAGTTTAGAGATAAGTTAGTAAATATCTCTTGAGTGTAGAGATAAATTACTACATGTATTATACTGAATAGATTCTTGTCATATCATCTAAGTCTATAGTTTAAGTATATTACTAGTTAAAATTGTTGTCATATCTGGAATATAAATGAAAATATGTGATTCTTGAAATGAATAAAAGATAGAGACTTATTTACGGGACTTTTAGCAAATGCATATATTATACTGACCAGCTCATATCTTGTCATACTGACTTTGTAATTTACACACTACTCATAAAATTTGAGTAAAAACTCTTGGGTCGAAGCATTTCAAGCCCCTGCCCGCTACATAATTTTGGCATCCTCGGTGGGATTCATTAAACTTTATTGGATCCTGTGATACGAACCTTTTGAAGTGTAATAGATAAACAGTGCAATGGGTAAACCAAGGTCTGTTCGTTGAAGAAAGACCGACACATATATTAATAGGGGACATAGTAGCCAATATGACACAGAAGACAGTGAAATTAATACTCTCAATACCACTGATGATGAACCATGTCATTCTGAAAGTGACCAAGTTAATGAAGTTTCTAATGACTTGTCTTGTATTGAGACTGTAGAAGAAGAAACAATAGTTTTAAGACCCAGATCGAAATAAGGTCCTCCAGATATTAAAAGCAAAATGATATAAAACATAAGTCAGAACCTCAAAATCAAGGTGATTCTGGGGTATATGTCAGTATAAAAGTAGCCATACAAGATATGACTGGTCAAGTAGTATCAGCCATTCAAAATACTGACTTTGTAATTTACACACTACTCATAAAATTTGAGTAAAAACTCTTGGGTCGAAGCATTTCAAGCCCCTGCCCGCTACATAATTTTGGCATCCTCGGTGGGATTCATTAAACTTTATTGGATCCTGTGATACGAACCTTTTGAAGTGTAATAGATAAACAGTGCAATGGGTAAACCAAGGTCTGTTCGTTGAAGAAAGACCGACACATATATTAATAGGGGACATAGTAGCCAATATGACACAGAAGACAGTGAAATTAATACTCTCAATACCACTGATGATGAACCATGTCATTCTGAAAGTGACCAAGTTAATGAAGTTTCTAATGACTTGTCTTGTATTGAGACTGTAGAAGAAGAAACAATAGTTTTAAGACCCAGATCGAAATAAGGTCCTCCAGATATTAAAAGCAAAATGATATAAAACATAAGTCAGAACCTCAAAATCAAGGTGATTCTGGGGTATATGTCAGTATAAAAGTAGCCATACAAGATATGACTGGTCAAGTAGTATCAGCCATTCAAAATGTTTTTACTGGCATTACCAAACAATATAGGCATAATAATGCTTCAAGTCAGCAACAAAAACATGCTAAAAGTACAACAATTGCTAATAATAGCAATTCTTTTTCTAAAGTTAGAAAAAGTAAACCAAGTTTTACATCTTATAGTAATTTAGATTTCACATCAGCATCTGAGTGTAAGGAATCTGATGATGAAATATTTAGTGATGCATGCTCTGATATGGATACAAATAGTATTATTATACCTTACGTATATTTCAAACAATTCTATTGGGTGAAACGTAATCACGTGACATGGAATAATTCAGTTAATTTTCATTCAATTGAAGGAAGGACGAATAACCCTAAAGAATTTACACCAGCGGTGATTAACCCTATTATTCACCGGTGAATAACCTTTTGAGTTTGTTTATTTGTACTTGAGTTACCTCCCATAAAAATGACGTCACAAACGTAAATAAACAAAATGGCAGCGTTCACGTTACACTGGAAGCCCATCGAGAGACGAGGAAATACGGCATTGGACATAAATAGAGCTGAGAGTGGCAGCAGCCGATGATATCTCTTATAAACGGTCCTTTTCAGGGCCATCAATATTTTACAAAAAGATTCTACTTTTTGTTGTTTTATTCGAGAAAATCGAACACAAATGTATTTTCAAACGTCAGTCTGTGTTCGAAATGCACTTCCACTGTTAGTTCGGTATAATAAAACAATTGTGGCCCCTTAGAATCGATGAATATCCAAAATTGTCAACCCTCAAAAGTTATTTCACTTCAGGCTGCGCCCTCAATGAAATAACCTTCTCGTGTTGACAATTTCGGATATTCACCTCTTCAACGGGCCATAATTGTATATTGATACAGATGTAATAACCCAAAGTAAACGATCAAAATCAAAAATTGGGTTTTCCAATGCCAAACTCCCTTCTTTCACAGGAAAAGAAAAATGGAAGGTCTGGATAAATAGATTTGAGGCAGTTGCAAATCTACAAAATTGGGATAACAAAACTAAATTGGATGAATTGTTAACCAGACTTCAAGGGGAAGCTGGTGGTTTTGTGTTTGATCAACTAAATAGTAAAACATTAAAGAATTATTCAAAATTAGCCACAGAACTTAAGAATAGATTTGGGGTCTATGAAAATAAAAGAGCATATAAGGTACAATTTAATAGACGTACCCAAAAATCTAATGAAGACACTGCAGACTATGCTGCAGATTTAAAACGCCTATATGATAAGGCGTATTCCTACAGAAAGGCAAAAATTAGACAGGAAGACTTGCTCCAAAGATTGTTAATGGGACTGTCGGATACTGAAGTAAGAATTCATCTTGAACTTAATAAAGACCACAAAACTATAGAGGAAGCAGTCCAAGAGGTCATTATCTATAAAGAGACAACTTCTGAAATACATGAGGGCAATTCAGGAAATATACCAAAGTTAGGCAACTGAAGAAAGAGAACACCAATTTTAACAAGCAAGATTCCACAAGTGCAGAAAAAGATGTAATTTCAGTAACCCAAGATGAATTACAGAAAATGTTTGACCAAATGTACCAGGAAAAGAAAAAAAAATGATGAGATACAGACATCAGTAACAGGACATAGTCGTCCTGATGAAAGACAGTTAGACAGACAGCCCTTCAATGTCAACGCCCCACCCTATGTTCCTAACGGGAATTATAGGAATAACAATTGTGACAGAAACAATAACCCAGAAAACATCCCAAAATGTTACTATTGTGGTCGACCCGGTCATTATGCAAGAAAATGCTATAGCAATCCCAATTGGCAACCAGATTATAGAAATAATATGGCTACTCCTCCAAGACAAATGAATATGCCTTACACTCCCCCCAACAGTAGTATGTCACAAGGTCAATTGAAATCAGATGGATATACATTAAACTAGAACGGGTTAACACAGTTGACCAGGAGTTAGCCCTTAAGTTTAATGAAAATGGTCATAAATTAGATAATATTGGTGTATGTGAACCAACAAGCAGTATAACTTTTAGTAATAGTAAAGAGGAAAATGTTAGAAATAGTAATAGTAATAGTAAAGATGAAACTAGTAGTAATAGTAATAGTAAAGAGGAAACTAGTAGTAATAGTAATAGTAAAGAGGAAACTAGTAGTTATAGTAATAGTAAAGACGAAACTAGTAGTAATAGTAATAGTAAAGAGGAAACTAGTAGTAATAGTAATAGTTAAGATGAAACTAGTAGTAATAATAATAGTAAAGAGGAAAATAGTAGTAATAATAATAGAAAAGAGGAAACTAGTAGTAATAGTAATAGTAAAGAGGAAACTAGTAGTTATAGTAATAGTAAAGAGGAAACTAGTAGTAATAGTAATAGTAAAGAGGAAACTAGTAGTAATAGTAATAGTAAAGAGGAAACTAGTAGTAATAATAATAGTAAAGAGGAAACTAGTAGTAATAGTAATAGTAAAGAGGAAACAAGTAGTAATAATAATAGTAAAGAGGAAAATAGTAGTGATAGTAATAGTAAAGAGTAAACTAGTAGTAATAATAATAGTAAAGAGGAAACTAGTAGTAATAGTAATATATCTTCTGTCACTTTAGAAGATACAAATTTAGTTTGTTCTAACCCAATTTTAGGAAGTGAACAATCAGTTACAAGTAATGTTATTACAAGTACTCCGAAGTGATGGAGTCTATGTCGAAGGACATATCCAAGAGACTGAGGTTAATTTTACTGTAGATACAGGGGCAGTCCGGACAGTATTATCCGTGTATGCCTTTAATAAAATTCCTCATGTTAATAGACCAATCTTGGAAAAGTCTTATACTTTAGCTTGTGCTGATGGCAAACCCCTAAAGGAGCTAGGGAAAGCTATTTTTGAAATTAAATTTGGAAATTTATGTTTTAATACAGAAACGATAGTTGCAACTATAGAAGACGAAGCTTTGTTAGGACTAGATGTGTTGATGAAATCTCAGTGGGGTCCTGCCGACATAAAGTTAACAAAAGGAATTATACTGCTTGGTGGTCATGCTGTCCATTGTACACAAATTGGGAAGACAAATAAATTTATACGAAAAATTTATGGGGAAGCTTACTATGATTTTCCCCCAAGGTCTGAAAATTTTGTTGATGTTTTTATTGACCGACTTGATGATGATTCTCCTGAAACAGTTCGAGATTGCATTTTACAACCCACTGAGAAATTTTCAGAAAGATTTCCATTAGTAATGGCACCATGTTTAGTTAATAGTAATAGTAGCCATGCTAACATAAACCAAGATGTTACTTGTAATACTAGTACATGTAGTATAATGAACCCATGCATGTATGGTCAATATACAGTAATTGGTTCAGCAGAAGTTGTTGAACATGAACCAAAGATGCTATTAAAATGAGAAGACACACTTGAAGTAAATAACCAAATTGCAATGAGAAGACTGCAATTTCATGACTCAGAGCCTGGAAAGGGGCTATCCAAAGAAGAAATAATCAGACATTTGACTACTAAAGAAAAAGAACTGACACCAGAACCACCCCCTACAATACATTATGTACCTGTAGCAACAATGCTCCAGTTGCACAAAAGAAACAGAAAAAGTCCCTGGTAGCTACATGAAGAGACATTTAATTTTAGATTGAATAAAGATGTACATGTAATTTTAATTTTTAATAGAAATTTTATGACAATGTTATGGTATTGTTTATTTGAATTGATAATATCAAAAGTAATTTAAGGTTATTTTAAAATTAAAAGAAATGCATTTAGATTGAAAATTTATCTTTGAAATTCATGAAGAGTTTAGAAGTTATTAATATTAAATATAGTCATGATAGTCAAAGCTTTTAAATGTTAAAAGTAAAATTTTGGGTGTATTTTTGAACTTATATATTTTGGTACTGTTTGCATGGTAACTAAAATTTTCCTTCAGAAAACTCTGGTTCTTAGCCATGTTCCAGTTTGTTCATAGCGTTCAGTAATTTTCCACGTTTGGTATAAATGTATGTTTATCTGGTATCTACCGCCTTCATGCTGATGGTCACAATGTTGAATCTTCAAGTGTATCTGTAAAATATAATATAAAAAGAATATATTTATGTATAATTGTACATAATTTAATAAATTATGATGTATTTGTGTTATAATCATAGATTGTATTAATAAGAAAGCTAATTTCATTCAGTTTTAGAAATAATTTCTTTTTAAGAAGAATATGTATTTAAGACATAGAACATTGTTAAATGGAAACTTTTGCAAAAGTTAAGTATTTGCGGGGACGCAAATAATGGAAAGGGGGTAAAATGTAGAGTACGACGACTAGGGTACATGTATTTTATTTGACGAGTGATAGACATGTAAGTCTAGTACATAGACATGTAAGATATTGTTGATGTATGTTTTAAATTGGTATTGATAAAGCATACTGTTTAATATTCTGTATTTTTTATGAAAGTTATTATGTAGGAAACAGTAACTGTGTGAAATAACTTGTATTATACAACTTGTAATGCTTGTAGTCTGGAACATATGATAATTGAAGCAAATAAGTTTTAATTAACATTTAATAAGTAAAGTAAGAACAATTACAATGTTATGAGTTTTCTAGAAATATTGAATTACTGTCATTTGTATATTTGATAAACCAATTGAAGTTCATGTTATAATTTACCAGTTCATAGAAATAATCCCCTGAATAATCCAACTGTATGTCGATGATCCAATTGTAGCAACTGTAGTAGATTGTAGTAAATCGTAGTACATTCCACGCACCTTGCTTGAATTTATGAATGAAATGTATTGACATGCGCAGTAGAACCCATGTGCACTTGGGACGATTGTTCAATAAAAACAATATTTTTACGTGTTGGCAACTGTTTTCACATACTTCTTGTAATTCCTTTTAGTATTTATAGTCAACGTCTTCAATGTTTTGTAGATGTTAATGCTCACTATCCTTGATATTTATCATTTTGGTCCGCCGGTGACACACATAACTTTTTGCAATGTTGTTTACGTATTGTGACTTCCGGTGGCGCTGTATAGTTGTATTTTTAGTTACCATGCAAACTTTGTTTATTATATAAAGGTTACTAAAATTGTATATTATTGTGATTTTTGTAATTTATTTTAGAATTTAAATATTTAGTTGGACGGCAAGCGCGCGATCCAACAATCCAACTATCCAACAATCCAACAATCCAACATTGACGTAATTTCGGCGCTTGGTCGTCAGTTCTGCTTACACTTTTGGTTCTTACAGTTGGTTTTTTATTTACTCGTTATTTATCTTAGTCAAAATGGTTTATTTTTCTTAGAAACTCATTTTTAAAGGTTAAATTGTAGAGGAAAATAGGAAAAAAGTTAGCGTTTTCAAAGTTTAAAAGGAAAATTTCATTTTAGCGAACTCTTTAAAGCTTTATTTCTAGTTTATCTTTTAAAGTTAGGATTATTGAAATTGTTCATTGAAGTTCATGTTTACTGTTAACGTTTGTCTTTTTGTAATAAATAGGATTAAATAGGAAAACATTTGACAAGTAAGGGATAATTTCCTAAAGGTCTTGAAATTATAATAAACAATACAGTTTATGTATGGTATTAACTGTAGTTCATTGTTAGTTATTCAGGAAAGGTTCTGAATATAACTAATAATAATAAACATTTTTTTATGTAACTGGTGAGGTATCAGTTACAACTATATACAAAAATGTTAGAAAGAGGTATTCTGATTAAATTCACTTGAAGTTAGGATTTTCTCTTAGGTAATTTTTTTTCTTAGTAAGATAGCAGAACTCAGCCTTTATATGTATTTTTCTGACACACCAACATATTATCTCTTGAGTGTAGATATAAGTTAATACATATCTCTAGAGTTTAGAGATAAGTAAGTAAATATCTCTTGAGTTTAGAGATAAGTTAGTAAATATCTCTTGAGTGTAGAGATAAATTACTACATGTATTATACTGAATAGATTCTTGTCATATCATCTAAGTCTATAGTTTAAGTATATTACTAGTTAACATTGTTGTCATATCTGGAATATAAATGAAAATATATGATTCTTGAAATGAATAAAAGATAGAAACTTGTTTACGTGACTTTTAGCAAATGCCTATATTATACTGACCAGCTCATATCTTGTCATACTGACTTTGTAATTTACATACTACTCATAAAATTTGAGTAAAAACTCTTCGGTGGAAGCATTTCAAGTCCCTTCCCGCTACAATATGATAGTGTTGTACATTTATTTGGAATATATACACCTGGAAAAAGTATTGCAACACTTCCATTGAATACAATGTCAAATGACATAATTGTAGAATGTGTATAATTTGGTATTTAATCTTTTTTTTCTTTTAAAATTGAATTCATGGTATTAACTTACTTTTCATTCAATATAAAGGCTAGATGGATAGGACATAACAGCTGCACGGAAATAGTTTTTCGCGTTTTTTACAAAAAATGCAAATTTTGCAGGACTCATTTTTCCAAAACATTAGTTCTGCAATAAATACATATATTTGTTATGCATTTAATCATTCAGAACTGTTTGAAATGCCTAGTTTAACAGACATTTTCTGTGTCAGATGTTTAGTTTGCTGAAAAAAACACTTTTCATATAATGTCGGTATTGGAAACAAGACAAAGTTTTATCAACTTTTTCAGTACAGCTCTAATGATGCATTTCTCTAATCTTAATTTTGCATACAATGTAAGTTAATAACATACATTTAATTTCAAATCAGAAATGGTTTAAAAGTATTTGGTAAAACCCAAGTTATACACATTCTACAACCATGGTCTTTTACATTGTTTTCAAGTGTTGCAATACTTTTGTCTAGGTGTATATAAATATCTATATAGCACATCTTAAAAGACTGAATAAATAGTCAACGATTAATCTTACAACGCGATAGTTGATGTAATTTGATTCTGTACACTACAAAATATAATATATAACAAGTAAAAAAAGGTACAGCATCACCATTAAAGAACTATAAAATGAACAAGTATTAGATATTTTGGATAACAAATATCCTTCTTCGGTAATAGCACGATGTCAAATGAATCCGGTCAGTATATTCAAATTAAAACAATATCAAAATCTTGAAAGTTTATACAATTTAAGCGGACAACACAGACGCTGGTACAATTTTAAAATTTCCAAACACTGCGCAAAAAGAACTAAGATATGCCAAATAAAAATAGTTATTTGCGATGTGAACTGGCACAACTCTAAATTTCCAAAGGTTGTGACAGTTTAGATGTTATAACTGGATGGAGGGCAGTCCTCAAAAAATCACAAAAATCAAACCGATCTTAGTTGGTATAATTTTTTTTCAAATTTGACAACGGTAGGGCAATTGCAACAGAAACTACATATTTAATTCTCCCAAACATATAGCAGTTTAATAATGATTAGAAAAATATGTTGTATCTAATAAGGTCAAATAATCGAACGTGGCTACGTACTTATACATCCATCCCAAATTAATGGAGCCCTGTTTTTTTTAAACTGGTATTTTGAAAAAATCTTCAAACTGTAAAGCCAGTATATAAGCCGAAATTACTGGAAACAAGTGATGACAGGAAAACGAGTGACAGATTCTATGTTTTTTTTTATTTATGCCCTCTGGGGAAACTGTCCTTAGCTAAAATATTATATATTGTCTAATAAATCGCACGTTTTAATGTCTGTTATATGTCCAAGGTCTGTAATAATGGTCGAGGAAGTCTGTAATGGCCCGAGGCAACGCCGAGTGCCATTACAGACAACCGAGTCCCATATTATTGACGGGACATATAACAGGCCCATTGTAAAAACACCCATTTCTTTATACATTTATTAACCAACTGAACAAAAGTGTGTGTGTTTATGCCCTTTTACTCTTTTAATGACAGTTTAGTTTAAAAAAAAACATATTTGTACTTCACCATGATAAAGCTTTTAAATATACCAAATGTCCAGGATATTAAGTTGAAAGAAGTTATGTGTTGAAAAACAGGATGAACAGTGATCCCTTTATATGGTTCTTTAATATTGGTTGCTGGTTACTAAACAAGATAAAATACAAAAAGGTATTTTAATCTTTACAACTTAATTTTATTAACTTTATTAAAAACCCTAACTATGCTTAAAACAGACAAACTGGGCATTAATACATGACCATTACAGAAAAACAGGGTCATTACAGACAAAAACAGGGCCATTACAGAAAAACAGGGCTATTACAGACAATATGTAATTTTTTTAAACAGTCATTTTTGGCTATAATGTACTTAGTTAGTTAATAAATGTTTATATTACAGGATTCATATACACCATTATTGATATCAGTCTTCTATGGACATGTGGATACAGTCCAATACCTTGTTTCTGTAGGCTGTAACGTAGAAGCCAGAACAAAGGTATGATATAGTCTGAACAAACACACTTATTTATGATTAGTTTTAGTTTGTTACCCCGATTTTGTTTTTTGTCCATGGCTTTATGAGTTTGAACAGCGGTATACTACTGTTGCCTTTATTTAACACATTATCAAAAATGCACAAACTTGATGGTGTATTGAATATATGAGGTCTCATTTAATCTTGTCATGGAAAAAGAAAAAAAAGACAGTACAGGTCTTGTCTATTTTAAAAAAATACATATTTGTGGCAGTCATACGTTACTTGGATTATAATCCTCTTAATGCTGGACTAGCACATAATCTTTGTATTGGACAGACCTGTTTAATTGACATTAATTTCATTGTGTATGTGACGCTTCTTCAGATTGGCTGATACACAATTTTGTCATGTGACCATGACGTCATCAATGTTTTTTGTTTCATGATTTACGCCGGTTTAAAATGGAATTTATAATTAAATTACAAGGAACTCCTATAAATGAGGCAATGTCATAGATCAGTAGGCTGTAGTGTTAAAGGGGAAAAAATAACTTAATCAGAAATATTTTTCTACCAAATTACTATGATATACTGAGTACGTATATATATTAAATATTTTGCAATTATTTGTGATTTCCATTTTTTTGAGTGAAACTCAATGTAACAGATCAAACACACTTATTTATGATTAGTTGTAGTTTGTTACCCCGATTTTGTGTTTTGTCCATGGATTTATGAGTTTGAACAGCGGTATACTGCTGTTGCCTTTATTTAACACATTATCAAAAATGCACAAACTTGATGGTGAATTGAATATATGAGGTCTCATTTAATCTTGTCATGGAAATGGAAAAAAAAGACAGTACAGGTCTTGTCTATTTTTAAAAAATACATATTTTTGGCAGTCATACGTTACTTGGATTATAATCCTCTTAATGCTGGACTAGCACATAATCTTTGTATTGGACAGACCTGTTTAATTGACATTAATTTCATTGTGTATGTGACGCTTCTTCAGATTGGCTGATACACAATTTTGTCATGTGACCATGACGTCATCAATGTTTTTTGTTTCATGATTTACGCCGGTTTAAAATGGAATTTATAATTTAATTACAAGAAACTCCTATAAATGAGGCAATGTCATAGATCAGTAGGCAGTAGTGTTAAAGGGGAAAAAATAACTTAATCAGAAATATTTTTCTACCAAATTACTATGATATACTGAGTACGTATATATATTAAATATTTTGCAATTATTTGTGATTTCCATTTTTTTGAGTGAAACTCAATGTAACAGATCAAACGGCAAATGTTTATTGTAATTTATAGGAAAAGACTATTGTGTATCACTTTAAATATGTATCACCAAAACAAAAATGCCAATATGATAAAACTAACAAAAAAAAGTCTACTACCATATAAGTTTATGAAAAATTAAAGATTAAATGGTAGTGTCTCTCTAAACAATTTTAAGTTACAGAAGGTAACCAAATGCTGAAATTTTTTTAATATTATAAATGTTATAAGATATGTAAAAAGCTATATTTCGACAAACTGAAATAATATTAATAGATTTGATTGAACAATTTTGATGTTAAAACACAGCCTTGTAACCTTTCGACCTTCGATATTTTATAAATGGATGCAGCTCCTCGATATAATGTGTTGAATCCGTTAAAAGATAACCGTTGAATATTTACTATTCAAGTTTATCTTAAAATTAAGATATTATTGAGTTCATCTATTTTTGTGATCGTGGAAAAATCTACAAATATTCCGGTTTAATTATTGCCATTTTAGGAAATGTTCTCTATTATGAAAACAATGCAAACATTTCTGAATTAACAGCATGTTCTTGATTCTAATGCAACTAAAAATATATAACCTCAGATCATGCCCTGATCTCTAATAAAGTAATTCTGTAAATATCTCCAAAATGATACATGTATCCTTCATTTCATTATATATCTTGTTTGTGTATATACGTTTGAGGCTATATGTATATGTATCAACCGACTGGTATGCGTTCTGCAATGTCTGCTATAAACAAAATGTAGAATGCAGATCAGTCGAGTGGCTTAAATTTCCGGCATAAAACAAACTTTAATAATAGGAACTCCTGTGGTCCATTGTGGGAGGAAGATGGTAATTAAAGACCCTTTTATAAAGGGCACCTTTAATATAGAGCACTTACACCAATGCATTCATTTTCAAACCTTTTTCTCTAACCTGATATACATTGATACGCTTTAGAACTGTCGTTTTGTGTTGTTATGCATAACGCATAACGTCAAATAAAGACACATGTTAAAAACATTGAATTTTCCCCAGACATGTTGAACACCTTTTGTTTAACTCTTGACACATTTATTCTTTTTTACAACTGACTTAAATGATATTAACGTGTGGTATAAACCAAAATATTATTCTGTGTCTAAGCTTTATTGGTGTGCATTAGTGGAATAGTGCAAAACTGTCATACTAAAACATAAATATTTACATTTTGTATCTATTAAGGTGGTACCCAACACCTTCACTAAAAGTAAATTGGCTCTTTTAATTTTGATAAAATTTTGACAAAGTATTTACTTTGACCCTTTGACAAAAATATAACAATTTCAAAAAAATTGAACCAACCATTTTATCAGAAAAATTACACTGGTTACAGGCAACAGACCACAATTAATGTCTCTATCAGTTCTTTAGAATGTTTCTATCATTACAAAAATTGCACCGTGCACTTTTGTCAAATATTTTGTGTGTGTAATGTAAAGTACTAGTCCAAATATGTATCCAAAATTCAGAAAAATTGAAACAATCACTTTTACAAATTTAGCCAATACACATCCATACCCCTATTGACAAGTCAAGAGATACTCCGAAAACTGTAGATATAACTTTTTTGCACTTGGCCTAATCAAAAATTTATTTCACCTCTTCTTTCATTTCCACCCAAAAAAATCTAAGAAATGAGTGAGGAAGGGAAAGAAAAAAAATTAAGGAAAAATACACTCTAATTAAAAGGAACTATATTCGTGGGGTCATTTATTGTGGTCCTGGGCCTACATAGCAGTTTGACAAACACTATTTTTGATCATTGTGAAGCTTAATATTTCCTTAACAACGCAACGTAATTAAAACGTTCAGCTGATTTTACAGAGTCATCTCCCTATAGTGTTAGGTACCACCTTAAGTATCTGGTGTTTTTCTGCTATTGCTGTCAAGAAATCAGGTTCTTCTAAACTCATGGAACTACAAAATGTTTCATAAGTTCGAACATTACATTTATAGTTTAATAAATTTTTTAGCATTATAATACAGTGGAATATAAATCATTATATATTGGCAACTTATTTTTTGTTTATTTAATATTATCTCAAGATCTTGTTGCACAGGACAAAATCATTATGTTTTTTTTTATCTCCGTACCTGTTTACCTATAATTTGTATCAGCACTTAATTTATGAAGAGGACTAACTAATGTAATGACCCATTAGCATCATTCATTTTCATAGCATTTTAAGATTTCTGAATATTTATACTTGAAATGATTCTAACTTTAGAATATTCGCATTTTTCTTAAAGTAGGATTAACATTGATAAAAAGAAAAGGTATGATAAGAACTTCCATCAGAGTGTATGTAGCATTACAAAATTGGGGGGGAAATCAAATTGAAAAATACTAAGTATTCATAGTTCTTTCTTACATGCTTAACTTACTGTACATGTCTTTGTTATTCACTGTAAACATGTTATACTATCACAAAACTATTCTCTTGTAAATCTAGACAGTGCTAAAATTGATTTTGTTATCGTTATAATGGTGCCATATATATGTATTGCTGATTAATGACAAGAAAACACCAGATGCTTTTCAACTCATTTTTTTATTCTAAATTTAATGGATAAGTTAAATCGAAAAGACAGGTTTGTAAGCACTTAAACACGGTCTTTGTCTTTTGTCTGGTACAGATATAAATATACAGGCTGTCAAACAGAATCAACTCACATCAATCATACATCGAACAATCTTGATGTTCATCACACACATTTAAAGGCGGCAACGTTTATTATTATTTGCTATTTAAACATAATTCCATTGCACACTAACTTGTATTACCATATTTTAAACTTAATCTGGTCAGGGAGGCCAAAATGCAAATGTATATTTCCTATCTAAATTAATTAAATACTATTGTGTAAACATCTAAATTCGTAATTATATTAACTAAGCATAAATTGTATCAAAACTTTTGATTTTTCAACCCTGTATACCACCATTCCCCATGAAAAATTGAAAAATCGCCTCAATGCCTTTCAACATAAAAATGGTAGCATACGCTATACATTTATTGCTTTGGGATTTCATAAGGCATATTTCGTTAACAGCGACAAACAAAAAGGTAAAACATTCTACACAGAAGAACAAGTGGTCAGTATGCTGGAGATTCTTATCGACATATTTGTGGAGTTTGGAGGTAGACTTTTCCAACAAATTGTCGACATTCCTATGGGAACAAACTGTGCGCCTCTTCTTATTTTCATATGAATCGGAGTTCCTCCAGACACTTGTCAAAAACAAGAGGATCAAAGAAGCCATATTATTTAATATCACTTTCAGATATATTGATGATGTTCTTTCCATAAACAATCCGAACTTTTCTGATTGGGTTCCATTAATACATCCCCCAGATCTAGAGATTAAAGAAACAACAGACACGGCTTCCTCCGCTTTATTTTTAGACTTATATCTCGAATTTGACTTACACAGTCATCTCAGTACCAGAATCTATGACAAACGAGACAATTTAAATTTGAAATTATAAATCTCCCCTACCTTAGTAGCAATATACCAACTTCATCTGCATATGGGATATATATTTCCCAACTTATTCGATATTCAAGTGCTTGCAGCTCCTAATCAGACTTTGTATAACGTCATCAGTGTCTGAGTAGAAAGTTGATGAACCAGGGGTATGTCAAAGAACGTCTCGTCCTTCTAAAAAAGTTCATCGGAAAGTACCAAGACCTTGTTGATAAATATTCCGTATCAACTTCACAAATAATACACGATGGTCTTGATGTATAGATTTTGCGTACTGATGTTGTTTATCATCTTAACAACGTGTTTTATAGTTCTTTCATTTGCCTTTGTTCTTTTATTAATATTACTTTTACTGTTGAATGGTTTTATGTGATATTCGTTTGACGTGGCTCGGTACTTATACATCTCGTCAATGTGTTTGTATTGTCTTTCATTTTTTGGTGATGTGTTTTGCATATGCGACTTTTTGTATTTCTTTGGCTCTTATAACGTGACTCTGTACTTTAAAAGATCCCGTCAGTATGATATTATTCTATTTGATGTCGTAATGATATATTTCTATTATGAATTACAATATACGTTGAACCACAAACGTCAAAATCATTCAATCGCGTAGTGGAATTAACTATTAGTGGATTCTTATAAATTCTATATAAAACTTTTGGACTAGTTTAAATCTCGGTCTATTTCTGAAATTTATTCTTAAAATTGAGAAGGAAATGGGGAGATGCATGTCAAAGCGACAACAACCCGACCATAGAGCAGACAACAGCCGAAGGCCACCAATGGGTCTTCAATGTAGCGAGAATTCCTTACATACTTTTGATTTTTTAACCCTGTATGCTAACATTGCATAGGTAAATTTTTAAATTGTTTGTTTGCACATTAAACGACAAATCTATGTGATGTATAAAATGTTCTGACGTCAGACACACAAATCAATGAATGTGTTTGTAGATAGATGTTTTTGTGTTCTGTTAAATTGTTCCTTTGAAAATTACTATACGATGATGACTGATGTACCCATAATCTGACTATTTTATTTATTGTGTCTGTTTAGTTAAAGCATAAATGTAAATATAACGGAACTTGATGAGACTGTCATCAAAGTGAGAGCGTTAGCGCTATAAAACCAGGTTTAATCCACCATTTTCTACATTTGAAAATGCCTGTACCAAGTCAGGAATATGACAGTTCTAGTCCATTCGTTTTTGATGCGTTTCGTTATTTGATTTTGCCATGTGATTATGAACTTTCCGAATTGATTTTCCTTTAAGTTCAGTATTTTTGTGATTTTACTTTTTTTATATCACTAATATGTAAATAAGATCTAAGACTTATCGAACTATATAAAGCTTGATTATATTTGTCCTGTGATTCTTTTTGAATAATTTTCTTTTTTCAATTTTTTTTTAAACTGACCGTTTGAAGGAAAATTCAAAACGGAAAGTTCCTAATCAAATAGCAAAATAAAATGATATAACACATCAAACGAATGGACAATAACTGTCATTATCCTGACTAGGTATAGGCATTCTCAAATAAAGAAAATGGTGAATTTAAGCTGAATTTGTAGCGCTAAAACTCTCATTTGTATGACAGTCGCATACCGAGTTTGTTTCTGACAACGCATATTTTTTACAACACAATTACTTTTTTTATGAATAATTGATGAGACAATTTCTGCAAACTCGACAGTCAGATAATATGAAGTATTATTACTTAATTCTAAATCTTCACCAATTCATCCCTTTCTGCACACAATGTATAAACCTATCAATTCAAATGTATTGATGAGTATTTACTCATATACCTATGTAAAATTTAAAACTTGTCTAAAACAAATTATCCAAAATGCTTTTCAATATGAAAAGGGTAGCAAACGCTATTAACACAGAATTATATTGTTTAATGAACGTCCTTTTTTACGAATCTCATCATACTTAATCAGCCAACTATGACCTATAAAAGAGGCAGTGTCATAGATCAGTAGGAAGTAGTGTTAAAAGAAATATCTTTCTACCAAATTAGTACAATATACTGAGTAACCATATATTTTCCAATTATTTATGATTTCCATTTTTTTTAAGTGAAATTCAATGTAACAGATCAAACGGTAAATGTGTATTGCAATTCATAGGAAAAGCCTTTTTTTAACGTTGCGTCGTTTGTTTTCTCTTATTTTTGAGTGTAATTTCACATTGCGATAAGACGTGTCACGGTACTTGTCTATCCCAAATTCATGTATTTGGTTTTGATGTTATATTTGTTATTCTCGTGGGATTTTGTCTGATGCTTGGTCCGTTTCTGTGTGTGTTACATTTTAGTGTTGTGTTGTTGTTCTCCTCTTATATCTAATGCGTTTCCCTCGGTTTTAGTTTGTTACCCCGATTTTGTTTTTTGTCCATGGATTTCTGAGTTTTGAACAGCGGTATACTACTGTTGCCTTTATTTGTAACACTCGAAATATGTATCACCAAAAGAAAATTACCCATGTGAATATACTAACAAAAAAAATCTAGTAACATATAAGTTTATGAAAAATAAAAAAAATAAATGGTGGACCTCTCTCTAAACAATTTTGAGTTACAGAAGGTAGCCAAATGCTGAAACAATCTTTAATATTATAAATGTTATAAGATATAAAAAAAAAACTATTATTCGACACACTGAAATAATATTACATAGATTTGATTGCAAAGTTTTGATGTTAGAACACAGCCTAGTAACCTTTCGAACTTCGATATTTAATAAAAGGATACAGCTCCTCAAGATAATGTGTTCAATCCTACAAAAGATAACCGTTGAATATTTACTATTCAAGTTTATCTTAAAATTTAGATATTATTGAGTTCATCTTTTTTGTGATCGTGGAAAAATCTACAAATATTCCGGTTTAATTATTGCCATTTAAGGTAATGTTCTCTATTATTAAAACAATGCAAACCTTTCTGAATTAACAGTATGTTCTTGATTCTAATACAGCTAAAAATGTATAACTTCAGATCATGCCCTGATCTCTAATCAAGTAAATCTTTAAATATCTTCAAAATATTACATATGTCCTTTATTTCACTATATGTCTTGTTTGTGTGCAGAGGTTCGTGTTTTTGAGGCTATATGTATAGGTATATGTATCAACCGAGTGTTATGCGTTCTGCATTGCCTGCTATAAACAAAATGTAGAATGCAGATCAGTCGAGTGGCTTAGATTTCCGGCATAAAGCAAACTTTGATAATAGGAGCTCCTGTTGTCCATTGTGGGAGGAAGGTGGTAATTAAAGACCCTTTTATCAAGGGCACCTTTAATATAGAGCACTTACACAAATGCATTCATTTGCAAACCTTTTTCCCTAACCTGATATACATTGATACATATTATAACTGTCGTTTTGTGTTGTTATGCATAACGTCCAATAAAGACACATGTTAAAACATTGAATTTTCCGCAGACATGTTTATTGAACACCTTTTGTTTAACTCTTGACAATCTATTCTTTTTTACAACTGTCTTAAATGATATTAAAGTGTGGTATCAATCAAAATCTTCTTCTCTGTCTAAGTTTTATTGGTGTGCATAAGTGGGATAGTGCAAAACTGTCATACTAAAACATAAATATTTACATTTTGTATCTATTAAGGTGACTCGTTTAATTTTCATAAAATTTTGACAAAGTATTAACTTTGACCCTTTGACAAACATATAAAAATTTCAAAAAAATTAAACCAACCATTGTATCAGAAAAATTACACTGGTTACATAGCAGTTTGACAAACATTAGTTTTGATCATTGAGAAACTTAATATTCCCTTAACAACGCAACGTAATTAAAACGTTCAGCTGATTTTAAAGAGTTATCTCCCTGTAGTGTAAGGTACCACCTTAAGTATGTGGTGATTTTATTGCTATTGCTGTCAAGAAATCAGGTTCTTCTAAACTCATGGAACTAGAAAATCTTTCATAATTTCGAACATTACATTTATAGTTTAATAAATTTCTTAACGTTATAATACATTGGAATAAAAATCATCATATATTAGCAACTTATTTCTAGTTTATTCAATATTATCTCAAGATCTTGTTGCACAGGACAAAATCATTATATATTTTTTTTAATCTTCTTACCTGTTTTATCTATAATTTGTATCAGCACTTAATTTATGAAGAGGACTAACTAATGTAATGACCCATTATCATCATTCATTTTCATAGCATTTTAAGATATCTGAATATTTATATTTGAAATGATTCTAACTTTTGAATATTCGCATTTTTTTTTATAGTAGGATTAAAATTGATAAAAAGAAAAGGTATGATAAGAACTTTCATCAGAGTGTATGTAGCTTCACAAAATTGCGGGTACAAATCAAATTGAAAAATACTAAGTATTCATAGTACTTTCTTACATGCTTAACTTACTGTACATGTCTTTGTTATTCACTGTAAACATGTTATACTATCACATAACTATTCTCTTGTAAATCTAGACAGTGCTAGAATTGATTTCGTTATCGTTTTAATAAAATCATATATATGTATTGTTGATTAATGGCAAAGGAACATCAGATGCTTTTCAACTCATTTTTTTATTTTAAATTTAAAGGATAAGTTAAACCGAAAAGACAGGTTTGTAACCATTTCAACACGTTTTTGTCTTTTGTCTGATATGGATATAAAAATACAGGCTGTCAAACAGAAACTTCTCACAACAATCACACACATTTAAAGGCGGCAACAATTATTATAATTTGCTATTTAAACATTATTCCATTGCACACTAGCTTGTATTACCATATTTTAAAATTAACCTGGTCAGGGAGGCCAAAATGCAAATGTATATTTCCTATCAAAATCAGTTAAATACTATTGTGTTAACATCTAAATTCGATAATATTAATTAAACATAAATTATATCACTAATATGTAAATAATAACTCAGACTTATAGAACTATATAAGCTGGATTATATTTGTCCTGTGTTTTCTGAGTGCATTGATTTATTTTCTTTTCCATTTTTTTTTAACTGACCGTTTTGAAGGAAGTTTACACTGACACTGATTTCGAATAAATTCCTAGTTCACTGAAAAATATACAGGAATCTGATGTACAGTAGTTGTCGTATGTTTTCGTTTCTCGTTTTTATATAGATTAGAACGTTGGTTTTCCCGATTTAATGGTTTTACACGAGTAGATTTTTGGGCTTTTTATAACTTACTGTTCGGTGTGAGTCAAGACTCCGTGTTGAAAGCCGTACCTTGACCTATAATGGTTTACTTTCACAGATTGTTATTTGAATGGAGAGTTGTCTAATTGGCACGCATACCACATATTCCTATATCTATACACAACTGACAATTTTGCCGTGTGTTTAGGGACTTTCCGATTTGATTTTCCTCTGAGTTCTGTATTTGTGTGATTTTATTGTTTTGATAAAATCATATAGTATTCACATCACTGATAACCAATCTTCTTAAATGCACATATAAATACTGATTATTCCTCTTTAATGTACGCTTATACTGCATCCTCGTCTGTCACACTTCACTGATAACGAATCGACATACCCTATCATGTGTGATGATATTATCACATTTAGAGGTAATGGATCGTCACCAATTAAAAGACTACTAACGAGGATTCTGATAAATTCACACTGTTTTAATAATGAATCGGCACCAATTAACATACTTTTGACGATGTCCTGATAAATTCACAGACTGTTGATAAGGATCCGAATTAATTCTCACTTTTCTGATGATGATACCCACCAATTGAAAGAAGATTGACAAGAATCTGGCTTAATTCCGACTTCTTTGAAGATTCTGTTCAATTCAATAAAACAAAACATTTCAAACAAATTTAAACTTTGTTTCGTCCCTCTTTAGTTTACACAAAACCGATTTTAATGTAGTGTCAGCATATCAATTAGTCGTTGATTTTAATATAGTGTCAGCATATCAATTAGCCATTGATTTTAATATAGTGTCAGCATATCAATTAGTCGTTGATTTTAATATAGTGTCAGCATATCAATTAGTCGTTGATTTTAATATAGTGTCAGCATATCAATTAGTCGTTGATTTTAATATAGTGTCAGCATATCAATTAGCCGTTGATTTTAATATAGTGTCAGCATATCAATTAACCGTTGATTTTAATATAGTGTCAGCATATCAATTAGTCGTTGATTTTAATATAGTGTCAGCATATTAATTAGTCGTTGATTTTAATATAGTGTCAGCATATCAATTAACCGTTGATTTTAATATAGTGTCAGCATATCAATTAGTCGTTGATTTTAATATAGTGTCAGCATATCAATTAGTCGTTGATTTTAATATAGTGTCAGCATATCAATTAACCGTTGATTTTAATATAGTGTCAGCATATCAATTAGTCGTTGATTTTAATATAGTGTCAGCATATCAATTAGTCGTTGATTTTAATATAGTGTCAGCATATCAATTAGCCGTTGATTTTAATATAGTGTCAGCATATCAATTAACCGTTGATTTTAATATAGTGTCAGCATATCAATTAGTCGTTGATTTTAATATAGTGTCAGCATATCAATTAACCATTGATTTTAATATAGTGTCAGCATATCAATTAGTCGTTGATTTTAATATAGTGTCAGCATATCAATTAGTCGTTGATTTTAATATAGTGTCAGCATATCAATTAACCGTTGATTTTAATATAGTGTCAGCATATCAATTAGCCGTTGATTTTAATATAGTGTCAGCATATCAATTAGTCGTTGATTTTAATATAGTGTCAGCATATCAATTAGTCGTTGATTTTAATGTAGTGTCAGCATATCAATTAGTCGTTGATTTTAATATAGTGTCAGCATATCAATTAGTCGTTGATTTTAATATAGTGTCAGCATATCAATTAACCGTTGATTTTAATATAGTGTCAGCGTATCAATTAGTCGTTGATTTTAATATAGTGTCAGCATATCAATTAGTCGTTGATTTTAATATAGTGTCAGCATATCAATTAACCGTTGATTTTAATATAGTGTCAGCATATCAATTAGCCGTTGATTTTAATATAGTGTCAGCATATCAATTAGTCGTTGATTTTAATATAGTGTCAGCATATCAATTAGTCGTTGATTTTAATATAGTGTCAGCATATCTATTAGACGTTGATTTTAATGTAGTGTCAG
This sequence comes from Mytilus edulis, assembly GCA_019925275.1. Classification (NCBI taxonomy): domain Eukaryota; kingdom Metazoa; phylum Mollusca; class Bivalvia; order Mytilida; family Mytilidae; genus Mytilus; species Mytilus edulis. The sequence continues at coordinate 108,913,404 of CM034354.1, read as the reverse complement.
CATATCAATTAGCCGTTGATTTTAATGTAGTGTCAGCATATCAATTAACCGTTGATTTTAATATAGTGTCAGGACATCAATTAGTTGTTGATTTTTCTAGAAGAGTAGCTGTCATCTTACTTAGTTTTGACCATTGATTTCAGCGATTTGTAATGTATTGGTATACTTTACACAACATTGTCCAGTTGAAGACACAGTATGTGATGTTTTTTATATGTTAATATTATCTATTGGAAAGACTACTAGTTCCAATTACTGCACGTGAAAGATAACTGCATTTCTTCCGTTTCTTGCTGTGGTTAAGAAGCTTCTTTGGTTCGATACATCTTCTTTTTATTCTGAATCACCACAAACTAATGTTGTTAGTCAGATATGTTTAATAAACAATAAATATGTGTTGGATTATAAACATGTGGGTCTTATTGTACAGGTCTTTTTGCACTAAATCATCGTTTTTTTTTGTTTTTTTTTTTACAATGCAACTATTTCTTGAACATTTAATGGTGTTTTTGTAAGAAGTTGACGAGTTCTGTTAAAGTTTAAGGTAAGATTGTTTTTTTCAAAAAATACCGAATTCCGAGGAATTAACTAAACGGAAAGTTCCTAATCAAATGGCAATATTAAAACATGGTTAGATAACAAATATAAACAAAATTGTCGTGTCGATAATATAAAAAGAGGCTTTTATCCTGCAATAAGCAAACTATTGCACAAATAACAGGTATACAAATAAATGTTTGCTTAATTTGTGCATTTACAAATAAAGTCGCCTGTTACCCCACTTCCGTTTGAGCAATCGGTACCATAAACATTTCTGTTTCCAAACCAGTTCATTTTGGTGTCCTCGTCAAGGTCCGCGTTTCAACTATGTCGATTTCTTTATGACAAAAGACAACGATTTAGGCTTTAATAACCAAATTTGCAAGTGTAATTTCAGGATTAACACAAAATATGTACATTGTCGGAAAATACAAAATATATTTGTACTCGCTACGAAAGAGGAGAAAAGCACGCAAGAGTCTCGCTTTTTGGCCTGCTTCTAAAGCTCATACAACTAAATTTTACATTTCCTGACAAAATATACATATATTGTATATTTGTTTACTTGTCTAATTGATATAAATCTTAAATCTTAACAATTCATACATTATAAAATGTATTTTAAAATGAAAAGTCCTTTATACTAAATATACATTTCTGTAACAAAATTGTATTTATTAGAATAAGGATGATGATGATGTGTATTTGTTGCAAGAACTGGAACGGAATAATTTATTAATTGTTCATTCTTGTTTCATTACGTTAGTTAAATATGCTGATAAGAACAAGTTTTGTTGCATACTTAGTCAGATACGATTACTGGACTCAATATTTGATTATGAATTATAAACGTACAATATATATTCATATTCACAAAATAATTAATAACAATCAACACGTGTTTATATCAATATGTTTCCTACATTACTATTGTAAAAACAGATTTATTAATGCAAAATAATTTTTCGAATCAACAACTGTTTTCTTTATTGTTCAATTGTTGGTATTTGAGTATATCTCATCTTAAAACATCAGTCTTTCATTAGTATTTTGTTTTTGTATTTGAGTATATCTCATCTTAAAACATCAGTCTTTGATTAGTATTTTGTTTTTGTTATTTGAGTATATCTCATCTTAAAACATCAGTCTTTCATTAGTATTTTGTTTTGTATTTGAGTATATCTTATCTTAAAACATCAGTCTTTCATTAGTATTTTGTTTTGTATTTGAGTATATCTTATCTTAAAACATCAGTCTTTCATTAGTATTTTGTTTTGTATTTGAGTATATCTTATCTTAAAACATCAGTCTTTGATTAGTATTTTGTTTGTGTATTTGAGTATATCTTATCTTAAAACATCAGTCTTTCATTAGTATTTTGTTTTGTATGTGAGTCTATCTTATCTTAAAACATCAGTCTTTCATTTGTATTTTGTTTTGTATTTGAGTATATCTCATCTTAAAACATCAGTCTTTCATTAGTATTTTGTTTTTGTATTGGAGTATATCTTATCTTAAAACATCAGTCTTTCATTAGTATTTTGTTTTGTATTTGAGTATATCTTATCTTAAAACATCAGTCTTTCATTAGTATTTTGTTTTGTATTTGAGTATATCTTATCTTAAAACATCAGTCTTTCATTAGTATTTTGTTTTGTATTTGAGTATATCTTATCTTAAAACATCAGTCTTTCATTAGTATTTTGTTTGTGTATTTGAGTATATCTTATCTTAAAACATCAGTCTTTCATTAGTATTTTGTTTTTGTATTTGAGTATATCTTATCTTAAAACATCAGTCTTTCATTAGTATTTTGTTTGTGTATTTGAGTATATCTTATCTTAAAACATCAGTTTTTATTAGTATTTTGTTTGTGTATTTGAGTATATCTTATCTTAAAACATCAGTCTTTCATTAGTATTTTGTTTTGTATTTGAGTATATCTTATCTTAAAACATCAGTCTTTCATTAGTATTTTGTTTTGTATTTGAGTATATCTTATCTTAAAACATCAGTCTTTCATTAGTATTTTGTTTTGTATTTGAGTATATCTTATCTTAAAACATCAGTCTTTCATTAGTATTTTGTTTGGTATTTGAGTATATCTTATCTTAAAACATCATTCTTTCATTAGTATTTTGTTTTGTATTTGAGTAATATCTTATCTTAAACATCAGTCTTTCATTAGTATTTTGTTTTGTATTTGAGTATATCTTATCTTAAAACATCAGTCTTTCATTAGTATTTTGTTTGGTATTTGAGTATATCTTATCTTAAAACATCGTCTTTCATTAGTATTTTGTTTTGTATTGAGTATATCTTATCTTAAAACATCAGTCTTTCATTAGTATTTTGTTTGTATTTGAGTATATCTTATTTAAAACATCAGTCTTTTATTAGTATTTTGTTTTTGTATTTGAGTATATCTTATCTTAAAACATCAGTCTTTCATTAGTATTTTGTTTTGTATTTGAGTATATTTATCTTAAAACATCAGTCTTTCATTAGTATTTTGTTTTGTATTTGAGTATATCTTATCTTAAACATCAGTCTTTCATTAGTATTTTGTTTTGTATTTGAGTATATCTTATCTTAAAACATCAGTCTTTCATTAGTATTTTTGTTTGTGTATTTGAGTATATCTTATCTTAAAACATCAGTCTTTTATTAGTATTTTGTTTTGTATTTGAGTATATCTAATCTTAAAACATCAGTCTTTCATTAGTATTTTGTTTTGTATTTGAGTATATCTTATCTTAAAACATCAGTCTTTCATTAGTATTTTGTTTTTGTATTTGAGTATATCTTATCTTAAAACATCAGTCTTTCATTAGTATTTTGTTTTGTATTTGAGTATATCTTATCTTAAAACATCAGTCTTTCATTAGTATTTTGTTTGTATTTGAGTATATCTCTATCTTAAAACAAAGTCTTTCATAGTATTTTGTTTGGTATTTGATTTATCTTATCTTAAACATCAGTCTTTCATTAGTATTTTGTTTTGGTATTTGAGTATATCTTATCTTAAAACATCAGTCTTTCATTAGTATTTTGTTTTTGTATTTGAGTATATCTTATCTTAAAACATCAGTCTTTCATTAGTATTTTGTTTGTGTATTTGAGTATATCTTATCTTAAAACATCAGTTTTTCATTAGTATTTTGTTTTGTATTTGAGTATATCTTATCTTAAAACATCAGTCTTTCATTAGTATTTTGTTTTGTATTTGAGTATATCTTATCTTAAAACATCAGTTTTCATTAGTATTTTGTTTGTGTATTTGAGTATATCTTATCTTATAACATCAGTCTTTCATTAGTATTTTGTTTTTGTATTTGAGTATATCTTATCTTAAAACATCAGTCTTTTATTAGTATTTTGTTTTGTATTTGAGTATATCTTATCTTTAAACATCAGTCTTTCATTAGTATTTTGTTTTGTATTTGAGTATATTTATCTTAAAACATCAGTCTTTCATTAGTATTTTGTTTGTGTATTTGAGTATATCTATCTTAAAACATCAGTCTTTCTTTAGTATTTTTTTTTGTATTTGAGTATATCTTATCTTAAAACATCAGTCTTTCATTAGTATTTTGTTTTGTATTTGAGTATACTTATCTTAAAACATCAGTCTTTCATTAGTATTTGTTTTTGTATTTGAGTATATCTTATCTTAAAACATCAGTCTTTCATTAGTATTTGTTTGGTTTGAGTATATCTTATCTTAAAACATCAGTCTTTCATTAGTATTTTGTTTTGTATTGAGTATATCTTATCTTAAAACATCTCTTTCATTAGTATTTGTTTGTGTATTTGAGTATATCTTATCTTAAACATCAGTCTTTATTGTATTTTGTTTGGTATTGAGTAATCTTATCTTAAAACATCAGTCTTTCATTAGTATTTTGTTTTGGTATGAGTATATCTTATCTTAAAACATCAGTCTTTCATTAGTATTTGTTTTGTATTTGAGTATATCTTATCTTAAAACATCAGTCTTTCATTAGTATTTTGTTTTGTATTTGAGTATATCTTATCTTAAAACACAGTCTTTCATTAGTATTTTGTTTGTGTATTTGAGTATATCTTATCTTAAAACTCAGTCTTTTATTAGTATTTTGTTTTGTATTTGAGTATATCTTATCTTAAAACATCAGTCTTTCATAGTATTTTGTTTTGTATTTGAGTATATCTTATCTTAAAACATCAGTCTTTCATTAGTATTTTGTTTTGTATTTGAGTATTCTTATCTTAAAACATCAGTCTTTTATTGTATTTTGTTTGTATTTGAGTATTCTTATCTTAATACATCAGTCTTTCATTAGTATTTTGTTTTGTATTTGAGTATATCTTATCTTAAAACACATCTTTCTTAGTATTTTGTTTGTGTATTTGAGTATATCTTATCTTAAAACATCAGTCTTTATTAGTATTTTGTTTTGTATTTGAGTATATCTTATCTTAAACATCAGTCTTTCATTAGTATTTTGTTTGTGTATTTGGTATATCTATCTTAAAACATCAGTCTTTTATTAGTATTTTGTTTGTGTATTTGAGTATATCTTATCTTAAACATCGTCTTTCATTAGTATTTTGTTTTGTATTTGAGTATATCTTATCTTAAACATCAGTCTTTCATTAGTATTTTTTTTGTATTTGGTATATCTTATCTTAAAACATCAGTCTTTATTAGTATTTTGTTTTGTATTTGAGTATATCTTATCTTAAAACATCAGTCTTTCATTAGTATTTTGTTTTGTATTTGAGTATATCTTATCTTAAAACATCAGTCTTTCATTAGTATTTTGTTTTGTATTTGAGTATATCTTATCTTAAAACATCATCTTTCATTAGTATTTTGTTTTGTATTTGAGTATATCTTATCTTAAAACATCAGTCTTTCATTAGTATTTTGTTTTGTATGTGAGTATATCTTATCTTAAACATCAGTCTTTCATTAGTATTTTGTTTTGTATTTGAGTATATCTTATCTTAAAACATCAGTCTTTCATTAGTATTTTGTTTTGTATTGAGTTATCTTATCTTAAAACATCAGTCTTTCATTAGTATTTGTTTTGTATTTGAGTATATCTTATCTTAAAACATCAGTCTTTCATTAGTATTTGTTTGTATTGAACATTTTTAAAACATCAGTCTTTCTTGTATTTTGTTTGTATTGAGTATATCTTATCTTAAAACATCAGTCTTTATTAGTATTTTGTTTTGTATTTGAGTATATCTTATCTAAAACATCAGTCTTCATTAGTATTTTGTTTTGTATTTGAGTATATCTTATCTTAAAACATCAGTCTTTCATTAGTATTTTTTTTGTATTTGAGTATATCTTATTTAAAACATCAGTTTTATTAGTATTTTGTTTGTATTTGAGTATATCTTATCTTAAAACATCAGTCTTCATTAGTATTTTGTTTTGTATTTGATATATCTTATTTAAACATAGTCTTCATTAGTATTTGTTGTATTTGAGTATATCTTATCTTAAAACATCATCTTTATTAGTATTTTGTTTTGTATTTGAGTATATCTTATCTTAAACATAGTCTTTCATTATATTTTGTTGTATTTGAGTATATCTTATCTTAAAACATCAGTCTTTCATTAGTATTTTGTTTGTATTTGAGTATATCTTATCTTAAAACATCATCTTTCATTAGTATTTTGTTTTGTATTGGTATATCTTATCTTAAAACATCAGTCTTTCATTATATTTGTTTGTATTTGAGTATATCTTATTTAAACATCAGTCTTTTTAGTATTTTGTTTGGTATTGGTATATCTTATCTTAAAAACTCAGTCTTTATAGTATTTGTTTTGTATTTGAGTATATCTTATCTTAAAACATCAGTCTTTCATTAGTATTTTGTTTTGTATTTGAGTATATCTTATCTTAAAACATCAGTCTTTATTAGTATTTTGTTTTGTATTGAGTATCTTATCTTAAAACATCAGTCTTTCATTATATTTTGTTTTGTATTGGTATATCTTATCTTAAAACATATCTTTCATTAGTATTTTTTGTATTTGAGTATATTTTCTTAACATCTCTTTCATTGTATTTTGTTTTGTATTTGAGTATATCTTATCTTAAAACATCAGTCTTTCATTAGTATTTTGTTTTATTTGAGTATATCTTATCTTAAAACATCAGTCTTTCATTAGTATTTTGTTTTGTATTGAGTATATCTATCTTAAAACATCATCTTTCATAGTATTTTGTTTTGTATTTGAGTATATTTATCTTAAACAAGTTTTCATAGTATTTTGTTTGTATTTGAGTTATCTTATCTTAAAACATCAGTCTTTCATTATATTTTGTTTGGTTTTGAGTATATCTTATCTTAAAACAGTCTTTCATAGTATTTTGTTTGTATTTGAGTTATCTTATCTTAAAACATCAGTCTTTCATTAGTATTTTGTTTTGTATTTGAGTATATCTTATCTTAAAACATCAGTCTTTATTAGTATTTTGTTTGTATTTGAGTTATCTTATCTTAACATCAGTCTTTCTTAGTATTTTGTTTTGTATTTGAGTATATCTTATTTAAACATCAGTCTTCATTAGTATTTTGTTTTGTATTTGAGTTTCTTTCTTAAAACATCAGTCTTTATTAGTATTTTGTTTTGTATTGATATATCTTATCTTAAACATCAGTCTTTCATTATATTTTGTTTTGTATTTGAGTATATCTTATCTTAAACATCAGTCTTTCATTAGTATTTTGTTTTGTATTTGAGTTATCTTATTTAAAACATCAGTCTTTCATTAGTATTTTGTTTTGTATTTGAGTAATTTATCTTAAACAAGTCTTTCATAGTATTTTGTTGGTATTTTGAGTATCTTATCTTAAAACATCATTCATTAGTATTTTGTTTTGTATTTGAGTATATCTATCTTAAAACATCAGTCTTTCATTAGTATTTTGTTTTGTATTTGAGTATATCTTATCTTAAAACATCAGTCTTTCATTAGTATTTTGTTTTGTATTTGAGTATATCTTATCTTAAAACATCAGTCTTTCATTAGTATTTTGTTTTGTATTTGAGTATATCTTATCTTAAAACATCAGTCTTTCATTAGTATTTTGTTTTGTATTTGAGTATATCTTATCTTAAACATCAGTCTTTCATTAGTATTTTGTTTTGTATTTGAGTATATCTTATCTTAAACATCAGTCTTTCATTAGTATTTTGTTTTGTATTTGAGTATATCTTATCTTAAAACATCAGTCTTTCATTAGTATTTTGTTTTGTATTTGAGTATATCTTATCTTAAAACATCAGTCTTTCATTAGTATTTTGTTTGTATTTGAGTATATCTTATCTTAAACATCAGTCTTTCATTAGTATTTTGTTTGTATTTGAGTATATCTTATCTTAAAACATCAGTCTTTATTAGTATTTTGTTTGTGTATTTGAGTATATCTTATCTTAAAACATCAGTCTTTCATTAGTATTTTGTTTTGTATTTGAGTATATCTTATCTTAAAACATCAGTCTTTCATTAGTATTTTGTTTGTATTTGAGTATATCTTATCTTAAAACATCAGTCTTTCATTAGTATTTTGTTTGTATTTGAGTATATCTTATCTTAAAACATCAGTCTTTCATTAGTATTTTGTTTTGTATTGAGTATATCTTATCTTAAAACATCAGTCTTTCATTAGTATTTTGTTTGTGTATTTGAGTATATCTTATCTTAAAACATCAGTTTTTATTAGTATTTTGTTTTGTATTTGAGTATATCTATCTTAAAACATCAGTCTTTCATTAGTATTTTGTTTTGTATTTGAGTATATCTTATCTTAAAACATCAGTCTTTCATTAGTATTTTGTTTGTATTTGAGTATATCTTATCTTAAAACATCATTCTTTCATTAGTATTTTGTTTTGTATTTGAGTATATCTTATCTTAAAACATCAGTCTTTCATTAGTATTTTGTTTTGTATTTGAGTATATCTTATCTTAAAACATCAGTCTTTCATTAGTATTTTGTTTGGTATTTGAGTATATCTTATCTTAAAACATCAGTCTTTCATTAGTATTTTGTTTTGTATTTGAGTATATCTTATCTTAAAACATCAGTCTTTCATTAGTATTTTGTTTTGTATTTGAGTATATCTTATCTTAAAACATCAGTCTTTCATTAGTATTTTGTTTGTGTATTTGAGTATATCTTATCTTAAAACATCAGTCTTTTATTAGTATTTTGTTTGTGTATTTGAGTATATCTTATCTTAAAACATCAGTCTTTCATTAGTATTTTGTTTTGGTATTTGAGTATATCTTATCTTAAAACAAAAGTCTTTCATCAGTATTTTGTTTGGTATTTGAGTTTATCTTATCTTAAAACATCAGTCTTTCATTAGTATTTTGTTTTGGTATTTGAGTATATCTTATCTTAAAACATCAGTCTTTCATTAGTATTTTGTTTTTGTATTTGAGTATATCTTATCTTAAAACATCAGTCTTTCATTAGTATTTTGTTTGTGTATTTGAGTATATCTTATCTTAAAACATCAGTTTTTCATTAGTATTTTGTTTTGTATTTGAGTTTATCTTATCTTAAAACATCAGTCTTTCATTAGTATTTTGTTTTTGTATTTGAGTATATATTATCTTAAAACATCAGTCTTTCATTAGTATTTTGTTTGGTATTTGAGTATATCTTATCTTAAAACATCAGTCTTTCATTAGTATTTTGTTTTGTATTTGAGTATATCTTATCTTAAAACATCAGTCTTTCATTAGTATTTTGTTTTGTATTTGAGTATATCTTATCTTAAAACATCAGTCTTTCATTAGTATTTTGTTTTGGTATTTGAGTATATCTCATCTTAAAACATCAGTCTTTCATTTGTATTTTGTTTTTGTATTTGAGTATATCTTATCTTAAAACATCAGTCTTTCATTAGTATTTTGTTTGGTATTTGAGTCTATCTTATCTTAAAACATCAGTCTTTCATTAGTATTTTGTTTTGGTATTTGAGTATATCTCATCTTAAAACATCAGTCTTTCATTAGTATTTTGTTTTGTATTTGAGTATATCTTATCTTTAAACATCAGTCTTTCATTAGTATTTTGTTTTGTATTTGAGTATATCTTATCTTAAAACATCAGTCTTTCATTAGTATTTTGTTTTGTATGTGAGTCTATCTTATCTTAAAACATCAGTCTTTCATTAGTATTTTGTTTTGTATTTGAGTATATCTTATCTTAAAACATCAGTCTTTCATTAGTAGTTTGAAAAGTATTGAACAAATATAATTACGCAATTTCAAAATAAAACAAGGTAAAACAGTATTTCTTTTGTTTTAATGATGTCAACGGATTCTTATGTTATACATGTTATTCATATTTATACTACAAAATTGTCCTGTTTATGACTAAAATTATAATGTCTGTTATATGTGTTAATATTAAAGCGTGGAGGTACATCATTATTTCTCGCTGAAAAGGAACTTAGATATAGTCTAATACCTGATCACTTGCATATCGTACTTCAAATATATGTTCAAATTAAATAAACATCATGAAAAATACAAAATACATATTTTCAATTGTGAACTTCGTGTGAAAGTTTTCAGGAGAGATTCAACTCAAACGACATTATACATGAAACGAACGTTTACATGTTCATGTGAAATTATCGTGAATTGCGATTCGCATATGCAGCAAAAAAAACCCAACCCGTTGAAATTAAAAACCAAAATTGTGTAGGATATTGTTGTTGTTTTCATATGTTCATTAAAGCTTGCAGACTATACCTGAGGTATGCCCCAACCATGTGGAGGATACCGTGGAAGTTTTAAATATTTACATGAAAGTACATAACTATGTCTGGTAGATATTTTGAATATGTACACGAAAGTAAATAACTATGTTTGCGGACTATACCTGAGGTATGCCCATACCATATGTAGGATAATGTGGAAGTTTTAAATGTTTACATGAAAGTACATAACTATGTTTGCAGACTATACCTGATGTATGCCCGACCCATGTGTAGGATACCGTGGAAGTTTTAAATATTAACATGAATGTAAATAACTATGTTTGCGGACTATACATGAGGTATGCCCGAGCCATGTGTAGGATACAGTGGAAGCTTTTAATATTAACATGAATGTAAATAACTATGTTTGCGGACTATACATGAGGTATGCCCGAGCCATGTGTAGGATACAGTGGAAGTTTTAAATATTAACATGAATGTAAATAACTATGTTTGCGGACTATACATGAGGTATGCCCGAGCCATGTGGAGGATACAGTGGAAGTTTTTAATATTAACATGAATGTAAAGAACTATGTTTGCGGACTATACATGAGGTATGCCCGAGCCATGTGTAGGATACAGTGGAAGTTTTTAATATTAACATGAATGTAAATGACTATGTTTGCGGACTATACATGAGGTATGCCCGAGCCATGTGTAGATTGCAGTGGAAGTTTTTAATATTAACATGAATGTAAATAACTATGTTTGCGGACTATACATGAGGTATGCCCGAGCCATGTGGAGGATACCGTGGAAGTTTTAAATATTAACATGAATGTAAATAACTATGTTTGCAGACTATACATGAGGTATGCCCGAGCCATGTGTAGGATACAGTGGAAGTTTTAAATATTAACATGAATGTAAATAACTATGTTTGCGTACTATACATGAGGTATGCCCGAGCCATGTGGAGGATACCGTGGAAGTTTTAAATATTAACATGAATGTAAATAACTATGTTTGCGGACTATACATGAGGTATGCCCGAGCCATGTGGAGGATACCGTGGATGTTTTAAATATTTACATGAAAGTACATAACTATGTTTGCAGACTATACCTGATGTATGCCCGACCCAAGTGTAGGATACCGTGGAAGTTTTAAATGTTTACATGAAAGTACATAACTATGTCTGGTAGATATTTTAAATATTTACACGAAAGTAAATAACTATGTTTGAGGACTATACCTGAGGTATGCCCATACCATATGTAGGATAATGTGGAAGTTTTAAATGTTTACATGAAAGTACATAACTATGTTTGCAGACTATACCTGATGTATGCCCGACCCATGTGTAGGATACCGTGGAAGTTTTAAATATTAACATGAATGTAAATAACTATGTTTGCGGACTATACATGAGGTATGCCCGAGCCATGTGTAGGATACAGTGGAAGCTTTTAATATTAACATGAATGTAAATAACTATGTTTGCGGACTATACATGAGGTATGCCCGAGCCATGTGTAGGATACAGTGGAAGTTTTAAATATTAACATGAATGTAAATAACTATGTTTGCGGACTATACATGAGGTATGCCCGAGCCATGTGGAGGATACAGTGGAAGTTTTTAATATTAACATGAATGTAAAGAACTATGTTTGCGGACTATACATGAGGTATGCCCGAGCCATGTGTAGGATACAGTGGAAGTTTTTAATATTAACATGAATGTAAATGACTATGTTTGCGGACTATACATGAGGTATGCCCGAGCCATGTGTAGATTGCAGTGGAAGTTTTTAATATTAACATGAATGTAAATAACTATGTTTGCGGACTATACATGAGGTATGCCCGAGCCATGTGGAGGATACCGTGGAAGTTTTAAATATTAACATGAATGTAAATAACTATGTTTGCAGACTATACATGAGGTATGCCCGAGCCATGTGTAGGATACAGTGGAAGTTTTAAATATTAACATGAATGTAAATAACTATGTTTGCGTACTATACATGAGGTATGCCCGAGCCATGTGGAGGATACCGTGGAAGTTTTAAATATTAACATGAATGTAAATAACTATGTTTGCGGACTATACATGAGGTATGCCCGAGCCATGTGGAGGATACCGTGGAAGTTTTAATATTTACGCGAAAGTAAATAACTATGTTTCAGGACTATACATGAAGTATGCCCGAACCATATGTAGGATACCGTGGATGTTTTAAATATTTAAATCAAAGTAAAAAAAAAACTATATCTGCGGACTATACCTGATGTATACCCGAGTCTACGCAGAATTTCTTTTAGAATAGTTCACTTTGAATACTTTCATAAACATAAAAGAATATATATCAGTGGACTACTTGAAGTATGTCCGAGACCTGTGCAGGATATTTGTATCAGTTTTAATTTTTTGCTTGTTAAAAGTTTTGATAATCGTTTACATGCATTACAGTAAAGCTATTTCCATAGATAAAATAGTGTCTATGAAATAGGTTTTTTTTTACTTTTTTTAAATTGACGTAGTTTTCCCTTGTGATCTTTAAATCTAAAGATTGAATTATGCCACAGAAGTTGAAATTTGAAAATTATAAAAACGTTACTATGACATGTTTGACTTTCCTTTTGGAGTACAAATTTCAATGATTGATTGTGTCCCCTTGTTATTGTGTTATTACCCCTATTACAACACTAAATTTCGATTGCCTCTGTGAATACAAAATCTCAATGTTTGATTGTGTACTCTTGTTATTTTGTTATCACCTCTTTTACAACTCTAACTATATTGTTACTCTTCTGTTAGTACAAGATCACATATTAATTTACTTTTTTGTATTCCCTTCCTGATGTCCATTGTTTTTAACTGTTTTGGCAAAGTTAGACATCTAATTGCAATAAAAAGATAAAACTAGAATAGTCTGTAAAAGTTGAACAATTGGAACACTGTTTCATTCTTAATGTTTCTATGAACTTGAAGCATATATTATATAGATAAATATTCATGTTCCTGGTCATGATAATAGTCAGGTCACAGTCAACGTCGGTTAGATCAAATCGTTTTAAAATTATATTTTGAATTAATGACAAAAATTCAACAATTTAAATTTTAGAAATACAATAACAAGGACATCACCACTTTGAATCGGTCAGCTTATTGACAACGTTGGTTATGTCACGTTTTTACAAACTTTAAATACTTTATTCGTTTTTTTATTCTTATTTATATATTACATCATGAAATCTTATTATATTTCAAATTCGAGATAAATCCTTTTAGAAACAAACACATAATAAGCAACCTCATTTGGTCCGGTCATTGCCGATGTTGGTAAGGTCATTACCGATGTTGGAAAGGTCATTGTCAATGTTGGGAAGGTCATTGTTGATGTTTGGAAAGTCATTGCTAATGTTGGGAAGGTCATTGCCGATGTTGGGAAGGTCGTTGGGAAGGTCATTGCCGATGTTTATAAGGTCATTGGCAGATAACGTTTTAGAATTGTTTTAAAAAAACATTGTTATGCTTTCTTTTAGCTGTGTATTATAGGCAGAATTTATCATACATCAAATTTGAGATACATTATTTGAGATACATTGTATATAAAAAAATATAAGCATGTTTCAATCGGTTCTGTCTTTGACCTGTCATCGGTCTAATCATTAGTATAACACATATTTAAACAATATTTTGTAAGACAGTTTGTGATGGGCTGACAAAAGTGCAACCCTACAGTGTGGAATAAAACTAGCGATGTAGAATTTAAAACCAATGGATTGGTTTTTATACTGCTGAATGACAAATTAACACGTTAGCTTTTAGAACCAACTCGTTGAAAGTGAAAATCAACGAGTTGAAAATAAAAACCAACGCGTTGAAAATTTCATACAGTATGTACATAGTGCAATTGACACGATTTGATTTGATTCGATTGTTAAATTAGAACAATGTCTATTTATTCACTCAACAGGATATCTTTCTATGTTTTAATCTTTTCCAAAATTCAATAAATGTATCGCTTGTTAAAATGTTTGATAATCGTTTACATGTGTTAACTTTAAGTTATTCCTATGGATACAATACTTTCTATATAATAATTTGTTTTTATATTTTTTTTAACATCCACGCAGTTTTCTTTTGTGATCTTTAAATCTAAAATTTGAATTATGCCAGAGAACTAGTAATAGGTAATACACAAGTTTATGATTTGTATTGAAATGTTACTTTGACATATTTAACTTTCTTATGTGAATACAAGATCTCAATAACTGATTAGGTACCCTTGTTATTTTATTATCACCCCTGTTACAACACTTACTTTCGATGTCATCTGTGAATTCAAGATCTCAATAACTGATTGTGTACCCTTGTTATTTTATTATCACCCCTGTTAGAACATGTACAATACTAACTTCCGATGTCCTCTGTGAATAAAAGATCTCAATAACTGATTATGTACCAATGTTAATGTATCATCACCCCTTTTACAACACCAACTTTCGATTTCCTCTGTGAACACAAGATCTCAATGACTGGTTGTGTACCAATGTTAATTTATCATCACCCCTATTTCACACTAACTGTTGATTTCCTCTGTAAATACAGGATCTCAATAACTGATTGTGTACCATTGTTATTTTATGCTCACCCCTATTGCAACACTAACTATCTATGTTCTCTGTGAAAACAAGATATAAAGAGCCATTCTCTGTAAGAATCAACATTTCTGATATAGGGTGGGAAAGTGAGGACCTCAAATTTCAATGAAACTTAGTAGTTAATACTCATATGTCACCCTTGTTTGAAATTTAGTATCATATTGATACACAGAGTTGCGGTTGCCATGGTTACTAAATAAGTAATAACTAATAAGGCTTCTACAAGAATCTTTCAATCAGTGAAATTAATGTTTTCTTTGCATATAAAACAAAAAGCAAACTGTTCTGAGGTCATATTCTTTATTTGTCATCATGAAGACAATGATCTAAGCATATAACAACAATAAGTTCCTATCACAGTTTTTTGAAGCTGCCAAAAACCTTGTTTTGGGATTTCTGGAAAGTTGTATTTTTTACCAATTTTAATAATAGACTGCGAAACAATGCACCAACAGATGTTCTTGAAATAATGCATATATACTGCTTAAAGCATAAAGTCCAAATATAAAAAAAATTGGAGTAGTGTTATATCTCAAAACAAAAACAAAATGCGTTGCCATGGCAGTGAATGAAAAAAAAAAAATTTGAAAGATTTTTTTTTTCCAAACTTCAATAAATGTATCGCTTATCAAAATGTTTGATAATCGTTTACATGTGTTACCTTTAAGTTATTCTTATTGATACAATACTTTCTATATAATAATTTGTTTTTATATTATTTTTAACATCCACGCAGTTTTCTATTGTGATCTTTAAATCTAAAATTTGAATTATGCCAGAGAACTAGTATTAGGTGATACACAAATTTGTGATTTGTATTGAAACGTTACTTTGACATATTTAACTTTCTTATGTGAATTCAAGATCCCAATAACTGATTGTGTACCATTGTTATTTTATTACAACCCCTATTACAACACTAACTTTCGATGTCCTCTGTGAATACAAGATCTCTTCCCAATAAACTGACCACAAATGTTACACAAAGATTATCTGATAAGAAAGTCAATGTTTTGGCATTTTCTGTTTTAACTTAAAAAATAAATATTTCTACTACATGAAACATCATCTATGTATGAATAATCTTCATAAGAATTTGACAATCAGATCACTGTTTTTTATCAATCATGTCCAGATACAGTTAAAGGATTGAAAAGTAAACTTATAAATATCTTTTATTAATTTTATGTTTTAAATGTTGAACAGATTGATAAATGTTGTCATTTTGAAGATTTATTTTCCGCATTTTTTTTTTATACATTTGATTTAATGATTAAACACAAGCTCCTGAATATTCAAACACAATTTTTAATACAATATTCATGAAGCAAAGACAATTTGGTATAAGAACACCCTCCCCCTTTTTATACGCCTATTTTCAGGACTTCTTATGGTATATATGTGTTTGTCCGTCTTTAACATGTAAGACATTATAACTTAAAACTTTGGTGATTTTACGGTCTGCTGAACATAGAAAATGATATTGTGAGTGGGACATCCGTGTACTGCGGACACATTCTTGTTGTTTTTAATTTTCATTTTAAAACATCTCCAAGTGCTGGATTGTTTCGTTGTATTGAAGACCCATTGGTTGCCTTTATCTGTTTTCTGTTCTTTTGTCGGGATGTTGTCTCTTTGACACATTCCCCACATCCATTCGAAATTTTATTTCATATTTCAACTATTTTTTTTTTATTTTAATGAGATTTAAGAATAAAAGAGATTTATATATATATATATATATATATATTGCCCCTCTATTCAGTGGAAAATGAAAGAGGGGTTGTCCACTTTACATTCGTACGAGACCATATTGATGATAATATAATACTATTATTGACTTGTTTTATCAAAACGTATCAAATTTGCTAAATTTAAAATATTTATCATAGCATTTCCAAATTAGCTGCAGAAATCCTGAAAAAAATTAAATCATGTATTTAAGGTAGATTCATGGTCTACCGCCATCTAGGATTGTACAATCACAGTGTACAATCGGTCTAGTTATTTGCTCAAATCAGCAAATTTGGAAAAAGATTTGCAATTTAATGGTTAGACTGTTTATTTATATTAAGAAAACTTGTTAATTTATTGTATTATTCGAAATATTTTAACAAATATCAACCTTTTTGGTTGTTAAAATCCTTTTTTTTTTCTTCAAATAAGCCATTTGAGGGGAGATAACTCTTTTAGTACAAAATTTATACTTGGCTAATAAGGAAGTTTTTTATTTATACTTGTGGCAAGAAAATAGGTTCGGTGACACCATGTTTTCTTTTTATTTTCTTTAAACATATTATGAAACCTATCTTCTCACAAATTATTTCAAAATTCTATTTAAAGCACTCTTATGTGTTTTTACATGAACAAACTAACCATATTTAGGCAATTTCCAATGACTCATAGCCTTAGAAATAGCACGGTGACTCAAAATTTTTATCATATTTTGAAAAAAGTATAGCAAAATCTTCGTTTTGGCAAATTATAAAAAAATTCTGTCTCAAAAAACATTTACTTATGATCTACCTTAAAAAAAAAAAATCTTGTAACCATTTTTCCACATACTAAACTTAAAGCTCGACTGAAAGAACTCGTCAGTTTATGTTTCTTTAACAAAAAGGGCACTAGTTGTGCTCCTTTACTTGCAGATTTGTTTTTATATTCCCATGAAGCAGAATTTATCCAAGGGCTTGTACAGAAAGGATAAAAGAAATTAGCCCAGTCTTTTAATTACACCTTTCGGTATATTGATGATAATAGATTCAGTGATCACTCACATTTAGAATATCCAAGTGAACTCGAAATTAAAGATATTATGCCGACACAGATACATATGCTTCATATTTAAACCTTTTTTTTTTCTCGAAATGACTACTGATGGTAGGATGAATACCAAAATTTGAGACAAACGCGATAATTTAAATTTCCCTATAGTCAACTTTCCATTTGTGTGTAGCAACATCCCAGCGGGACAAACATATGGAGTATATGTGTCTCAATTGATACGTTACTCTAGAACTAGCTCACAGTACGTTGATTTTATTGAACGAGGAATACTGCTTTCTCAAAATTTGCTAAGACAGGGCTATGAATCAATCAAATTAAGGTCAGCACTCAAGAAATTTTACGGTCGCCATCATGAGCTGATTGGCCATTATGACAAAAGTGTGTCAGAAATCATATCTGATATTTTTCCTCAGTCATAATAACCTTCCACCATTACCAAACTGAACAAAGAAATGATACGATTGGTGCCGTATACGGTGCCGGAAATGCTTACTCTTCCGGAGCACCTGATTTCACTCCCGGTTTTTAGTTGAGTTCGTGTTGTTTCTTAATTATTATTTATAATTGTTGATGTATAAGTCCTTTGGTTTGTGAGTCTCTGTTTACTCCTTAGGTTTGATTGTTATTGTCTGAACCCTCCAGCTAACTAACCTGGGATAGTGATGTATCAGAACAACATAAAAACATGTGGCATTACATGTTCTAGAAACAAACGCCGAATGCACGGAGAATCGTCCTTGGTACGACAGGGACGCGTCTAAAATAAGTTCAAGGGACGATTTTCCTTCGTAGCGTGACTTTTAACTGCGTTCTACAAACGTCAGTAATACGGCAACATATGTTACTTGAACGCCAGATAAACGCGCATGTATGATTCTCGTACGCACTAGTGCAAACGATACAGATATACTTGACAAGTTGGATGCGTTCAAAATTACTGGTAGCGTACGTGGTGTGTAACCACGCCCGCCGTTTGTAGGTGCTATACGAGTATGTGTGACGCCGGTATTATATCGGAAATAGATAAATTAAATTTAATACGACACTTTATTTCGACGTTACGATTTGATAACTATGTACATGTATATAATTAAATTAAGTGCTGAATTTACCTTATATTAGAATGATCAACTTTGATTGGTTGGTAGCCAGTATATTTGTCGCATATTCTAACATTTTTTTCTCATTTCAAACAAATTTGCATGTTTTTCACCAAGCACTGCCGGTGAATTTGCCTCAAATACCATGGTATATTTACCATTTTGGAAATTCGTTTTTCGCCCTATCGAGCATCTTCCCGCCAATTTTTTTTTTCGGATATCACGTAACAGAAAACAGCATGCAACGCGTTTAAGTAGATGACTTTTGTATAATTCCCGTGGTTGTATGATAATATCCTCTTATCCTCAAAATACCCCTCCATAACATGATATATCTGTTCATTGTATGTTATGTGTTTCCTTTACTCTCTTAAATTAATCAAGTAAGAACAAAATTGATAGTACTATTGATTTCATCATCAAGTTATAAAGAAAAGAAGACAGCAATTGCAGTTGCCTACATCTATTAACTATATATAATATCTTTCATCTGCTTCTGTGTCATTTTTTTGTCATTGAGGAACTGTCTTGTTAATGAATACGCCATTTTTCTTTTTATCAATATTTAAAGTCTATCCTTAATGACGCTTTGTTTTCATAATATTTCCTTAATATAAGTAGACGATTGTTTGATTTTCTGTGGTGGTATAGTAGGATTATGAAAATGAAAAACCTGGCTTGATATGAGCTAGAAAAAAAGAACTTTGCAAAAGACGAACTGAACTTTTGTTTGCAGCACAAAATGCTTGAAACTAATGTTAAAACAAAGAAGAAAGTAATAAAAAACATTCGTGGTAACAGATGAAAATTTGTTTATCAGTCTTACTGCTCATCCCTCATATACCAAAACAAAATTAAATGGTGGTCCCCTCTCTTTAAGTGTCCAAATTAATACGTATCTTAACAATTAGAGGAAAACACTTGAATAATTTTAAAATTAATATCTGTATTAAATCAAAGGAGCTATCATAATAATAAATTCCATGAATGAATATGTACGAAAGTATTACAGAAATATTTACTTTTTTACTAATTAGTTAATATTTGTGAACTCTTGTTATTTTATTATCATCCCTATTAAAACACTAACTTTCGATTTCCTCTGGGATTACAAGACCTAAATGACTGGTTGTGTTCCCTTGTTATTTTATTATCATCTCTATTACAATATTAAAATTTGATCTCCTCTGTAAATACAAGATCTCAATGACTGAGTGTGTACCCTTCTTATTTTATTATCAAGCCGACTATAACAATTTTTCTCGATTTACTTTGTGAATACAAAATCTCAATGACTGATTGTTTACCCCTGTTATTTTATTATCACCCCTAATACAACACTAACTTTCGATTTCCTATGTGAATACAAGATATCAATGACTGATTGTGTACCATTGTTATTTTATTAACACCCCTATACCAAGACTAACTTTCGATTTCCTCTGTGAATACAACATCTCAATGACTGATTATGTACCATTGTTATTTTATTATCATCCCTGTTACAACATTAACTTTCGATTGCCTCTGTGAATACAAGATATCAATGACTGATTACGTACCCTTGTTATTTTATTATAACCCCCTATTATAAAAATAACTGTCGAATTCCTCTGTGAAAACAAGATCTCAATGATTGAGCGTGTACCCTTTTTATTTTATTATCACCCCTATTACAACACTAACTTTCGACTTCCTCTGTAAATAAAAGATCTCAATGGCTGATTGTGTACTATTGTTATTTTATTATATCCCCTATTACAACACTAACTTTCGATTTCCTCTGTAAATACAAAATCTCAATGACTGGTTGTATACCATTGTTATTTTACTATCTCGCTGACTATATGACAGTTGTTATTCGTTTTAATGATTTTCTGCTTTTTATTTGGCCATATGATTATGGAAATTTTCTTCGGAGTTCAGTATTTTTGTGAATTTACTTTTTTTGCATTCCCTTCTTGATGTTCATTTCTTATAATTGTGGTATTATATACATTATACCAACAAAATTGTCTTTACTTTTTTGTAACAACTGACGTGTGTGCTAGTATATACACTGTTTGTATTTATCACCTGTTCTTAATAGGGTTACTACAATCCTGTTCCGTTTCTTGAATGTGACTGACCAAATTATACTTGTTACCGTTTTTTACTAACACAAGCAACATGCCTGGTGTCATTTTATTTGGCTTATCAAATTCTATCCGATAACCATAATAGATAACCAAGTGTGTTTTCTTACAAAATTATTTTATCAAAAATTGGATGTGTTCTGGACGAGAATATGTTGTGTTTACTCCTTAGTCAGATAAAATTAGTTGTTTAGAACTAATGTAAATCATCTTTGAATTATAACAGATACGTGTAGTCATTTTGTAAAATGTTGTATTGCGTTAATTCATACAATTTGTTTAACTATAAATGGATCGCAGTCATATGTGGCATATGGCATTTAATTTTGTGATTTTTGTTTCTGATTTTTGAAAATATCTGACTGGCATTGTTCAGAAGAACTTGATTAGAACAAATGGGGTACATTATAAGTTACCGATTATTATATAAGCCTTTATTTGGTATATTGAAGAAGGTACTAAACTGACAAATTTCACTAACATCAATTTCATGTGAATTTAATTTCATGCGGATCTCACGTGAAATTTTCGTATATCTCATCTAAAGTTTATACGTAAAATCAGTTAATGCGAGTTGCATATGAATCTCACGTAAAACTCACGTAAATTTCAGGAGAAATACCCATAATGATTTTTTCATGTGAAATTCACATGATTTTGTAAAATATCGTTATACAATTCTCATTTATATTTTCAAACTTCAAAATCATACAAAATAATTACATTTGTATCTATTAAGTATGTGTTGTTTTTTATTGCTATTGCTGTCAAGATATCAGGTTCTTTTAAACTCATGGAACTAGAAAATCTTTTATAATTTCTAACATGACATTTATAGTTTGACGAAGAATTAGAGAAACATCATTATATATTGGCAACTTATTTCTTGTTTATTCAATATTATCTCAAGATCTTGTTGCACAGGACAAAAACATTATGTTTTTTTTAAATCTTCTTACCTGTTTTTACCTATAACTTGTCTTTATTTTTGTTTTTAAGATTGTAAGTGTAAGAGATTGATTGGATAATAGATATAACGGCCCTCATCAGCACTTATGTCATGAAGAGGAATACTTAATGAAATTATACTTAGCATCATTTATTTTGATAGCATTTTAAGATTTCGGAATATTTATATTTGAAATGATTCAGACTTTTGAATATTCGCATTGTTTTTAAGTTGGGTTAAAAATGATAAAAAGAAAAGGTATGATAAGAACTTCCATTAGAGTGTATGTAGCATTACAAAATTGCGGAGAAAAATCAAATTGAAAAATACTAAGTATTCATAGTTCTTTCTTACATGCTTAACTTACTGTACATGTCTTTGTTATTCACTGTAAACATGTTATACTATCACAAAACTATTCTCTTGTAAAATCTAGACAGTGCTATAATTGATTTCGTTATCGTTATATTGGTGCCATATATATGTATTGCTGATTAATGACAAAAAACATCAGATGCTTTTGAACCATTTTTTTTATTTTAAATCTAATTGATAAGTTAAATCGAAAAGACAGGTTTGTAACCATTTCAACACGTTTTTGTCTTTTGTCTGGTATGGATATAAATATACAGGCTGTCAAACAGAAACTACTCACAACAAGTATACATCGAACAATCTTGTTGTTCATCACACACATTTAAAGGCGGCAACGTTTATTATTATTTGCCACTTAAACATAATTCCATTGCACACTAACTTATATTACCATATGTTTAACTTAACCTGGTCAGGGAGGCCAAAATGCAAATGTATATCCATCTAAATTAATTAAATACTATTGTGTAAACATCTAAATTCGATAATATTAATTAAGCATAAATTATATCACTAATATGTAAATACTATCTCAGACTTATAGAACTATATAAAGCTGGGTTATATGTTTCCTGTGATTCTTCTGAGTCCATTGATTTATTTTCTTTTCCATATTTTTTTAACTGACCGTTTTGACGGAAGTTTACACTGACACTGACTTCGAATAAATTCCCAGTTCACTTAAAAATATACAGGAATCTGATGTACAGTAGTTTTCGTCTGTTTATATAGTTCATACGTGTTTTCGTTTCTCGTTTATATATAGATTAGACCGTTGGTTTTCCTGATTGAATGGTTTTACACGAGTAGCTGTTTGGGCTCTTTATAACTTACTGTTCGTTGTGAGCCAAGACTCCTTGTTGAAAGCCGTACCTTGACCTATTATGATTTACTTTCATAGATTATTATTTGGATAGAGAGTTGTCTAATTGGCACGCATACCACATATTCCTATATCTATACACAACTGACAATTTTGCCGTGTGTTTAGGGACTTTCCAATTTGATTTTCCTCTGAGTTCTGTATTTTTGTGATTTTATTGTTTTGATAACATCATATAATATTCACATCACTGATAACCAATCTTCTTAAATGCACATATAAATATTGATAATTCCTCTTTAATGCACGCTTATAATGCATCCTCGTCTGTCACACTTCACTGAAAATGAATGCTATTTTCACATTTAGATGTAATGAATCGTCACCAATTAAAAGACTACTAACGAGGATTCTGATAAATTCACACTATTTTGATAATGAATCGTCACCAATTAACAGACTTTTGATGAGGTCCTGATAATTCACAGACTGTTGATACGGATCCGAATTAATTCTCACTTTTCTGATGATGATACCCACCAATTCAAAGAAAATTGACAAAAATCTGGCTTAATTCCGACTTATTTGAAGATCCTGTTCAATTCAATAAAACAAAACATTTCAAACAAATTGAAACTTTGTTTCGTCCCTCTTTAGTTTACACAAAACCGATTTTAATATAGTGTCAGTATATCAATTAGCCGTTGATTTTAATGTAGTGTCAGCATATCAATTAGCCGTTGATTTTAATGTAGTGTCAGCATATCAATTAGTTGTTGATTTTAATGTAGTGTCAGCATATCAATTAGCCGTTGATTTTAATGTAGTGTCAACATATCAATTAGCCGTTGATTTTAATGTAGTGTCAGCATATCAATTAGTCGTTGATTTTAATATAGTGTCAGTATAGCAATTAGCCGTTGATTTTAATGTAGTGTCAGCATATCAATTAGCCGTTGATTTTAATATAGTGTCAGTATATCAATTAGCCGTTGATTTTAATATAATGTCAGCATATCAATTAGCCGTTGATTTTAATATAGTGTCAGCATATCAATTAGCCGTTGATTTTAATGTAGTGTCAGCATATCAATTAGCCGTTGATTTTAATATAGTGTCAGCATATGTGAAAATAAGATGTCGATGATTAATTGTGTATCATTGTTATTATATTATCACCCCTATAACAACACTAACTTTCAATTTCCTGTGTGAATACAAAATATCAATGAAAATTGTGTGTCCTTGATTTCTTATTATCACCCCTTTTACAACATTAACTTTTGATGTCCTTTGTGAATACAAGATCTCAATGACTGATTATGTATCATTGTTATTTTATTATCACCCCTGTTACAACACTTACTTTTGATGTCCTCTGTGAACACAAGATCTCAAAAACTGATTGTGTACCCTTGTTATTTTATTATCACCCCTGTTACAACACAAACTTTCGATTTCCTATGTGAATACAAGATCTCAATGACTGATTGTGTACCTTTGTTATTTTATTATCACCCCTGTTACAACACTAACTTTCAATTTCCTATGTGAATACAAGATTTCAATAACTGGTTATGTACCATTGTTATTTTATTATCACCCCTTTTACAACACTTACTTTCGATGTCCTCTGTGAAAACAAGATCTCAATAACTGAGTGTGTACCCTTGTGATTTTCTTATCACCCCTATTACAACACTTACTTTCGATATCCTCCGTGAAAACAAGATCTCAATAACTGATTGTGTACCCTTGTTATTTTATTATCACCCCTGTTACAACACAAACTTTCGATTTCCTATGTGAATACAAGATTTTAATAACTGGTTATGTACCATTGTTATTTTATTATCACCCCTGTTACAACACTTACTTTCGATGTCTTCTGTGAAAACAAGATGTCAATAACTGATTGTGTACCCTTGTGATTTTATTATCACCCCTATAATACCACTAACTTTTGCTGTCCCCTGTGAATAAAAGATCTCAATGACTGATTGTGTACCCTCGTTATTTTATTATTACCCATATTATAACACTAACTTTTGATGTCCTCTGTGAATAAAAGATCTCAATGACTAATTGTGAACTATTGCTATTTAATTATCAACCCTATTACAACATTTACTTTCGATTTCCTCTGTGAATACAAAATCTCAATGACTGATTGTGTACCTGTGTTATATCATTATAACCCCTATTACAACACTAACTTTCAATTTCCTCTGTGAATACAAAATCTCATTGACTGATTGTGTACCATTGTTATTTTATTATTTTATCAGATGACTGTTATAATGATATCAATTGAAATTTGTATTTAACTCTTTCCTTGGAATCGAGTCAGATATTACTGGTTTTGTTCATATTTAAAAAACTACCAATACATGTGATTTGTATTTAAATTATATAAATTTAGATCATGTTTTTCGTTTCTTACCGTACTTAATCAGTCAAATAGGACCTACTAAGAGACAATTCCATAGATCACCAGACAGAAGTGTTCAACGAAAGAAAACATAACTTTGTTACAAATAACTTTGACCAAATTAGTATAATATACTGACTGGCAACTTTCCAATGCAATGTATTGAATAAGGTCAGTTTTATTAGTTTTTAATAATGAATCAATGAAAGATAATAATGCTTATGAATATACTACCTATCAGGAAGTATACTACCATATAATTTTACAATGAATTACATAATTAGATGTGTGTATCCGTTTTAATTTTTGCATAACAGAAGATTTAAAACAAGCAGTAAAAATATCATGAAAATTGCAATATATGAGAAAAACTATTCAAGACAAACTGAAATAATATAATATGAATTTAATTGCAAAATACGATTTTTAATGTCTGTTCATCGTTTGGTATACACCTTCACTATTTAATATTAAGATGCAGCACATCAAGATATAGAATATTCCCTCTGAACATTACAATTACTATTCAAGATCAACTTTCAATTCATAATTATAGAGTAGATTCATTTACAGTTTAATTATTGCCGTTCCAGGAAATGTTCTTAATAATGAAAACATTGCAAATATTTCTGAATGGACATTATGCTCTGATTGCCATGCCCGGACTTTTTCAATGCAACTAAATGTATATCTTCAGAATATGCCTCTCTCTCTAATAAAGTTAATCGGTTAATATCTCTAAGGTGATACATATGTCTTTCCTTTAACTAAATATTTTGTCCATGCACAGGGGTTTATGTTTTTGGGTTGGAATATATATAAATATATCAGTAGACTGGTATGCGTTCAATTTTGTCGGCTATAAGCACACTTTTGAATGCATACCAGTCTGTTGGCATAGAAACATCAATGATACGACTGCCTGTGCTGTATTGTGTTCATTTATAAACCATTTAAGTTTACAATGACTTAGATAATTAGATGTTTGTATCCGTTTTAATTTTTGGATAACAACACATGATTTAA
The DNA here is from genome assembly GCA_019925275.1 of Mytilus edulis. Taxonomy (NCBI): domain Eukaryota; kingdom Metazoa; phylum Mollusca; class Bivalvia; order Mytilida; family Mytilidae; genus Mytilus; species Mytilus edulis. The sequence continues at coordinate 108,886,827 of CM034354.1, read as the reverse complement.
AACAAGCAGTAAAAAATTCATGAAGATTGCAATATATGAGAAAAACTATTTAAGACAAACTAAATTAATATAACATGAATTTAATTGCAAAATACAATTTGTAATGTCTGTTCACCCTTTGATATACACCTTCACTATTTAATATAAAGATGCAGCACATCAAGATATAATATATCCCCTCTGAACATTAAAATTACTATTCAAGATCAACTATAAATTCATAATTATAAAGTAGATTCGTTTACAATTTAATTATTGCCGTTCCAGGAAATATTCTTAATAATGAAAACATTGCAAATATTTCTGAATGGACATTATGCTCTGATTGCCATGCCCGGACTTTTCAATGCAACTAAATGTATATCTTCAGGTTAATATCTCTAAAGTGATACATATGTCTTTCCTTTCACTGTAGATTTTGTTGATGCACAGGGGTTTATGTTTTTGGGTTGGAATATATATAAATATGTCAGTAGACTGGTATGCGTTCTATTTTATCCGATATAAGCACACCTTTGAACGCATACCATTATATTGGCATAGAAACATCAATGATACGACTGCCTGTGGTGTATGGGGTTCATTTATAAACCATGTGTTACATTATTATTAGACAAATTGATACCCATCGAGGAACATTAGATCTTTCGTTCTGTATTGTTATGAAATACGCCCATTTAGGACACATGTTAAAACACTTAGTTCATCCCTTGACAGACATGAATTTATATATTTTTTTTTTATAATTGACTTGAATGACATTAACCAGGGGGTCTAAGGAAAAATCTTCTTCTGTGTCTAAGCCTCATTGAAGTGTGGTGCAAAATTGTCGTACTAGAACATAAGTATATATATTTCTTTACTTTTAAGTATTTGATGTTCTTAAAGTTATTATATGTTATGACACCAGGTTCTTCTAAGCCCCTGAAACAAGACACAATTTGTTTCTTCTTAACTTGGATTGTATAAGATTCAGATTGTTTCTACAGCAGATTATTATCATATGTCACAATATCCTTGATTTACCATACAACTATTGATATCACAAGAGAGACTTTTAAAAGATAGCTTCTTCTTCTTCTTCTTCTTCTTCTTCTTCTTCTTCTTCTTCTTCTTCTTCTTCTTCTTCCTCTTCTATGTTGGTTTGGAATTTGATGAAACTCTCATCAAAGTGAGAGGGTTAGCGCTATAAAACCGGGTCAATTTACCATTTTCTGCATTTGAAAACTTCTGTACCAAGTCAGGAATATGACAGTTCTTGTCCATTCGTTTTAGATGTGTTTTGTTATATGACCTTGCCATGTGATTATGGACCTTCCGATTAGATTTTCCACTAAGTTCAGTATTTTTGTGATTTTACTTTGTTTTGTAGTAGGTATGTTCCTGTTGCTATGACATTGGTTGATAAACCTTTTCACCTCAGTGACTGATGACCCAATAAATTGCCATTTGGTTTGATGCGGTTTCCTTATTTCCACTTGATCTTCACAGAGTTGTTTCCGTGTTGATTTATTGGCTGATTGGTCCTTATAGGTTTTTGACCCATAGTTAGTAATCGATATCTTATATTGATGTTTCCACTGTAATTTGTTCATTTGATTATTCAGTTAGAATTCTAGATTTAATGTACTAGTATACAATTCCAACGTTTCAGATACTATGTTATAAAAACTTCCTGGGTTGATTAAGTTGTGGTATACTATCATTTTCATTGTTTAGAAGGCTATATAAAAAACTCAGTTGAGGTTTGTTGAGCTCTGCTTCTATGGGTAGTGCACCAATAAGTAAATAGACAACACAGACGTCTGTTCTTTGAGACAGTGATTGGAATTTTCTTAGGCAGTTTATGTGGAACTTCCTAAAGCAGTCAATATCTATTTGTGTTAGTGGTAGTATTACAAGTCTAAAAAGCAGTTTAGGTATTACATAGCTCCGATATATTGAGGTGATAGGATTAAAGCCATTAGATCCATGAAGTCCGCTGTTAAATATGGAGTAGAGTGTCCTGCGAACTAGGGACAGTCTGTCCTCTACATTTCTGCTATTATCTTTCATTTCAGCTCTTATTATACCTAGATGTATAGTTTGGTTGGTTGTTGTTAAACAAATGGTGCCGATATTCAATTGTAGTTTTTTTTCTTACAGTTTTGCCTGTATTTAGCATAATTTGTTATTCTTCAATATCATCAGACAGAAGTGCTATATCATCTGCACATGTTGGTGTGCCAGTGCCAGTGTAGATATTGCCAATTTTCATTTCCTACACGACTTTTCACTAGTTTACACAATACGTTGTTAATGTAAACCTTATATAGGTGAGTGGAAAGGACTCCATCTTGTCGCACTCCATGTTGTATTGAAAAATTTTCACTTATTCCACCTTTCCATCTTATTTTTGAGGACATGTCTGTATAAAGATTTTTACTATGGACCAAAGCTTTAGATTCATGCCACATTCATACAGTTTATCTAGAAAATGGAAGCAGATGTGTTTGTATTGTCTGTATGTAATCGTCTTCAACATGCTACCAGATCTATTTCCCTATCTGTAAAATGCTAGCTGATTGCTGTCTCACTGGCAATCGTATTATATCTCCTATTTCATAAGATAGATGATTTTCCACCAAAAACGGGCACAAATAAATGGTTTTATTTTGAAAATTACAACTTTTTGTTTATTTAGCTCAACATGTAAACTTCTTATACGTTCTGGTATTTCACATCCATTTTTTTATGGAAATATTCTTTATAAAACACAAATATATTAGTATTCACCTCAAAAGCTAACAAAACCTTTAAATACACTTATTAAGAATGGATATAGTTACGATACTGTAGTCACGTCATTAAAGATTGCATATTTCGGCGTTAATATTGATTCACTTATAGGATCTTTACATCGGTACTTAATATATTTAATCAAAAACCAGTTGTTGGCATGACACGGGCTGTGTTCATCTCATCTAAATTATGATATTATGATACTAAACCCCTTACGGGAAGATTGTGCCTACTATTCATATGATGAAGACATAATCCTTCAATCAGTTAAATTGAAGTCTGTAGCTGGCATGTCAGTTAACTGCTAGTAGTCTTTTGTTATTTAGGTATTATTGTCATTTTGTTTTTTTCTTTGGTATAGACATTCTCAAATGAAGAAAATGGTGATTTGAACCTGGATTTTTAGGCTAAGCCTGTCACTTGTAAGACAGTCGCATTCCGAGTTTGTTTTCTGACAACACATTATTTTTTCTACAATCTGATTACTTTGTTTATGAATAATTGATGAGACAATTTCTGCAAAATCAAAAGTCACAGATAGTATGAAGTATTATTAATTTCTTTAATTCTTCGTCAATTTCTCCTTGTATGCAACCATTGTAAACACAAATTTAATCGGTTCGTTTGATCTCAGTTCTTCATTGGTTAAAATCCGAGTATGACGTCGCATTTTCTTGGATTTCTCTGAATTTTCCATTGTGACGGCATACAAAAATGCGACCATGCCTGATGACGTCACATAGAAAGATCACATTTTTTGGCAGATCATTCGGAAAGAAGAAATAAATTTTCCTGCATAGTGTTAGAACATCACTAGAAAATTAGATCCCACCACCAATTCTCTTGTAGTACGAGATTTATCCAATCTCTACAGTTAAATTTTATTAATTTATAACGCTCGTCGGGCCTCACTTTTAAATTTTAAAATGTAACTGTCTCGATTTGATAAATATCGGATCACACTCGATGCAGTGGTAGAATCTATATTTACCCAATAGTTGTTAGAATAATATTACATGATATCTTACATTTTAAAGAATTCTATGATAAAATTGCTTTATCTATCTCTTGCAAAAATATGTTTTGAATGATAGTTATTAAAGAAGCTTTTGTATTTCACAAGATGGAACTAAATCCAATTACACATGTTTTATTTTGTTTTCTGATAAATTTGTTTTGATTAACATCTCAATTTATTTGTCAAGAAAAAGTGGTTCAAAACAGTTTTTTTTTAAAGTTTTATACTATCATTTAAAGAAATTGATTGTAACCAGTTTTTTGCTAACAACAAGTGTTTGTTATAATGTATTTGAATTTAGATATTTCTCATACAAAAAAGAATCACTTGATACACAGAATGTATACATTATATTACGAACATTATTTCTTTTATTTTGCAGATCAGAGATCATAATAAAACAGGTTGTTTATTTGTCTTTTAAATATATAATATAAACACAAGTGTGATGTGCCTTTAGTATTGACCACTGTATGCTATCTGTTGTGTTTATATTGATACGACAACAGTCTCCATTTTATTCAACATGTTTTGATGTTTGTTATTCGTTGATGTTACAGATAGGAACTACACCACTGTCGCTTGCAGTAGAGAAAGGACACCTTGAGATTGTCCAATACTTTGTTTCTGTAGGCAGTAACACAGAAGCTAGAGATAAGGTAAGATATAATTTGATCAAACTCTCTATCTTATGAATAAACACAGAACTTGATGTTATTGAATATGTGAGGTCTTTTTTTTTAAATCTTGTCATGGACAAGACAAAAAAGACAGTACAGTGTTATCTATCTTTGAAAACACATATTTGTTTGCACCGCACATACTTTTGGCAAACATTCGTTACTCTGATCCTAATCAGCATAATTCTGGACCAGCACATAATCTTTTTGTTTATCAGACCTGTTTAATTGACAAAAAATAAAATCTGTTTTTTTTTCTCTCATCGAATTTTATCAGATGCGTAACATGTTAAAGGGTAAATTAACAAAAAAATACTGGACTCCGAGGAAATTTAAATCAAAACGGAAAGTTCATGATCAAATGGCAAAATCAAGTTATATAACACATCAAACGAATGGACAACGACTGCCATATTTCTGACTTGGAACAGGTATTATTAAATGAAGAAAATGATGAATTTAACCAGAATGTATAGCGCTAAACCTATCACTTGTATGACAGTTGCATACCGAGTTTGTTATCTGACAAAACATTATATTTTTACAATCTGAATACCTTGCTTATGCGTAATTGATGAGACAATTTCTGCAAACTCGACAGTCAGATAATATGAAGTGTTATAACCTTATTCTAATTCTTCACCAATGTATCATCAAATTAAGTGAAATAGTGAGGTCGAAGATGTTTGAAAGATTTTAAATCCAAATAAGGCCTCAGGTCCAGACTTGATAAGTCCAATTTTATTAAAAGAGGCTGTTTCACATTTAAAATTCTCACTTTGTAAACTATTTAATTTATCTTTATCTAAAGCTATATTTCCGGCAGATTGGAAAAAAGCAAATGTAACTCCTGTTTTTTAGAGTAATAATTGTAATGAAGTAAAAAATTACAGACCAATCTCGTTGTTAAGTATATTATCAAAGTGCATAGAGCGACGTGTCTATAAACATGTACACAACTTTCTAATTGAAAATAGGATAATCACCCCTAATCAATCATCGGGTTTTACAAAAGACGATTCTGCCATAAATCGACTTATTGATATTTCTAACTACTTTGGTAGAGCTTTAGATAACGGAAAAGAGATTAGGGTGGTTTTTTGTGACATCAGCAAAGCTTTTGATCGGTTTGGCATAAAGGGCTATTATCAAAATTTAAACAATATGGAATTTCTTGAAATTTACTTAATTGGTTTTGTGATTATCTATCTGAGAGGAGTCAACGGGTGGTCTTAAATGGAAGCAATTCAACATGGCGACAGACAAATGCAGGTGTCCCAAAGGGCTCAATTTTAGGTCCGCTACTTTTTCTTATCTTTATTAATGATAGAGTATCTGATATTAAAGCTACTATCAAATTATTTGCAGACGACACTAGTATTTATTTGACAGTAGACACCCCTGAAACAATCTAGTTAAAAACCGATCTCTCATCGTTCCTGTTTCTGATATGTCGCGTGGGAGATCTAACGAAACCCGCTTTGAGGTCACATGTAAGTGACCTCGTAGGTGTGTCTTTTTCGACCAATTCAGTGGGAAAGCCAGAGACATTGAAGAGCTCCTTCCGGTGGTCACGCGGGAAAGGGGAGATAATCTAAAAATTTCGAGGTGGCGCTGAAACCAGCGTGTAAACAAAAACATAGCCTGTGCTTCAGACAATAAATTTATTAAACCAACGTAACATCCATCAGTATTTGAGGTTAATTTTTCATTAGAATAGATTTTGTCACACGACTGCCAAAATAGGTATTAAAATAAGTGCTGCGTTACTGAAATATGATAAATCAAAAGAGGTCCTCCGTAGATTTCCAAAAAACCGCGGGTAATCCCCCTGTTTGCTAGGAACTGACACAAATGCATCCTAAAGCTTTTCATTGGTCGAGATATAAATAAATGTGACCCAGAAACATATGGGCACATGACTATGTATAGGATTCCCCGTCACTCTGAGTCTTGTTTACATAATAAATACTTCAACCGGAGGTCAAAATTCAACACTTTTCAAACGTTTTTGGAGTTATTTCGGCGCAAAATTAAGCAAATTATGTCATATTTAACAGTTTTTAACCACGAAATTGATTGAGACAATGAAGGGTGATGATGTTTCCAGGATATTAAATATATTTTACTTAAAAATGATGATGGGTTGAAGGCTTTAAACCGTCATTTGTTGATGTTTTTCATGTTGCTTAAACTCCTCGTATTACATTTTCTGTAGTTATTTAATTATGCTGCAGTGTGTAACAGATGTATGTAGTACATTGAAACTGGGTTAATCTATGAACGAATTTGTCAATATAAATGACTTCAGTTGTCTGGAAGTACCCCCCTTTTTTTCCCAAAAATTTCAGCAAGGGGTCAGTCAAAAGTTATTGTCTGGATAAAAAGCCTACGCAAGTGCAAAGTGTAAGCACTCAGTTAATCTTTGTTTAAAGCCATTTTTTAGGGTAATGATTATAGTCATTCTTTGATTCAGTAAATATAACAATCTGAAATCAACATCAATTTAAAAAAGTACCAATCAACAAATATTAATCTGATGCATCAATAATGTTCACTTGATTTTTTTTTCTTCGTTCTTGTTGTTTATATAAAAAAACTAAGCAAGTTGGAAGTTGACACTCACACAATGTTTATAAATGTCTGTCCTGTCCTTATCATGCATATCAAGCAACATGGTGTACACTAACCATTCATGTTTGAGTGTGTCTGGGCCCTTGGGCATGTTTTACTCTTGAGAGCTTGAGATTAACATTCAATAGGAATGCCCGAATGCCTAGTACATCCAATTCATAATACATGTTAGAGCTATATGACCATTATAAGCATTAACAAATATTGCTGAATCACTTCTAAGGTCTACTTTGAAATTGGCATATGAAAGTCTCACTCTGATTTTGATGATCCTGTTTTGTTGCATTGATATTAATGCTTGACCCACATTTTGATTTTACACCAATCTACAAGAAAGCAAAGCTTGGACACAGGATCTATAATTTAATCAGAATCATACCATTCCTATATCTGTGTGCTGATTTTTCTGCAATATAATACTTTTTCACACATTTTACTCCATTCTAAAAGCACACAATTGCAATAATTTGCAAAATCATGTGATTACATATAGGAAACGGGCACCAGGACAACTCATTCCTAATACTACACAAGGAGCAGGATCTACTTGCTCTTTCAGAACACCTGATATCAATTGTATGTTGTGGGGTCAAGTTGCTCGGTTTTCTTTTTTCTAATTTGAATATTAGTTTAGACTTTTCATCAAAAAAGTATGTAAAAAGAGAGACTACTGAAAATGATTTATTTAGGTGCAGGGGTTAACACACTTCAGAAAAACAGTGAAAAGTCGTCATGATAGGCCATTTGAGAGACCTCAAGGATACCTCACTATGTCTAGGAGAACTGAACGATTTTAAAACCTTTCTGTTTCAATCCTTCACACCTAATCAATCATTAAGACTATCAAGTTGACTTTTTATATCTTTGATTTTTTTTATGCCTCAAATACTACATACACCTATGAATATGCTAGCTTTGCATATCTATGAATCTCAGGTTTTTCAATGACAATAAGTTTTATTGAATTGCAACAGCATTATTGTCTCATGTACATTTACCCCATGTTATCAATATAAAATGGTTGAGTGTTTCACATTGTATATTTAAAAATATAAAAATGTTTTGAAATAAACGTTTATTAAATGATAAATAAATACAGTCATAAAAATAAGGTTAAAATGAAACATACGTAAAAAATAAAAGAGTATTATTGTTAAAAAGTCCAAGTTAAAAGTAACATCATGTCAAATAGTCCTCTGTCCCATACATGTAAATCCTCAAAATAGAAATCCTGCTCTTCTTATTCCTAGTGTTATCTGAAAATATATAATATATGCAGATGATATTATCAAATGAAAATAATTTCGAACTTTTCTACAGTTGTTATATGAAATTATAATATATTTTAATTGTCTACAAATTTCTATGTGGTCCAAGAATGAGAAGGTTCACATTTCAATTGGAATTGAATGTTTTTTATTTGAATCCACTAATGGAAAACTAATCAGATGTGATTAATTGCCAATGAGACAACTATCTCAAAATACTTATTTGGAGTGGATATATAGGCATTTTTTTGCTACATGAAAGCCTTTAAACATGAGAAAATCCCATAATGTATATACTATGATTGTTTTCAGATGTTTTTTATTTCATTTAAATTGAAATCCTTCTTACTTTAATCTTAAACAATCAAAATGAGGTTTATATGATTCAACAAAAACAAAGAAATTATTTTAGACTTTTCATGTAAATAATTGATTTATTTTTAATGACTGTATATTATATGTCAAAGAAGGAGGTGGGGGATGTTGCAGGGGTCCTGATCCCAAAATCCCGGGCTAAAAACATGATCTTCTGAGGTCCCAAATTAAAAAAAAAACATGAAAGAAAATCCTGGATCCCAAAATCCTTAGCTTAAAAACACCCAATCCAGAAGTCCTGAAAAAGTCCAGCCCTCCATCACGAAAAGTTAATAATCATATACAGCAACACAAATTTTCTATTTATTTATTCATTTACTTCAATACCTTAAATCCATCAACATAATAACATATCACTCTTTTTTTATAGATATATTAAATAATGTTTAAATAAAGCATGCAACATTAAATTATCTTACATGTATCTGTTATTTAAAAGGTAACTTTTGATTCAATCATTCATATCTTTAATTCTTCATACCAGTAATTGATATTAAATGTATCCACCACCAATAAAACCTGACCACAACACATAGCCAATACTGAATGTGGCAATAAAATTCAACAATAAATCACATAATTTGGGTTTTTTTTTTTGCATGGAAGGAGGGGCAGAATTTATACTGTCCTACTGGTTAATATTTCATATACCTGAAATCTTTAAAAGATATTTTACATAGATATAGGAAGATGTGGTGTTAGTGCCAATGAGACAACTCTCCATCCAAATAACAAATTATAAAAGTAAACCATTATAGGTCAATGTACAGCCTTCAACACGGAGCCTTGGCTCACACCGAACAACAAGCTAAAAAGGGCCCTAAAATTACTAGTGTAAAACCATTCAAATGGGAAAAGCTTATATGCACTATTCAGCAAAAATAATAGTACTGTTGTTCAGATAAACAAGAGTCTGGATGGGGTGTTTTCCATTACTTTATCATTTATTCTTTTTTATATACTTTTTGTCCATCATTTCTCTTTTCTCAATATATAAATTAGCACATCAATAGTTCAAATAATTATGACGTCTGGATAGGATATTTTATAATTTTTTTGTAGGATGCATAGAAAGGCGTCTCAGATAAAAAATAAAATAGCCTTCTCAGACGTCATAATTATTTTGACTAGCATGTCATTTGCTCAATTCCTTATTAGTATCACAGTCAATTTTCTCTATTCTTTGTTCCTTTGGTCATAGTTCTACATTGGTTAAAAACCGAGTATGACGTCGAATTTTCTTTGTTTCCTCTAAATGTCTGATTATGGACCCTATCAATTCAAATTTATTTATGATGAGTATTTACTCATCTACCTATGTAAAATTTAAAACCTGTCTAAAACAAATTATCCAAAATGCTTTTCAATATGAACATGGTAGCAAACGCTATTAACACAGAATTGTTTAATGAACATCCTTTTAAACGTATCTCATCATACTTAATCAGCTAAAAATGACCTATTAAAGAGACAATGTCATAGATCAGTAGGCAGTAGTGTTAAAAAAGTAACTTGATCAGAAATATCTTTCTACCAAATAAGTATAATATACTGAATAAGAATATCTATTAAATATGTTTGCAATTATTTGTGATTTCCATTTTTTAGTAAAATTCAATGAAACAGATCAAACGGCAAATGTTATTGCAATTTATAGGAAAAGACTATTTTGTATCACTTTAAATATGTATCACCAAAAGAAAATTACCCATATGATTATACTAACTAAAAGAGGTCTAGTACCATATAAGTTTATGAAAAATTAAAGATTAAATGGTGGTATCTCTCTAAACAATTTTAAGTAACAGAAGGTAGCCAAATGCTGAAAAAATCTTTAATATTATAAATGTTATGAAATATAAAAAAAAAACTATTATTCGACAAACTGAAGTAGTATTACATAGATTTTATTGCAAAATTTCAGAACACAGCCTTGTAACCTTTCGACTTTCGATATTTAATAAATGGATGCAGCTCGTCCAGATAATGTGTTGAATCCTTTAAAAGATAACCGTTTAGAATTTACTATTCAAGTTTATCTTAAAATTAAGATATTATTGAGTTCATCTTTTTTTTTGTGATCGTGGAAAAATCTACAAATATTCTGGTTTAATTATTGCCATTTTAGGAAATGTTCTCTATTATTAAAACAATGCAAAACCTTCTGAATTAACAGTATGTTCTTGATTCTAATGCAACTAAAAATATATAACTTCAGATCATGCCCTGATCTCTAATAAAGTAAATCTATAAATATCTCCAAAATGATACATATATCCTTTATTTCACTATATGTCTTGTTTGTGTGCAGAGGTTCATGTTTTTGAGGCTATATGTATATGTATATGTATCAACCGAGTGTTATGCGTTCTGCATTGCCTGCTATAAACAAAATGTAGAATGCAGATCAGTCGAGTGGATTAGATTTCCGGCATTTAGCAAACTTTAATAATAGGAGCTCCTGTGGTCCATTGTGGGTGGAAGATGGTAATTAAAGACCCTTTTATCGAGGGCAACTTTAATATAGAGCACTTACACAAATGCGTTCATTTTCAAACCCTTTCCACTAACCTGTAACTATACATTGATACACAATATAACTGTCGTTTTGTGTTGTTATGCATAACGTCCAATAAAGACACATGTTAAAACATTGAACTTTCCCCAGACATGTTTATTGAACACCTTTTGTTTAACTCTTGACACATTTATTCTTTTTTACAACTGACTTAAATGATATTAACATGTGGTACAAATCACAATCTTCTTCTGTGTCTAAGTTTTATTGGTGTGCATTAGTGGAATAGTGCAAAACTGTCATACTAAAACATAAATATTTACATTTTGTATCTATTTAGTATGTGGTGTTTTTATTACTATTGCTGTCAAGAAATCAGGTTCTTCTAAACTCATAGAACTAGAAAATCTTTCATAATTTCGAACATTACATTGATAGTTTAATAAATTTCTTAGCGTAATAATTCAGTGGAATATAAATCAATATATAATAGCAACTTATTTCTTGTTTATTTAATATCATCTCAAGATCTTGTTGCACAGGACAAAATCATTATGTTTTTTTTTTAATCTTCTTACCTGTTTTACCTATAATTTGTATCAGCACTTAATTTATGAAGAGGACTAACTAATGTAATGACCCATTAGCATCATTCATTTTCATAGCATTTTAAGATTTCTGAATATTTATATTTGAAATGATTCAGACTTTTGAATATTCGCATTTTTTTAAAAATAGGATTAAAATTGATAAAAAGAAAAGGTATGATATGAACTTCCATCAGTGTGTATGTAGCTTTACAAAATTGCGGGAGAAAATCAAATTGACCCTAAGTATTCATAGTTCTTTCTTACATGCTTAACTTACTGTACCTATCTTCGATATTCACTGTAAACATGTTATACTATCACAGAACTATTCTCTTGTAAAATCTAGACAGTACTATAATTGATTTCGTTATCGTTATAATGGTGCCATTTATATGTATTGCTGATTAATGACAAAGAAACATCAGATGCTGTTCAACTCATTTTTTTATTTTAAATCTAATGGAAAAGTTAAATCGAAAAGACACGTTTTTATCTTTTGGCTGGTACGGTTATAAATGTACATGCTGTCAAACAGAAACAACTCACAACAATCATACATCGAACAATCTTGATGTTCACCACACACATTTGAAGGCGACAACAATTATTATTATTTGCTGTTTAAACATAATTCCATTGCACACTAACTTGTATTACCATATTTTAAACTTAACCTCGTCAGGGAGGCCAAAATGCAAATGTATATCCATCTAAATAAATTAAATACTGTTGTGTAAACATCTAAATTCGATAATATTAATTAAGCATAAATTATATCACTAATATGTAAATATCATCTCAGACTTATAGAACTATATAAAGCTGGATTATATTTTTCCTGTGATTTTTTTTTAAATGACCGTTTTGAAGGAAGTTTACACTGACTTCGAATAAATTCCCTGTTCACTGAAAAATATTCAGGAATCTGATGTACAGTAGTTGTCGTCTGTTTATATAGTTCATACGTGATTTCGTTTCTCTTTTTTATATAGATTAGACCGTTGGTTTTCTCGATTGAATGGTTTTACACGAGTAGTTTTTTTTGGGCTCTTTATAACTTATTGTTCGGTTTGAGCCTCCGTGTTGAAAGCCATACCTTGGCCTATAATGATTTACTTTCATAGCTTGTTATTTGGATAGAGAGTTGTCTAATTGGCACGCATACCACATCTTCCTATATCTATACACAACTGACAATTGTGCCGTGTGTTTAGGGACTTTCCGATTTGATTTTCCTCTGAGTTCTGTATTTTTGTGATTTTATTGGTTTGATAAAATCATATAATATTCACATCACTGATAACCAATCTTCTTAAATGCACATATAAATACGATAATTCCTCTTTAATGCACGCTTATAATGCATCCTCGTCTGTCACACTTCACTGATAATGAATCGACATACACTATCATGTGTGATGATATTTTCACATTTAGATGTAATGAAACGTCACCAATTAAAAGACAACTAACGAGGATTCTGATAAATTCACAGACTGTTGATACGGATCCGAATTAATTTTTACTTTTCTGATGATGATACTGCGCCAACTCAATGACATTTACAAGAATCTGGCTAAATTCCAACTTCTTTGAAGATTTGTTAAATTCAATAAATCAGAACACTTTAAAACCAATTGACAGTTTGATTTCGTCCCACATTAGTTAACACACAACTGGTTTTAATCTATTGTCAGCATATGCATTAGTCGTTGATTTTTCAAGAAGAATAACTGGTCATCTTACTCAGTGTTGATCATTGATTCAAGTGATTTGTATTTCATTTATATATTTTACACAACATTGTCCAGTTGAAGACACATTACGTGATGTTTTTTTACTTGTTAATATCATCAATTTGAAGAATATTAGTTTTGATAACTTCACGTCAAAGATTTTGTCCGTGGTTAAGAAGCTATTTCGGTTCAATTTATTTTCTTTTCATTTTGAATCACCACATACTAATGTGGATGGTTAGAAAGGTTTAATAAACAACAAATTTGTGTAAGATTATACACCTTTGGGTATTATTGTACAGGTCTGTTGGCACTGAATCATTGTTTGTTTTGTTTTGTATTCTTACAATGCAAATATTTCTTAAACAATTTATTGTGCTTGTTTATAAGAAGTTGACGAGTTTTGTTAAGGTTTTTGGTAAGAATTTTTTTTTCTCAAAAAATACCGAATTCCGAGGAAATAACTAAACGGAAAGTCCATAATCAAATGGCAAAATTAAAACATGGTTAGATAACAAATATTAACAAAATAGTCGTGTGAATCTCATTTAAAAACGCACGTAAATTTTACGTATTAATCACATTCTATTTTTTCATATCAATTTCCAAATGGAATTTAAAATATCTTAAGTTAAAAAGGAATTGATATGGTCAAATATAATGAAAAATATATTTCTGAAATTCGTATAAAAAATTTACCGTGAGATTCATAAGAATCTCAATTAACGAGAAATTCACATGAACATTTTAACGTGCGATTCATGTATAAGGTCGTTTGAGATGAATCTCACATGACATATAAAATTGAGAATGGAAATAGGGAATGTGTCAAAGAGACAACAACCCGACCATAGAAAATAACAACAACAGAAGGTCACCAACAGGTCTTCAATGTAGCGAAAAATTCCCGCACCCGGAGGCATCCTTCAGCTGACCCCTAAACAAATATATACTAGTTCAGTGATAATGAACGCCGTTCACTTGAATTTCATGTGAGATTCAGGTTTAATTATGTGTACACATTTTCCCTGATAACAAGTATATCAGTAGGCATGTTTGTCATTGGCAGTATAAGCCATACCTTATGACAGTTCTAAAGCGTTGGTTATTTCTATCCACGCGTTTGTCTTCACTTCCAATGTCTTGCATTTTACTGCAAATGCCTTGGTTTTCACTTTTAACGTATTGGTTATCATTTTCAATTCGTTGGTTGTAAGAACTAACCCTTCTATTCGTTATTCATACGGTATAAAAAAAACAAACGCGTTGGTTTTTAAATTCTAAAGTGCAATTTTTCGTTCCACATCGTACGTTTTGCACTTTTGTCAAATAGTCAAGATCTCTCTAACAAAGTATTATAAAAAAATAAATGAAAAAAAACCCACAATAAATGTTATTCAAATGAATTAAAATGTATCTCAATTTTGAAATATAATAAGAATCAATCTGTTAATACAAAAACGAACCAGAAGTGAAAACTTCAATACATATTAAAAGCTTACGATAATGACAACTGACCAACATCTTTTTTTAATATTTTCTAGAACAATAATTAATTATTTTTTCAGACTATACTTGAGGTATTCCCGAGTTTTTGTATAAGATATCGTGGAAGTTTTAAACAGATATATCATGTGAAGGAGGGGTACTTGCGAAAAATAACCAGTAAAGAGGATGTTAAATTTCGCGAGCCGTAAGGCGAGGGAAATTCATTTTCAAGCCTGGTAGACCTGAACAGGAATTTTTATTTTTTCTCCAAAATTCAATAAATGTATCGCTTGTTAAAATGTTTGATAATCGTTAACATGTGTTACCTTTAAGCTATTCCTATAGATAAAATATTTTCTATGGGATAATTTGTTTTTATATTCTTTTTAACATCCACGCAGTTTTCTATTGTGATCTTTAAATCTAAAATTTTAATTATGCCAGAGAACTAGTATTAGGTGAGTCACAAATTTGTGATTTGTATTGAAATGTTACTTTGACATATCTAACTTTCTTATGTTAATTCAAGATCTCAATAACTGATTATGTACCCTTGTTATTTTATTATTACCCCTGTTACAACACTTACTTTCGATGTCCTCTGTGAATATAAGATCTCAATAACTGAGTATGTACCCTTGTTTCTTCAATATCACCCCTATTACAACAGTAACTTTCGATGTCCTCTGTGAATACAAGATCTCAATACTTGATTAAGCACCCTTGTTATTTTATTATCACTCCTGTTACAACACTTACTGTTGATGTCCTCTGTGAATACAAAATCTCAATGACTGATTATGTATCATTGTTATTTTATTATCACCCCTGTTACAACACTTACATTCGATGTCCTCGGTGAATACAAGATCTCAATAACTGATTGTAAACCCTTGTTATTTTATTATCACCCCTGTTACAACACTAACTTTTGATGACCTCTGTGAATACAAGATCTCAATGACCGATTGTGTACCCTTGTTATTTTATTATCACCCCTGTTACAACACTTACTTTCGATGTCCTCTGTGAAAACAAGATCTCAATAACTGATTGTGTACCCTTGTTATTTTATTATCACTCATGTTACAACACTAACTTTCGATTTCCTATGTGAATACAAGATCTCAATGACTGATTATGTACCCTTGTTATTTTATTATCACCCCTGTTACAACACTAACTTTCGATTTCCTATGTGAATACAAGATCTAAATGACCGATTGTGTACCCTTGTTATTTTATTATCACCCCTGTTACAACATTAACTTTCGATTTCCTATGTGAATACAAGATCTCAATGACTGATTGTGTACTATTGTTATTTTATTATATTCCCTATTACAACACTAAATTTTGATTTTCTCTGTGAATACAAGATCTCAATGACTGTTGCGGACCCTTGTTATTTTATTATCACCCCTATTACAACACTAACTTTCGATTTCCTCTGTAAAAAAAGATCTAAATGACTGATTGTGGACTATGGTTATTTTATTATATCCCCTATTACAACACTAACTTTCGATTTCCTCTGTAAAAAAAGGATCTCATTGACTATATGCATACCATTGTTATTTTATTATCTCGTTGACTATATGACAGTTGTTGTTCGTTTGATGATTTTGTGCTTTTTATTTTGCCATATGATTATGGACATTTTCTTCGGAGTTCAGTATTTTTGTGAATTTAATTTTTTGTATTCCCTTCTTGATGTTCATTTTTAATAATTGTGGTATACATAACAAAAAATTGTCTATACTTTTTTGTTACAACTGACGTGTGTGCTATTATATACACTGTTTGTATTGATCACTTGATCTTAATAGGGTTACAACAATCCTGTTCCGTTTCTTGAATGTGACTTACCAAATTATACGTGTTACCGTTTTTTTACTAACACAAGCAACATGTCCGGTGTCATTTTATTTGGCTGATCAAATTTTATCCGATAAACAAAATTATGTTATCAAAAATCGGATGTGTTCTGGATGAGAATATGTTGTGTTTATTCCTGAGTCAGATAAAATTAGTTCTTTAAAACTAATGTAAATCATCTTTGAATTATAACAAATACATGTAGTCATTTTATAAAAAGATGTAGCGAAAGTAATTTGTTGATTGCGTAATTTTATACAATTTGTTTAACTATAAATGGATCTCAGTCATATGTTGCATTTAATTTTGTGATTTTTGTTTGTGATTTTTGGAAATATCTGACTGGCATTGTTCAGAAGAAGTTGATTAGAACAAGTGGGGTACACATTATAAGATTATATAAACCTTTATTTGGAATATTGAAGTAGGTACTAAACTGACAAATTTCACTAACATCAATTTCATGTGAATTTAAATTCTGTGGATCTCACGTGAAATTCTAGTAAATGTCATCTAAAGTTTATACGTAAAATTCACATGAGTTTGTAAAATATCGTTATACAAATCACATTTATATTATCAAACTTCAAAATCATAATAAATATTTACATTTTGTATCTATTTAGTATGTGTTGTTTTTATTGCTATAGCTGTCAAGATATCAAGTTCTTCTAAACTCATGGAACTAGAAAATCTTTTATAATTTCTAACATAACATTTATAGTTTGACGAAGAATTAGAGAAAAATCATTATATATTGGCAACTTGTTTCTTGTTTATTTAATATTTTCTCAAGATCTTGTTGCAAAGGACAAAACATTATGTTCTTTTTTTAATCTTCTTACCTGTTTTTACCTATAACTTGTCTTTATTTTTTTTTATTTTTAACTGTAAGAGATTGATTGGTTAATAAATATAACGGCCCTCATCAGCACTTAAGTCATGAAGAGGAATAATTAATGGAATTATCCTGAGCATCATTTATTTTCATAGCATTTTAAAAATTTCTGAATATTTATATTTGAAATGATTCAGACTTTTAATATTCGCATTTTTTTAAAAATAGGGTTAAAAATTGATAAAAAGAAAAGGTATGATAAGAACTTCCATCAGAGTGTATGTAGCTTCACAAAATGGCGGAGGAAAATCAAATTGACCCTAAGTATTCATAGTTCTTTCTCACATACTTAACTTACTGTACATGTCTTTATAATTCACTGTAAACATGTTATAATATCACAAAACTATTCTCTTGTAAATCTAGACAGTGCTAGAATTGATTTCGTTATCGGTATAATGGTGCCATATATATGTATTGCTGATTAATGACAAGAAAACAGCAGATGCTTTTCAAATCATTTTTTTTATTTTAAATTTAATGGATAAGTTAAATCGAAAAGACATTTCAACACGTTTTTATCTTTTGGCTGGTACGGTTATAAATATTCAAGCTGTCAAACAGAAACTACTCACAACAATCATACATCGAACAATCTTGATGTTCATCACACTCATTTAAAGGCGGCAAAGTTTATTATTATTTGCTACTTAAACATAATTCCATTGCACACTAACTTGTATTACCATACTTTAAACTTACATGTAACCTGGTCAGGGAGGTCAAAATGCAAGTGTATATTTCCTATTTAAATTAATTAAATACTATTGTGTAAACATCTAAATTCGATAATATTAATTAAGCATAAATTATATCACTAATATGTAAATAACATCTCAGACTTATAGAACTATATAAAGCTGGGTCATATTTTCTGTATTTTTGTGATTTTATTGGTTTGATAAAACCATATAACATTCACATCACTGATAACCAATCGTCTTAAATGCACATATACATACTGATAATTCCTCTTTAATGCACGCTTATAATGCATCCTCGTCTGTTACACTTCACTGATAATGAATCGACATACTCTATCATGTGTGATGATATTTTCACATTTAGATGTAATGAATCGTCACCAATTAAAAGACTACTAACGAGGATTCTGATAAATTCACAGACTGTTGATAAGGATCCGAATTATTTTTTACTTTTCTGATGAAGATACTTCGCCAATTCAAGGAAATTTACAAGAATCTGGCTATATTCCGACTTCTCTGAAGATTTGTTCAATTCAATAAATCAGAACATTTTAAAACCAATTGACAGTTTGGTTTCGTCCCACATTTGTTTACATACAACTGATTTTAATCTATTTTCAGCATATGCATTAGTCTATGATTTTTCATGAAGAGTAACTGGTCATCTTCGTACTCAGTGTTGATCATTGATTCAAGTGATTTGTATTTCATTTATATATTTTACACAACATTGTCCTGTTGAATTCATATTATGTGATGTTTTGTTACTTTTTAATATCATCAATTTGAAGAATATCATGTTTAATAACTTCACGTCAAAGATAACTGCATTTTGTCTGTGGTTATGAAGCTTTTGCGGTTCAATTTATTTTCTTTTCATTTTGAATCACCACAAACTAACGTGGTTGGTTAGAAAGGTTTAATCAACAACAAATGTGTGTAAGATTATACACATTTGGGCATTATTGTACAGGTCTGTTGGCACTGAATCATTGTTTGTTTTGTTTTCTATTCTTACAATACAAATATTTCTTAAACATTTGTTTGTGCTTGTTTATAAAAAGTTGACGAGTTGTGTTAAAGTTTTAGGTAAGATTGTTTTTTTTTTCTCCAAAAAATACCGAATTCCGAGGAAATAACTAAACAGAAAGTCCATAATTAAATGGCAATATTAAAACATGGTTAGATAACAAATTTTAACAAAATAGTCATGTGAATCTCATTTAAAAACGCACGTAAATTTTACGTATTCATCACATTCTATTTTTTCATATAAATTTCTAAATGGAGTTTAAAATATCTTAAGTTAAAAAAGAATGATATGGTAAAATTTAATGAAAAATACATTTGTGAAATTCGTATAAAAAATTTCCCGTGAGATTCATAAGAATCTCAAGTAACGATAAATTCACATAAACATTTCAACGTGAGATTCATGTATAAGGTCGTTTGAGGTGAATCTCACATGAAATTGTCAAGTGAATTTCATATGAGATTCGGGTTTAATTATTTAAACAAATTTTGCCTGATAACAAGTATAACAGTAGGCATTTTTGTCATTGACAGTATAAGCCATACCTTATGACAGTTCCAAAGCATAGGTTATTTCTATCCACGCGTTTGTTTTCACTTTCAACGTCTTGCATTTACCTACAAATGCCTTTGTTTTCACTTTCAACGTATTGGTTATCATTTTAAATTCGTTGGTTGTAAGAACTAACCCTTCGATTCGTTATGCATTCGGTATGAAAAACAAACGCGTTGGTTTTTAAATTCTAAAGTGTAATTTTTCGTTACACATCGTAAGTTTTGCAATTTTGTCAAATAGTCAAGATCTCTCTAACAAAGTATTGTCTAAATAGGTAACACTAAAGACTGCAGTCGAAAACCAGGTTGAAATAGAACAAAATAATCGAAGCTCTTTGTTAGAGAAGGCGATAAATGTTTACTGTATTGTTTACTATAGTGACAAAAAATTTAAAAGTTAATAGAAACAACAAAATTGCAATTTTCTTCTTAATTACGAGGTGTTTTATTTTAAAAACACCATTTGCATAAGTTTTTAATTTATCTAGTACAAAGTTAGGCAGAACAATTAGATATTAAGTCGACGACATGGGTATCTGTCAAGTTGGATGAAGAAAATGCATAACCTCCGATTTTTATGAAAAAATTACCACGGACTGAAAACATATCAATCTATTAGTTCAGTAATTTTCGTGTCTGCCCTTCCATTATTTGACTGAAGAAAAAATTCCAAAAAATGGGTAACAATTGTATCGAAAAGAGAAAATCGAGTGCACCTTTTTATGTTAGGGCGTGTTTGAGTTGAGTATTTTGTCTTGATATCGTACAAAGTGAGAATATTTCATACATATTCTCGCTTCCTATTCTATCATTTTTATATATTAAAGCTACAGGTTGACTTTATAACACAAAAAACAATCACAGTACTAACAGATGAAATATATGGGTCAAGTGAAATACCTATCTAATGAGTCACAAAAACAGAGAAGGTGTGTTCGAATAGCTATTTTTTTACTGAAAGTACTTGACGACAGTCCTTCAAGTTGGATGATGAAAATGCATATCTTCGAAAAATTCTAATTTTTTGTGTGTGATTACTAGGGTTTATAGTCTTCATACACTAAAAAAATCTAGTCTGCCCTTCCACGAAATATTTAATTAGAATTTTTTCAAATGTTTATGAATTTTCGAAAATTCCACCTGACAACCGATCAGACAATAGTTTTAAGTTGAATCAATGCAGACAAGATTATTAACTGATGCTCATTAGCTAGTTGATACATTTGTCTTTTAAAATACAACTGACATATAAGGATCGTAATGGTGCAATGTGGATAAATTTATCGGTTTCCAAGAGCAATATTGGTAGCGCCTCATCCCTAAAATGGCTTCCATTTCTACGATTGTGAAAATGAACTGGCGTAATGGGGAGATAATTTTGACGAAGTAGACTCCTGACTGACTGGAAAAGTGACAGGAATAAATGAGAAAAAAAAACAATAAATTGTATTCAAATGAATTATACTGAGTATCTCAATTTTGAAATATAATACGACTCAATCAGTTAATACAAAAACGAACCGGAAGTGAAAACTTCAATACATATTAAACGCTTACGATAATAACAACTGACCATTATCTTTTTTTAATATTTTCTAGAACAGTAATTAATTATTTTTGCAGACTATACTTGAGGTATTCCCGAGTTTTTGTATAGGATATCGTGGAAGTTTTAAGCAGATATATCATGTTAAGGAGGGGTACTTGCGAAAAATACCAGTAAAGAGGATGTTGAATTTCGCGAACCGTAAGGCGAGGCAAATTCATTCTCAAGACATTCTCAAGACTGGTGAAACCTTAACAGGATATTTTTCTAAGATTTATCTTTTTTTCCAAAATTCAATAAAGGTATCGCTTGTTAAAATGTGTGACAATCGTTTACATGTGTTAACTTTAAGTTATTGCTATAGATACAATACTTTCTATATGATAATTTGTTTTTATATTCTTTTTAACATCCACGCAGTTTTCTATTGTGATCTTTAAATCTAAAATTTGAATTATGCCAGAGAACTAGTATTAGGTAATACACAAATTTGTGATTTGTATTGAAACGTTACTTTGACATATTTAACTTTCTTATGTGAATACAAGATCTCACTAACTGATTATGTACCCTTGTTATTTTATTATCACCCCTGTTACAACACTTACTTTTGATGTCCTCTGTGAATACAAGATCTCAATGACTGATTATGTACCCTTGTTATTTTATTATCACCCCTGTTATTACATGTACAATACTAACTTTCGATGTCCTCTGTGAATAAAAGATATTAGTAACTGATTATGTACCAATGTTAATGTATCATCACCCCTTTTACAACACTAACTTTCGATTTCCTCTGTGAACACAAGATCTCAATGACTGTTTCAGCAGATATATCATGTTAAGCAGGGGTATTTGCGAAAAATACCAGTAAAGAGGATGTTCAATTTCGCGAGCCGGAAGGCGACGGAAATTCATTCTCAAGACTGGTAGACCTGAACAGGATATCTTTTAAGTTTTGATTTTTTTCCAAAATTCAATAAATGTATTGCTTGTTAAAATGTTTGATAATCGTTTACATGTGTTAACTTTAAGCTATTCCTATAGATAAAATAATTTCTATGGGAAAATTTGTTTTTATATTCTTTTTAACATCCACGCAGTTTTCTATTGTGATCTTTAAATCTAAAATTTGAATTATGCCAGAGAACTAGTATTAGGTGATACACAAATTTGTGATTTGTATTGAAATGTTACTTTGACATATTTAACTTTCTTATGTGAATACAAGATCTCAATAACTGATTATGTACCCTTGTTATTTTATTATCACCCCTGTTACAACACTTACTTTCGACGTCCTCTGAAAATTCAAGATCTCAATAACTGATTAGGTACCCTTGTTATTTTATTATCACCTCTTTTAGAACATGTACAACACTAACTTTCAATGTCCTCTGAGAATACAAGATCTCAATAACTGATTATGTACCAACGTTAATTTATCATCACCCCTTTTACAACACTAACTTTCGATTTCCTCTGTGAATACAAGATCTCAATGACTGGTTGTGTAACAATGTTAATTTATCATCAACCCTATTTCACACTAACTGTTGATTTCTTCTGTAAATACAGGATCTCAATAACTGATTGTGTACTATTGTTATTTTATTATCCCCCCAATTTCGATTTCCTCAGTAAAAACAAGATCTCAATGATTCATTGTGTACCCTTGCCATTTTATTATCACCCCTATTTCACACTAACTGTTGATTTCTTCTGTAAATACAGGATCTCAATAACTGATTGTGTACCATTGCTATTTTATGCTCATCCCTATAGCTACACTAATTTTCGATTTCCTCTGTAAATACAACATATCAATGAATGGTTGTGTACCAATGTTAATTTATCATCACCCGTATATCACACTAACTGTTAATTTCTTCTGTAAATACAGGATCTCAATGTCTGATTGGGTACCATTGCTATATTATGCTCACCCCTATAGCAACACTAACTAGCTATGTTCTCTGTGAAAACAAGATATTAATGACTGGTTGTGTACCCTTGTAATTTTATTATTACTCCTATTACAACACTAACGTTCAATTTTCTCTGTGAATGCAAGATCTCAATGTCTGATTGCGTACCCTTGTTATTTTATAATCACCCCTATTATAACAATAACTATTGATTTTCTCTGTGAATATAAGATCTCAATGACTGATTGTGCAATCACCCCTATTATAATAATAACTTTTGATTTTCTCTCTGAATACAAGATCTCAATGACTGATTGTGTACCCTTGTTATTTAACAATCACCTCTATTATAATAATAACTTTTGATTTTTCTCTGTGAATACCAGATCTCAATGACTGATTGTTTACCATTGCTATTTTATTATCATCCCTGTTACAACACTAAACTTTCGATTTCCTCTCTGAATACAAGATCTCAATGACTGGTTGCGTACCCTTGTTATTTTTTTACCACCCCTATTATAATAAGATAATAAGAACTGTCGATTTCCTCTGTAAATAAAAGATCTCAATGACTGATTGTGTACTATTGTTATTTTATTATATCCCGTATTACAACACTAACTTTCGATTTCCTCTGTAAATACAAGATCTCAATGACTGATTGTATACCATTGTTATTTTATTATCACCCCTATTACAACACTAACTTTCGATTTCCTCTGTAAATACAAGATCTCAATGACTGATTGTGTACACATTTTATTTTATCATCACTCCTATAACAACACTTACTTTCGATTTCCTCTGTAAATAAAAGATCTCAATGACTGATTGTGTACTATTGTTATTTTATTATATCCCGTATTACAACACTAACTTTCGATTTCCTCTGTGAATACAAGATCTCAATGACTGGTTGTGTAACAATGTTAATTTATCATCAACCCTATTTCACACTAACTGTTGATTTCTTCTGTAAATACAGGATCTCAATAACTGATTGTGTACTATTGTTATTTTATTATCCCCCCAATTTCGATTTCCTCAGTAAAAACAAGATCTCAATGATTCATTGTGTACCCTTGCCATTTTATTATCACCCCTATTTCACACCAACTGTTGATTTCTTCTGTAAATACAGGATCTCAATAACTGATTGTGTACCATTGCTATTTTATGCTCATCCCTATAGCTACACTAATTTTCGATTTCCTCTGTAAATACAACATATCAATGAATGGTTGTGTACCAATGTTAATTTATCATCACCCGTATATCACACTAACTGTTAATTTCTTCTGTAAATACAGGATCTCAATGTCTGATTGGGTACCATTGCTATATTATGCTCACCCCTATAGCAACACTAACTAGCTATGTTCTCTGTGAAAACAAGATATTGATGACTGGTTGTGTACCCTTGTAATTTTATTATTACTCCTATTACAACACTAACGTTCAATTTTCTCTGTGAATGCAAGATCTCAATGTCTGATTGCGTACCCTTGTTATTTTATAATCACCCCTATTATAACAATAACTATTGATTTTCTCTGTGAATATAAGATCTCAATGACTGATTGTGCAATCACCCCTATTATAATAATAACTTTTGATTTTCTCTCTGAATACAAGATCTCAATGACTGATTGTGTACCCTTGTTATTTAACAATCACCTCTATTATAATAAATAACTTTTGATTTTCTCTGTGAATACAAGATCTCAATGACTGATTGTTTACCATTGCTATTTTATTATCATCCCTGTTACAACACTAAACTTTCGATTTCCTCTCTGAATACAAGATCTCAATGACTGGTTGCGTACCCTTGTTATTTTTTTACCACCCCTATTATAATAAGATAATAAGAACTGTCGATTTCCTCTGTAAATAAAAGATCTCAATGACTGATTGTGTACTATTGTTATTTTATTATATCCCGTATTACAACACTAACTTTCGATTTCCTCTGTAAATACAAGATCTCAATGACTGATTGTATACCATTGTTATTTTATTATCACCCCTATTACAACACTAACTTTCGATTTCCTCTGTAAATACAAGATCTCAATGACTGATTGTGTACACATTTTATTTTATCATCACTCCTATAACAACACTTACTTTCGATTTCCTCTGTAAATAAAAGATCTCAATGACTGATTGTGTACTATTGTTATTTTATTATATCCCGTATTACAACACTAACTTTCGATTTCCTCTGTAAATACAAGATCTCAATGACTGATTGTATACCATTGTTATTTTATTATCACCCCTATTACAACACTAACTTTCGATTTCCTCTGTAAATACAAGATCTCAATGACTGATTGTGTACCAATGTTATTTTATTATCACCCCTATTACAATACTTACTTTCGATTTCCTCTGAGAATACAAGAAATCAATGACTGATTGTGTACCATTGTTATTTTATTATCACCCTATAACATTACTTACTTTCGATGTCCTCTGTGAATACAAGATCTCAATAACTGATTATGTACCCTTGTCATTTATTATCACCCCTTTTACAACACGAAATTTCGAATTCCTCTGTGAATTCGAGATCTCAATGACTGGTTGTGTATCAATGTTAATGTATCATCACCTCTATTTCACACTAACTGTTGATTTTTCTGTACATACAGGATCTCAAAAACTGATTGTGTACCATAGTTATTTTATGCCCACCCCTAAAGCAACACTAACTTTCGATGTTCTCTGTGAATACAAGATCTTAATGACTGATTGAATACACTTGTTATTTTATTACCACACATATTACAACAATAACTATCGATTTCCTCTGTTTATACAAGATCTCAATGATTGATTGTGTACCAATGTTATTTTATTATCACCCCTATTTCAAAAGAACTGTTGATTTCTTCTGTGAATACAAGATCTAAATGACTGATTATGCACCATTGTTATTTTATTATCACCGCTGTTACAACACTAACTTTTGATTTCCTGTGTAAATACAAGATCTCAATGAATTATTGAGTACCATTGTTATTTTATTATCACCCCTATTACAACACTTACTTTCGATTTCCTCCGTGAATACAAGAAATCAATGACTGATTGTGTACCATTGTTATTTTATTATCACCCTATAACAACACTTACTTTCGATGTCCTCTGTGAATACAAGATCTCAATAACTGATTATGTACCCTTGTCATTTATTATCACCCTTTTTACAACACGAAATTTCGAATTCCTCTGTGAATTCAACATCTCAATGACTGGTTGTGTATCAATGTTAATTTATCATCACCTCTATTTCACACTAACTGTTGATTTTTCTGTACATACAGGATCTCAATAACTGATTGTGTACCATAGTTATTTTATGCCCACCCCTAAAGCAACACTAACTTTCGATGTTCCCTGTGAATACAAGATCTTAATGACTGATTGAATACACTTGTTATTTTATTACCACACATATTACAACAATAACTATCGATTTCCTCTGTTAATACAAGATCTCAATGATTGATTGTGTACCAATGTTATTTTATTATCACCCCTATTTCAAAATAACTGTTGATTTCTTCTGTGAATACAAGATCTAAATGACTGATTATGTACCATTGTTATTTTATTATCACACCTGTTACAACACTAACTTTCGACTTCCTCTGTGAATACAAGATGTCGATGACTTGTTGTGTACCAATGTTAATTTACCATCACCCCTATTTCACACTAACTGATGATTTCTTCTATAAATACATAATCTCAATAACTCATTATGTACCATTGTTATTTTTATTCACTCCTATAGCAACACTAACGTTCGATGTTCTATGTGATTACAAGATCTTAATGATTGAATGTATACACTTGTTATTTTATTATCACCAATATTACAGCAATAACTATTAATTTCCTCTTAATACAAGATCTCAATGACTGATTGTTTACCAATGTTAATTTATTATTATCCCTATTTCACACTTACTTATAATTTCTTCTGTAAATACAGGATCCCAATAACTGATTGTGTACCATTGTAAGTTTATGCTCATCCCTATAGCAACACTCACTTTCGATGTTCTTTTGTGAAAACAAGATATTAATGACTGATTGTGTATCCATGCAATTTTATTATTACTCCTTTTACAACACTAACCTTCGATTTTCTCTGTGAATACAAGATCTCAATGACTGATTATGCACCATTGTTATTTTATTATCATCCCTGTTACAACACTAACCTTCGATTTCCTCTGTGAATACAAGATCTCAATGACTGACTGTGTACCCTTGTTATTTTATTATCACCCCTATTACAACACTAACTTTCGATTTACTCTGTAAATACAAGATCTCAATGACTGGTTGTATACCATTGTTATTTTACTATCTCATTGACTATAGGACAGTTATTATTTGTTTGATGATTTTATGTTTTTTTATTTTGCCATATGATTATGGACATTTTCTTCGGAGTTCATTTTTTATAATTGTGGTATCATAAACATTATATCAAAACATTGTCTATTCTTTTTTGTTATAACTGACGTGTGTTCTATTATATACACTGTATTTATCATATGTTCTTAATAGGGTTACTACAATCCTGTTCCGTTTCTTCAATGTGACTTACCAAATTATACTTGTTACCGTTTTTTACTAACATAAGCAGCATGTCCAGTGTCATTTTATTTGGCTTATCAAATTTTATCCCATAAACATAATAAATAACCAAGTTTGTTTTCTTACAAAATTATTTTATCAAAAATCGGATGTGTTTTGGATGAGAATATGTTGTGTTTACTCCTGAGTCTTGGAATTATAACAAATACATGTAGTTATTTTGTAAAATGTTGTAGCGAAAGTAATTTGTTGATTGCGTAATTTCATACAATTGTTTAACTATAAATGGATCTCAGTCATATGTGGCGTATTCCATTTAATTTTGTAGTTTTGTTTCTGATTTTTTAAAATATATGACTGCCATTGTTCAGAGGAAGTTGATTAGAACAAGTGGGGTACATTATAAGTTACCGACTATTATATAAACCTTTATTTGGCATATTGAAGTAGGTACTAAACTGACAAATTTCACTAACATCAATTTCATGTGTCTCACGTGAAATTCTCGTAAATCTTATCTAAAGTTTATACGTAAAATCAGTTAATGCGAGTTGCATATGAATCTCACGTAAAACTCACGTAAATTTTAGGAGAAAATCCCATAATGATTTTTTCATGTGAAATTGACATGATTTTGTAAAATATCGTTATACAATTCTCATTTATATTTTCAAACTTCAAAATCATACAAAATATTTACATTTGTATCTTTAAAGTATGTGTTGTTTTCTATTGCTATTGCTGTCAAGATATCAGGTTCTTCTAAACTCATGGAACTAGAAAATCTTTGATAATTTCTAACATTACATTTATAGTTTGACGAAGAATTAGAGAAACATCATTATATATTGGCAACTTATTTCTTGTTTATTTAATATTATCTCAAGATCTTGTTGCACAGGACAAAAACATTATGTTTTTTTTTAAATCTTCTTACCTGTTTTTACCTATAACTTGTCTTTATTTTTGTTTTTAAGTTTTTAAGTGTAAAAGATTGATTGGATAATAGATATAACGGCCCTCATCAGCACTTATGTCATGAAAAGGAATACTTAATGAAATTATCCTTAGCATCATTTATTTTTATAGCATTTTAAGATTTCTGAATATTCATATTTGAAATGATTCAGACTTTTTAATATTCGTGATTTTTTAAAAGTAGGGTTACAATTGATAAAAAGAAAAGGTATGAGAAAAAATTCCATTAGAGTGTATGTAGCATTACAAAATTGCGGAGAAAAATCAAATTGAAAAATACTAAGTATTCATAGTTCTTTCTTACGTGCTTATCTTCCTTTACATGTCTTTGTTATTCACTGTAAACATGTTATACTATCACAGAACTATTCTCTTGTAAATCTAGACAGTACTATAATTGATCTCGTTATCATTATAATGGTGCCATATATATGTATTGCTGATTAATGACAAAGAAACATCAGATGCTTTCCAACTCATTTTTTATTTTAAATTTAATGGATAAGTTAAATCGAAAAGACAAGTTTGTAACCATTTCAACACGTTTTTATCTTTTGTGATGTATGGATATAAATATACAGGCTGTCAAACAGAAACAACTCACAACAATCATACATCGAACAATCTTGATGTTCATCACACACATTTAAAGGCGGCAAAGATTATTATTATTTGCTACTTAAACATAATTCCATTGCACACCAACTTGTATTACCATACTTTAAACTTACATGTAACCTGGTCAGGGAAGTCAAAATGCAAATGTATATTTCCTTTCTAAAGTAATTAATTACTATTGTGTAAACATCTAAATTCGATAATATTAATTAAGCATAAATTATATCACTAATATGTAAATAAGATCTCAGACTTATAGAATTATATAAAGCTGGGTCATATTTTTCCTGTGATTCTTCTGAGTCCATTGATTAATTTTCTTTTTCCATTTTTTTTAACTGACCGTTTTGAAGAAAGTTTACACTGACACTGACTTCGAATAAATTCCCAGTTCACTTAAAAATATACAGGAATCTGATGTACAGTAGTTGTCTTCTGTTTATATAGTTCATACGTGTTTTCGTTTCTCGTTTTTATATAGCTAGACCGTTGGTTTTCCCGATTGAATGGTTTTACACGAGTAGTTGTTTGGACTCTTTATAACTTATTGTTCGGTGTGAGCCAAGACTCCATGTTGAAAGCCGTACCTTGACCTATAATGATTTACTTTCATGTTATTTGAATGGAGAGTTGTCCAATTGGCACGCCTACCACATCTTCCCATATCTATACACAACTGACAATTTTGCCGTGTGTTTAGGGACTTCCCGATTTGATTTTCCTCTGAGTTCTGTATTTTTGTGATTTTATTATTTTGATAAAATCATATAATATTCACATCACTGATAACCAATCTTCTTAAATGCACCTATAAATACTGATAATTCCTCTTTAATGTACGCTTATAATGCATCTCGTCTGTCACACTTCACTGATAATGAATCGACATACCCTATCATGTGTGATGATATTTTCACATCTAGATCGTCACCAATTAAAAGACTACTAACGAGGATTCTGATAAATTCACACTATTTTAATAATGAATCGTCACCAATTAGCATACTTTTGACGATGTCCTGATAAATTCACAGACTGTTGATAATTATCCGAAATAATTCTCACGTTTCTGATGATGATACTCACCAATTGAAAGAAGATTGACAAGAATCTGGCTTAATTCCGACTTCTTTGAAGATCCTGTTCAATTCAATTAAACAAAACATTTCAAACAAATTGAAACTTTGTTTCGTCCCTCTTTAGTTTACACAAAACCGATTTTAATATAGTGTCAGTATATCAATTAGTTGTTGATTTTAATATAGTGTCAGTATATCAATTAGGCGTTTATTTTTCTAGAAGAGTAGCTGGTCATCTAACTTAGTTTTAACCATTGATTTAAGCGATTTGTATTGTATTGATATATTTTACACAACATTGTCCAGTTGAAGACACAGTATATGATGTTTTTTTATAATTTAATATCATCAATTGGAAAGAATACTAGTTTCAATTACTGCACGTGAAAGATAACTGCATTTCTTCTGTTTCTTGCTGTGGTTAAGAAGCTTCTTTGGTCCGATCCATCTTCTTATCATTCTGAATCACCACAAACTAATGTTAATAGTCAGATAGATTTAATAAACAATAAATATGTGTTGGATTATAAACATGTGGGTCTTATTGTACAGGTCTTTTTGCACTGAATCATTCTTTGTTTTGTTTTGTTTTCTTACAAGTAAATATCTTTTAAAAATTTCATTGTCCTTTTTTTAAGAAGTTGACCAGTTATGTTAAAGTTTTAGGTTTAGACATGACATTAAACATGATTAGATAAAAAATAAGAACAAAAATAGTCGTGTCAATAACATAAAGAGATGCTTTTATTTACTTGTCTAATTGATAGATATCTAAAATTTTAACAAGTTATGCATTCTAACATTTATTTAAAAAAAAATATGTCCTATATTCTTTTGTGGTTTTCTATATTGTGATGTTATGCTTTTTTTCAGAAAAAGGGAAAAGGTTTGGTACCAATAAAACGTTTAATCCCGCTGCAAATTTTTGCACCTGTCCTTAGTCAGGAATCTGATGTACAGTAGTTGTCGTTTGTTTATGTTATTTATACGTGTTTCTCGTTCCTCCTTTTTTATATAGATTAGACCGTTGGTTTTCCCGTTTGAATGGTTTTACACTAGTAACTTTAGAACCCTTAATAAATTTTGTTCGGTGTGAGCCAAGGCTCCGTGTTGAAGGCCGTGCATTGACCTATAATGGTTTACTTTTATAAATTGTTATTTGGATGGAGAGTTGTCTCAATGGCACACACACCACATCTTTCTATATCTCTTTATTCTATCTATACATTTTTGAAGCAAAATTAAATTTACTAGAATAGTACAGATGATGGGTATATGTTGTTTATATAGAATATACAGACATGTTACGAGTTAATAAATATTGTACATTCTTGTTTAGTTATGCTGATAAGAACACGTTTTGTTGGGTCTTTGTTTACTCCTTGGTTTTGATTATTATTGTCTTACATCAATGTAAATAACTATGTTTGCAGACTATACCTGTGGTATGCCCGACCCATGTGTAGGATACCGTGGAAGTTTTAAATATTTACATGAAAGTACATAACTATGTTTGCGAAATATACATGAGGTATGCCCGACCCATGTGTTGGATACCGTGGAAGTTTTAAATATTTAAATGACAGTACATAACTGTGTTTGCGTACTATACATGAGGTATGCCCGAGCCATGTGTAGAATACCGTGGAAGTTTTAAATATTTACATGAATGTAAATAACTATATACATGTTTGCGGACTATGCATGAAGTATGCCCGAGCCATGTGTAGGATACCGTGGAAGTTTTAAATATTTACATCAAAGTAGAACACAAATATATATGCGGAATATACCTGATGTATACTCGAGGCTAAGCAGAATTTCTTTTAAAATTAGAAAAAATTTAAATATTTTCATAAACATAAAAAATATATATGAGCGGACTACTTTGAGTATGCCCGAGTCCTGTGCAGGATATTTTTTATTAGTTTTAAATGTTTCACTTGTTAAAAGGGTTGATAATCGTTTACATGCATTACCATAAAGCTATTTCCATAGATAAAATAATGTCTATGAAATAGTTATTTTTTACTCTTTTTTTTTTAAAATTGAGGTAATTTTCTCTTGCGATTTTTAATCTAAAGATTGAATTATGCTACAGAATTTTAAATTTGAAAATTATAAAAACATTACTTTGACATGTTTGACTTTCCTTTGTGAGTACAAAATCTCAATGTTTGATTGTGTACCCTTTTTTTTTTCTTTTTTTTGTAATCACCACTATTACAACTCTTTCTATATTGTTACAACACTAACTGTCGATTTCCTCTGTGAATACAAAATCTCAATGACTGATTGTGAACCCTTGTTATTTTGTTATCACCTTTATTACAACACTAACTGTCGATTTCCTCTGTGAATACAAAATCTCAATGACTGATTGTGAACCCTTGTTATTTTGTTATCACCCTTATTACAACACTATCTGTCGATTTCCTCTGTGAATACACAATCTCAATGATTGATTGTGTACCCTTGTTATTTTGTTATCACCCTTATCAACACTAATTGTCGATTTCCTCTGTGAATACAAAATCTCAATGATTGATTGTGTACCCTTGTTTTTTTGTTATCACCCTTATAACAACACTAACTGTCGATTTCCTCTGTGAATACAAAATCTCAATGATTGATTGTGTACCCTTGTTTTTTTGTTATCACCCTTATTACAACACTAAGTGTCGATTTCCTCTGTGAATACAACATCTCAATGATTGATTGTGTACCCTTGTTTTTTGTTGTCACCCTTATTACAACACTAACTGTCGATTTACTCTGTGAATACAAAATCTCAATGATTGATTGTGAACCCTTGTTATTATGTTATTACCACTATTGCAACTCTTTCTATATTGTTACTCTTCTGTTAGTACAAGATTACCTATGAATTTACTTTTACTTTGTATTCCCTTCATGATGTCCATTGCTGATGACTGTTTGATGAAGCTAGTTATCTAATTGCAATAACAAGATATAACAAGAATAGTCTGTAAAAGTAGAACATTTGGAACACTGTTTCATTCTGAATGTTTCTATGAAATTGAAGCAAATCCTATATCATATAGATAGGTAAATATTCATGTTCCTGGTCATGATAACAGCCAGGTCACAGTCAACGTCGGTTAGATCAAATCTTTTTAAAATTCTCTTTTGAATTAATGGCCAAAATTTATCAATTTACCTTTTAAAAATAAAATAACAAGTACATCACAACTTTGAATCAATCAGGTCATTGTCAACGTTTGTTAGGTCACGTTTTCACAAAAATTAAATACTTTATTCATTTATTTTCATTCTTATTCATTGTTATTTATGTATTAAATCATGAAATCTTATTATTTTTCAAATTTGAGATGAATCCTTTTAGAAACAAAAAAAGTAAGACTCATTTTGTTTTGTGCGGTCAGTTCGATGTTGGTCATGTCATTGTCAGATGACGTTTTCGAATTATTGAAAAAACATTGTTTTGCTTTCTTATATCTGTATATTATAGGCAGAATTTTATCATATATCAAATTTGAGATAAATCATTTGAGATATAAAAGAAAATATGAGCATTTTTCATTCGGTTCTGTATTTGTCCTGTCATCAGTCAAGTCATTTGTGTAAGCAATATTTAAACAATATTTTGTAAGAAAGTTATTAATCGGCTGACTAAAGTGCAAAACCTACGGTCCGTAGTTCGAATTTAAGCTTTTTTAATGTACTGGCCAGCCGGACCAGTGGACTTTAGATCTACTGGTCCGGCTCAAAATTTACTGGTCCTGGTAAAATGACATTCATTTGATAACCACTAAAAGATATGACAGATGTTTAGTTTTATTTTACTCAACTGCTTTCCTCTTCTTTATTCCAAAAATAGCACCCCAATACCCTAAAAATAATTTCTCAGGTTATTTTTTTTGTAAACAAACCGAGATAGAGATGCAATCATTGATTTTAACGAAAAGTTTCTACTGGACCACCAGCTGACAAAATCTACTGGTCCAACACAAATTCTACTGGCTCGGAACCCCGAACCAGCGCATATTTCGACCCCGTAGGCTACAGTATGGAATAAAACTAATGGTGTAGAATTTAAATCCAACGGGTTGGTTATTCATACTGATGAATGACAAATCAACGCATTAGTTTTTAGAACCAACTCGTTGAAAGTGAAAACCAACGCGTTGAAAATATAAAACTACGCGATGAAAATTGCATACGATATGTTTATACTGCAAATGACACGATTTGATTTGATTTGATTTTTTTGTGTTTTAACGCCACTTTTTTAGCACCGCCTTTAGGATATTTCGTGTCGGAAAGTTTTTAATGGTTGAGGAATCCGAAGTGCCCGGTACGACCACCTATCTTCGATAGGAAAACTGACAATACTTGTCAATAACGATTGGAGTCAAGTGCATACACACGACAATGATACGAACGGCCACTCGGACACGTATTACCTTGTGTACTGATATTATCCCTTTGTAAACATCTGATATGATTTGTTGATAAGTTGTTGATGAAAACACATTTTTTGTTTTATTTGTCAAACAATTAAAAAATCAATACTTGTCAGATTATATAAAAAAAAAAGAAGATGTGGTATGAATGTCAATGCGACAAGTCTCCACAAGATACCAAAAGGACACAGAAATAGACAACTATAGGTCACCGTACTTGTTAGATTATATTTGTATTAGGATTTGTCTCCTCGACAGGAATCAAGATACAATAATATTATATACATTATACTAGACAATTGTCTTCACTTTTTTGTTACAACTGACGTGTGTGCTATTATATACATTGTTTATATTTAAAACATAAAACTGTTCAATATATGGTACAGGCATTTTCAAATGTAGAAAATGGTGGATTAAACCTGGTTTTATAGCGCTAAACCTCTCACTGTGTACGACAGTGTCATTAAATTTCGTTATATTTACAATGATGCGTGAACTAAACAGATATAATAAATATGATAGTAAAAATTTGGGTACAGCAGTTCTCATCGTGTAACAATTTTAAAAGAAACAACTTAACAGAACACAAAAGCATCTATCAAATTAAAATCACATACATTGCTGTGTCTGACGTCAGAAACTGTATACGTCACATATATGTGTCGTTCAATGATCATACAATTGTCACGTGGGAAATGTTAGCATACAGGGTTGAAACTTAAAAAGTATGTAAGAATTAATTTAAGAAATAGTCCGAGATTTAAAATAGTCCAAAAGTTCTATAGAATTTATAAGAATCCACAAATGGTTCATTCCACTGCGTGATGGAATAATTTTGATGTTTGTGGTTCAACGTTGTTTCCCTAATTTATAATAGAAATATATCATAATGACATGTTATAGAGCAATAACATACTGACAGGATATTTTAAAGTACACAGTCACGTTATAAGAACCAAAGAAACACAAAAGGTCGCATTTACAAAACACACCTGCAAAAATGAAAGATAATACAAACACATTGACGGGATGTATAAGTACAGAGCCACGTTAAATGTATATCATAGAAAACAATCCAACAGTAAAAGTAATATTAATAATAGAAAAAAAGACAAACGAAAGAACAATATATCACGTTTTTAAGATGATAAACAACGTCAGTACGGAGAATATATACATCAAGACCATCATGTATTATTTGTGAAGTTGATACGGAATATTTATCAACAAGGTCTTGGTACCTTCCGATGAACTTTTTTAGAAAAAGGACGAGACGTTCTTTGACATACCCCTGGTTCATCAACTTTCTGCTCAGACACTAATGTCGTTTTACAAAGTCTGAGTAGGAGCTGCAAGCTCTTGAATATCGAATTAGTTTAGAAATGTATATACTATACCATATGCCGGTGCAGTTGGTATATTGCTACCAAGGTGGGGGAAATTTATAATTTCAAAATTAAAATAGTCTCTTTTGTCATAGATTCTGGTACTGAAATGTTACAAAGCCGTCTTCTGTTCTAGAATTTGACCTTCCAAATAAGACTTTTTACCGGGTTTGTACTAACATAAGCAACCCGACCGGTGTGTCATGTGTTATTTTATTTGTCATGTCAAATTTTACCCGATAAATTTTTAATCATTTTCTGGGATAACTTTTTTTTTAAAATAAAACAGAGGGTATATGGATAGGAAAACTGAAAAATAGTAAAGTTAAGGTAGTTGGGATTAATTGGACAAACAAACCAGTCAAAGCATTGGGAATATATTTTGGTCATAACAGAGAAGAATATAACAGAGAAGAATGTGAAAAATTAAACTGTAAGAATAAAATGGAGAAAATGAATAAACTATTCCATTGATGGGGGACACGTAATTTCACTTTAATCGGGAAAATTCTTATTACAAAAACATTAGTTTTACTACTTTTTATATTTTTGGCAAGTGCCTGTACAGTCCCGGAGAAATTCAGAAATGAAATACAAAGTAAATGTTATAAAAACATCTGGGATGTTAAACAAGATAAGGTTAAAAGAAATACCATGATAAAGTCAAACGAAGAAGGGGGGGGGGGGGGGGGGGGTTACAAATGATCGACATACAAAGTAATTTATGTCTCTAAAAGCATCTTGGGTAAGTAAACTCATAAGAAATGATATGTCAAACTGGAAGTTGAATTCAATTAAAATATCTCAGCGTGGTTCGTATTAATTGGTTAATTTTTAAGACGAATTTTGAAAATTTTAAGAAGAAAATTGTAGAACATATCAAACATATCCCTGAATTTTATAGAGAAGTATTTAATTGTTGGGTAATATCAGGCGGTGGACAAAAAAACAAACTACCAACTTCACTGAAGTAAGGAAACAGGTAATTTGGGGGAACAAACAGATTAATTTTGAAAATAAAACTATTATTTTTGAAAATTGGATTGAGAGTTACTTGATATAATGATATCATAGACGACACTGGTAATATATCTCAACATTTTATTCTGGAAAATAATAGAATGTAAGAATAATTGGATTGCAGAAATAAATATCGTTAAAAAAGCCATTTCAACAGACTGGCATCAGATGTTACGGTCTTGAGGTTCTATAAAAAATATTGTAAATATTTCCAGACAGAAAATAATCTGGAAAGGTAATTACATTGAGGCTTCAAGCTTTTCAACAAATATATGATATAAGTCAATTGGTATAGATAAAACTGAACCATCAATTGGTGTTAGCAAATGGATGCGTATTTTACGAATTAATTAGAACCTTAGTATCAACCAACTATATGTTTTCATGTTTCATTATTTAGAAGAAAATAAGTTAAAAATATATAGATTAAAACTTTTACAATTCATATTACCAACAAAACAATTATTGTTTAAATGGAAACAGAAGAATGACAGTATATGTAATGTATATAACGAAAAAGAAGATTATATCCACTTTTTTTTATTTCTTGTCGATTTTTTGAAAATTTTTGGAAAAGTATTTATGAGTTAATAATAAAATCAAATTTAAATTTTACATTAAAGCATCTTTGGATATGCAAATTCCGACAATTTTTTATTTTGGTCTGAATTAGTTCCTAACAATCTTAGGTTTTTCCATATACAAATTATATTATGTATCTAGTCAGAAATTGAAAAAAGGTACCAAGCATATTTGATGCATAAATATATAATGTTGTTAAAAAAATACGATACACATAATAAATAACCAAGTTTATGTTCTTACAAAACAGAATGTTATCAAAAATTAATGTGTTCTTGATGTGAACATGTTGTTTTAACTCCTTAGTTAGATAATAGTAATTATTCAGAACTAAAGTAAATCATCTTTGAATTATAACAAATACATGTAACCATTTTGTATAATAGTATCCTAGTTTACTCGTTGTAGCGACAGGAATTTATTGATTTCATACATTTTCTTTTACAATATACATCTGTCATTTGACAATGTTTGAGGCATATTGAATTTAGTTTTGTGATATTTAAAAAAAATCTGACTGCCATTGTTCATAAGAAGTTGATAACAGCAAGTTGTGGTACATTCTTAGTTACACACTAGTATTTAAACCTTTTTTGTTCTATTAAAGAAGTTGCTATTTTTTGACTCCAAAATATAGCAGTTTTACAAAACTGTTAAAATGTAAACTTTTAGTTATTTATTGGATAGTAGAATGGTTCTGCTACATAAATATGGGCTGTTTTTGACAATACAAGGCACATTTATTGGGTACTAGCACCATTAAATCATGCTAAATTACTGAAATCTTCCAAATTCCAGCATTTTAGTTAAATTTTAGACGGTTGTCGTGTAAAACGAAAGTGGCCGCATTCGTGTTCATCCAAAATATTGAAATGGAAGTTGTATTTGATAATAATACATAACATATATAAAGATTGAGGATGAACACGGATGCGGCCACTTCCGTTTTTGACAAAAATCATTTGAAAAGTGACATTTTTTCGCATATTTGGTAGATTTTTCATATTTGAGCTTGAATCGGATCGTTTTTAATGACTAAATAAGTTAAAATCTTTCACATTAATTAATTGAATCATATGAAATGACACTTAAGTGTTTAAAAGTGGTCAAAATCTTTCGTCAGATGAAACTGAAATTTGAGGCCAAAATCGGTCCTTACCGGACCTACTCCTTTCACTAACATCAATTTTATTTTAATTTAAATTCATTTGGATCTCTTGTGAAATTCTCGTAAATCTCATCTCAAGTTTATACGTGAAATCAGTTATGCGTGTTTCATATGAATTTCATGCAAAACTCACGTGAATTTCACGTGAAAATCCTATAATGAAATTTTCATTTGAACTTCAAATGAATTTTTAGAATTTCGTTGTTTAAATAACATTTATATTATATATTTTCAAAAATCATGAAAAATACCATTTTTTTCTGTAAAACTCATGTTTTCACGTGATTTCATGTGAATCTCAAATCGTGAGAAATTCACATGAACATTTTAACGTGAATTATATGTATAAGATTGTTTAAGGGGAATCTCACATGAATTTTTCACGTAAATTTCATGTGAGATTCAGGTTATTTTCCCTGTGTACAAGTGTACAAGTATATCAATAGCCGTTCGTGTTAATGGCGGTATAAGCCATACCGTATAAAATTTTCAACGCGTTGGTATTAATTACTATCAGCGCGTTTGTTTTCACTTTCATTGTGTTGTTTTTAACTGTCAATACTTTGGTTTTTACTATCAACGTGTTAGTTATCATTTTCAACACGTTGGGTGTAAGAACTAACACGTTGATTCGTTATGCATATGGTATGAAAAACTTGAAGTTTTTTCGTTCCATATCGTAAGTTTTGCACTTTTGTCAAACTATC
Source organism: Mytilus edulis (assembly GCA_019925275.1). Lineage (NCBI taxonomy): Eukaryota > Metazoa > Mollusca > Bivalvia > Mytilida > Mytilidae > Mytilus > Mytilus edulis. The sequence goes on along the minus strand of CM034354.1, from coordinate 108,846,578 downwards.
AAAATATTGCTTACAAAGTATTATCTAAATATAGGTTACGCTAAAGACTGTACCAGTGACAGGACTAAATGAAAAAAAGCCCCCAAAGATTACTCTTAAGCCATAATGTCAATACACATTGAAAGCTTGCAAAAATGTCAACTGACCAATATTATTTTTTTTAATATTTTTAAAAACAATAAATAATTATTTTTTCAGACTATACCTGAGGTATGTCCGAGCCTTGTGTAGGATAACGTGATAGTTTAAAATATTACATCAAAGTAAATAACTATGTTTGCGGACTATACCTGAGGTATGCCCGTGCCTTGTGTAGGATATTGTGGTAGTTTAAAATATTTACATCAAAGTAAATAACTATGTTTGCGGACTATACTGGTCTATGCTCGAGCCTTGTGTAAGATATCGTGATAGTTTTAAATATTTACATATAGGTAAATTTCTATGTTTGCAGACTATACCAGAGATATGTCCGAGCCTTGTGTAGGATATTGTGGAAGTTTTAAATATTGAAATTAAAGTAAATAACTTTGCTTGTGAACTATACCTAGTGTATATCCGAGCCTTGTGTAGGATATCGTGGTAATTTTAAAATATTAACATAAATGTAAATAACTATGTTTGCGGACTATACTGATTTATGCCAGAGCCTTGTGTAGGATATCGTGGTAGTTTAAAATATTAACATAAAAGTAAATAACTATGTTTGCGGACTATACCTGGCGTATGCCCGAGTCTTGTGTAGGCTATCGTGGTAGTTTTAAATATTTACATGAGAGTAAATAACTTTGTTTGCAGACTATACCAGAGATATGTCCGAGCCTTGTGTAGGATATTGTGGAAGTTTTAAATATTGAAATTAAAGTAAATAACTTTGCTTGTGAACTATACCTAGTGTATGTCCGAGCCTTGTGTAGGATATCGTGGTAATTTTAAAATATTAACATAAATGTAAATAACTATGTTTGCGGACTATACCTGATGTATGCCCGAGCCTTGTGTAGGATAACATGGTAGTTTAAAATATTTGCATAATAGTAAATAACTATGTTTGTGGACTATACCTGTGGTAAGTCTGAGCCTTGTGTAGGATATCGTGGTAGTTTCATATATTGATATGAAAGTAAGAAAATATGTGTGCAAACTATACCTAAGGTATGCCCGAGTCTTATGCAGAATTTCTTTTCAAATTAGGTAATTTTGAATACATTCATCAACATAAAACCTATATGGACGGACTACTTAAGGTATTCCAGCGACCTGTGCAGGATATCTTTGTTAGTTCTAAATTTTCCCGAAAGTCAAAAAATTTATCGCTTGTTGAAATTTTTGATAATCGTTTACATGCATTACATTCAAGCTATTCCTATAGATAAAAGAATTTCAACGAAATATCTTTTTAATTTATTTGTTTTTTTTAAACAATGACGTAGTTTTCTCTTGCGATCTTTAAATACAAAGTTTGAATTATGCCTAAGAGTTAATATTAGTTGATACACAAATTTGAGACTTGTATTAAAACGTTACTTTGACATGTTTGACCTTCCTATGTACAATACTAACTTTTGATTTCCTCTGTAAATTCAATATATCAATTACTGATTGTGTACCCTTGTTATTTTATTATTATCCCTATGACAACACTAACTGCGATTCCCTATGTGAATACAAAATCTCAATGACTGATTATGTTCCCTCATTATTTTATTATCACCCTATTACAACAATAACATTCGATTTGCTCTGCGAATACAAGATCTAAATGACTGGTTTTGTACCTTTGTTATTTTATTATCACCCCTATTACAACACTTACTTTCGATTTCCTCTGTGAATACAAGATATCATTGCCTGATTGTGTAACCTTTTGATTTTGTTATCACCCCTATTACGACACTAACTTTTAATTTCCTATGTAAATACAAGTTCACATTGACTGATTGTGTAGCATTATTATTTAATTATCAGCCCTATTACAACACTAACTTTCGATTTCCTCTGTGAATTAAAAATCTCAATGACTGACTGTGTACCCTTGTTAGTTTATTATTACCCCTATTACTACACTAACTTTCGATTTCCTTGATAAATGTTTATAACAAGCTCCTATTTTCCTATGCGCTTTATGTTTCTTCATTTTCTATTAAGCACATATATTTTGAAATATATAAAATGAAATAGCTTTGAAGTGTATTTGAATTAGGCCTTTTCTACACCCTGTCAGAATTATATAATGATATAATGTGATACAAAGATATAGCATGTTTATATTTACTAGTCTATAACTATTCTTGAACATCACATCCCCAACCTTAATATTTGCTACTAGATATGTATTAAATAAATAAATATCCACAAATCACTAAAATAATTTGTCAACTGAATGAACTAGTTGAGAAGTATTTAATATTATGATTGTTCATGTAAAGGCAATTCAAATTTATCCAAACGTAAAGGTAAACGTGAAGAATTTGAAAATTCTAAACCAAGCGAGAACTTTAATTTCACGACTCTAACGTTGCAACGTCTCCAATGTGGGTCTCATTGGGGTCTAAGCGTGACACGGGATCTTATAAGTGACTTTACAAAGAATGAATAGAAGCCCTATGACTAAGTTGAACTTTGGAATTGTAAATTAAATAGAAACTATTTGTGTAAGCGTTGTTCAATGATTAACAGTTGTTTAATGTCGAGAAAACATTACATTTAGTACTTCATTAATTTGGGTTCGACCTGCGAGTACACAAGGAGTAGATACATGTAAATCAAATCGACTAAATACCATTTAAAGTCGAGTGTAATGCATCATTTTATATGTTACTACGTTATAGTAAATTATACATGTGCATAGGTCCATTGAGAATTTATGAAAGGTTTATATGTTTTGTAAACAAATTATAGACTGCAAATTATGTAAAATGACAGAAACGTATTTCTAAAAACACTGTAAAATCTGTTTAAAATCTAACAACAGGAGATTGACAATCCCTTATAAAAACTGACAACTATGACAATCAAAAGGAGTAAATACATGTTAATTAAATCTGTTATTATTTCGCTCTGTCATATGGAATAATGGTGGCAGTCAATTAGTTGCAACAAAAACCTTTTATATATAATACACACGTTCATGGAAAAAGATACACATTTTGTAAATAACGTATATAATTGTTATTTGGGAAAATCTGTAGTCAGCATACATTAATTGGAGGCAATTTGTTCATTAAGGTCCAGTTAAATAGGAAACTATTTGTACAGTTAAATGCATATTATCTGCACATTTCTACATACATATGTTTTATATTTCTATAAGAAGAAAACAAATCAAATAATGATTCTTTTGTCTTAGTTAAGGCAGGCTAAAACTTATAAGTATTGACTAAAATGAGTTAAAACAGAGAATGAGGAATGATGCCTATTCCAAGCAATCTTGCCTCAGAATATCACGTATCTCGTATTGATGACTTCTGACCAGACTGAATATTTTATCTCTATCAAATTGATGTTTTAAGCTACATTTGTACTTTCATTAACAGAAATATACTGGTGATTTATCATAAAAAATCAGGAAAAAAGATTTAAAAAAATCAGTACTATATTAGAGGGGAAGGGTGACGGGAAATATAAAAAGAAGATATGGTATGCTTGCCAATGAGACAACTGTCCACAAAAGACCAAAATGATACAGCCATTATCAGCTATAGGTCACCATACGACTTTCAACAATGTGCAAAGCCAATACCGCATAATCAGCTATAAAAGGTCCCGACAAGACAATGCAAAACAATTTAAACGAGAAAACCAACAGCCTTATTTATATAAAAAAAAAAATGAACGAAAAACAAATATGTAACACATACACAAACGACAACCACTGAATTACAGGTTCCTGACTTCGGACAGGCAAATACATAAATAATGTGTCGGGGTTAAACTTGTTTGCGGGATCCTAACCCTCCCCTAATCTGGGACAGTGGTATAACAGTACAACATAAGAACGAACTATAAAAATCAGTTGAAAAAGGGTTAACTCATCAAATGGACACAAATACAAGTGGACGTGGCCGGGTATTTATACATCCCGACACAAAAAGACTAAACGAACAGATATGAGAGTATTCGCAGTTATCTGACAGCTAGTTCAAAGCCACTAACAACTGATAAAAACGAATGCATCTAAGACTAAACTATCAATCCGTACACATCCAAGATCCAATGGATTTAGTGTAAAGACGTCATAAACAGCCAGAGAAAAACATGCCCTTGTAGAATTCAAAGCTACAGGTATCGACAGATTGTAGATCTATGAATATAAATATATAACATACCAGTAATATTTAGCTAGCTTTTAATTTACTGATAACAAAATCAATATTTATACCAATAAAACAATATTCAATGATCTTTTTACAGTGTTGAATAGGTAACCTTTTAGAATAAGTTTATTTAAAGGAGCGACAAGTTTACATGGATCATTTCAAAATTTCCGGGCACGGTTAACAACATTTCTGTTAAAATGAGGATGTGCTATCCCGTTTGAAATAAGTTTTCTACAGGTACAAACAAACTTCAAAAACCAAATCTTTATATTTATGGAAAACTTTAGGAAAGGTTTTGGGTTAAAATAATTTCTTGTTTTGGGTTACAATAATTCATATTTTGTGAAGAATCACACTGAATCTTCGAGAAAATATACTGAAGATGAAATTATCAAAATGCTGTACTTTTTGATCGACAATTTTGTTGACTGGACGATCTATATTTCAACAGACAGTCGGTATTCCAATGTGTACTAATTGTGCACCCCTGCTGGCCGATTTGTTTCTGTACTCGTATGAAGCAGATATCATTCAGAACATTCTAAAAGACGTAAAGAAAAAACACCTTCCGAAATTCTTTAATTTTACTTTCCGATATATTGATGATGTTCTATCATTGAATAACCCATATCTCAGCCAATACTTACATCTCATATATCCCAGTGAACTTGAAATCAAGGATACTACTGATACTAGAAGGACTGCTTCATACCTTGATCTTTTCCTCAATATTGACGCAGATGGACGACTTCACACGAAAATCTATGATAAACGGGACGATTTCAACTTCCAAATTATCAATTTTCCATTTCTCAGCAGTAACATACCCTCTGCCCCTTCGTATGGTGTTAACATATCACAATTGATACGTTATTCTCGTGCTTTTTCTTACTATACGGACTTTATATACAGGAGTGTGCTCCTTACGCAGAAACTGTTCCAACACAAAGTTATGAGCAGGACAGATTAAAATTGACACTCCGAAAATTTTATGGACCATCATCACGAATTGGTGGATCCATACGATGTATCTTTGACCAAACTAGCTAAGGACATTTTTACCACATGGTATATTGTGGTTTGTCATTACGTCGTCTAATCTTTTAATTACCAAACATGACTTATTCCCGATTGTTACTGTTTTGCTGAGTGTGAATTCGCATTAATATAAGACGTTTTTACGGTACTTATCTATCCCAAATTCATGTATTTAGTTTAAATGTTTAATATTATATTTGTAATTCTCATCGGATTTTGTCAAATGTGTTGACGTCTTTTCTATTATATTCATGTGTTATGGTAAAGAAAAGTAATCACCGCCTTCGTTTATTAGATTTGATTTCGTTCAACGTAATCTGTACGTTGAGGCCTGGACTAAGTCGGGTGTGCATATTTTTCTGTGTTTGTCTTTGCATTATGTATTCGGGGTTTGTTTTTGTAATAAGTTAATACTTCAGTTTCATTATGTATATCTTTTATATTCATTTAATACAATTTACCGTTTGCATAGCATCAATTGTTCTAAATAATAAGGATGTTCTTATCCCAAGCATAAACACATAGCCGTATTTGATACAACCTTTTTCACCTTTGATCTTCAGTGCTGTACAACTTTGTTCTTTTTTTCACTTTCGATCTTTTATATCTGGGCATCACTGGTGAGTCTTGTATGGATGAGGCGCGTTTTTGGCGTATGAAAATTGCCATTGATAGATTATAGTTCGTTTCTGTGTGTGTAACATTTTAACGTTGTGTTTCCGTTGTGTCGTTTTTTTTTCTCTTATATTTGAGTGTGAATTCACATTACTATAAGACGTGTCATGGTATTTTCTATCCCAAATTCATGTATTTGGGTTTGATGTTATATTTGTTATTCTCATTGGATTTTGTCTAATGCTTAGTCCGTTTCTGTGTATGTTACATTTTAATGTTGTGTCGTTGTTCTCACATTATATTTAATGCCTTTCCCTCAGTTTTAGTTTGTTACCACAATTTTTTTTATGTCCATAGATTTCCGAGTTTTGAACAGCGGTATACTACTGTTGCCTTTATTTACATTTGAAGTTAGATGCAAAACAAACCGGACATAGCTTTATAATATAGTTAATTGCTACCTAAGTTTGCTGTTAATAAGTATTGAAATGTCAATTGTTATTAAATGTGACATCAGTATTTAGTTCAAATATAATCTTAAATCAATTCTAATTCTATCTTATTCATTCAAATGTGACGTCATTTTTCATTTCTTTATGATCTGTTTTACACATTCAAACGTTACGTCATTTTTTTGTCATTTTTTTATAATTTCAAATATGCCGTCAATTGGCGCTGAGGTTTTGACTTATTCGGATGTGTCTTTTTTTATGTTGCATTTTGTCGGGTTATGCAATGTATTTCGGTTGTTTCCTGTAATTAGTTAATACTTCAGTTTTATCATGTATATCTTTTGTATAGTCATTTTATAAAGTTCACCGTAAACAGTATAAATTATTCTAAATAATAGGGATGTTCTGGTACCTTATTGAAATCCCTGTCCGTTTTTGGCACAACTTTTTTAACTTTGGTCCTCAAAGCTGCTCAACTTTGTACTTGTTTCGGCTTTCAAACTTGTGTATCTGGGCGTCACTAGGAAATCTGTGTGGACAAAATACACTTTTGGCGTATTACAATTTTAATCTTGTTGGCTTTTGTTAGCTATTTATCGTGTGTTTCTTTGTCAATTGTGTTCTTTTATTTATTTATATTGTAGTCTTTTAATGGTGTGTTGTCATTTTAATGTTTTATATTTCACATGGCCATAAAAGAGACAACAAAAAGACATGCCACAAAACCAGGTTCAACCCACCATGTTTTCCTTTAAAAATGTTCTGTTCCAAGTCAGGAATATGGCCATTGTTATATTATAGTTCGTTTCTGTGTGTTTTACATTTTTACGTTTTGTGTCCGTTGTGTCGTTTGTTTTCTCTTATATTTGAGTGTGAATTCACATGTAACGGTATTTATCTATCCCAAATTCATGTATTTGGTGTTGATGTAATATTTGTTATTCTCATAGGATTTTGTCTAATGCTTAGTCCGTTTCTGTGTGTGTTACATTTTAAAGTTATGTCGTTGTTCTTCTCTTATATTTAATGCGTTTCCCTCAGTTTTAGTTTGTTATCCCGATTTTGTTTTTTGTCCATGGATTTATGATTTTTGAACAGAGGTATACTACTGTTGCCTTTATTTAAGTAATTTATAGTAACGATATCCCTGGTTTAATAATTTACCAGTAATACATAGATTGCGTTCGTTAAAATCATAAACGTCACAACAGACACGGACATAGCGAACGAGCTGTGAAATATAAATATCGTAAGATGGTGCCAAATGAACATCACCATCTAAAAATGGAAAAATAACAATAGGGAACGAAAAATCGTCTCTTTTCTCGTAAATTTTAGTGTGGAGTTTCCCATTTAAAACCGAAATATCTAAATCCAGGAAAGGACATTTATTACCGAATAAATATGATTTATTTAAAGCAAGTTCCTTGAGGTAAATTTCATCAGTTTATGAGAAATTCTTGATTATTTAACGAAAGCATATCATCAAGATAACGGTAAGTGTTGTTGAATTTATCAATTGAATGCAATTTCGAATGGTCTTTATTGAGTTTAGTCATAAACTGTGATTCGTAACAGTACAACAAGTCTGCTATTAAAGGGGCACAATTAGTGCCCATGGGGATATACGTTTGTTCAAATGTGTGTAGAAAATAGTCACATTATATTAATCATATTGTAATTTAAAATGTAAATATAGATACTTTGGAATACGATTTTCTTTGGTTCACATCGTTGTTTGTTTATAACTCTATCGGCAGGCACCTGTTGGGAGAGATGTACTTAATTACTGATAATCTAACCAAATTCATGCATAACCAGTAACCAAGTGTATGTGCTAGCTGCGGTTCTATAGAGTAGTGTAATATACTATATTGGAATAGGAAAATACTTAAGAGAAATAAGATTAGCAGATATACATGAACTGATTAAAATGATTCATACGTTTTTTATATGGAAGGTTAATTTAATATCGTGCATTTTTCTTAATGACAATTTGTCATTTACAATGGTTATAAGAGTTGATTTAAAGTTTGCAGATTCAGATACAACATTTTATCAAAGTCTCAATGCTTGTGTTAGCTATTCAAATAGACGTGTAATCATTTCGTGTGGGGTGGGGTAGGTGGGCACGTCAACATTTTTTGGTAGGGAAGAGCTTATGAGACATCCAGTAACCCACCTTTTTCATATATTTTGTTTTTCAAAAATATATACCTTCTCACATATCAATTAACAAAAAAAAACCAGACCTATAGATTTATTTTTCATCTTTTGGTACATTAGTAAAGATATTGTTTTGGTCACGCTCTTCATCAGGTTTATGTTGAATAAACACGCCTTGCTTTTCCAAAAAATGGCATAACTCATCAACTGGACAAAAATACAAGTGGACGTTGCCGGGTACTAATACAATGAACAGATATGAGAGTATTCGCAGTTATCTGACAGCTAGTTCAAAGCCACTAACAACTAATAAAAAAATCATGCATCCAAGACTAAACTGTCAATACGTACACATCCAACATCCAATGGATTTAGTGTAAAGACGTCCTAAACAGCCAGAGATAAACATGATCTTGTGCAATGCCAAGTTACAGGAGCGACAATTAAGTTTACATGGATCATTTCTAAATTTCCGTGCACGGTTAATAACATTTCCGTAAAAATGAGGATGTGCTATCCCGTTTGAAATATGTTTTCTACAGGTACAACCAAACTTCAAAACCAAATATGTATATCAATGGACAAATTTAGTTCAGGTTTTAAGTAATTTATGGTACCGATATCCCTGGTTTAATAATTTACTAGTAATACATAAGTTGCGTTCGTTAAATTCAGAAACGTCACAACAGACACGGGCATAGCGAACTAGTTGTGAAATATAAACACCGTAAGATTGTGCCAAAGGAACATCACCATCTACAAATGGAAAATTAACAATAGTGAACGAAAAATCGTCTCTCTTGTCGTAAATTTTAGTGTGGAGTTTCCACAGTCAACTTTCTATTTGTGTGTAGCAACATCCCAGCAGCACCAGCATATGGAGTATATGGTCCGAGACCACAATTGTCGTCCCTTGATTTTCGTTGTTCACAAATATAGTCCCTAGTGTTGACAGTTGGTTACTTGCCATTAATTTTTATACCCCTTCCAAATTTATTTCTCCATGTTTAATGCCTCAAATTGCAAGTAGGGGGTGAAATTACACTGTAAAAAAAATTGGGTCCAGAATTTTAAAGGAAAGTAGTGATTTGGTCCAGCTGAAAAAGGTTGCAAATTAGCACTTCGGAAGCTGTCAAAAGATTTCAAGACGCCCTAAACATAAAATTGTCCATATTTTGAGTTAGAGACGATGAAGTTTTCTATAATTTTGATATAATTTGTCCCAAAAGTAGTACAACACACTGTAAAAGTTTCTTTGAGAAAGCGCAGGTGGGATTTTTTTTATTTTCATTTATGTTCTAAAAGAAATGCACTACGAAATAATTGTGTTCTCGGACCATATGTGTCTCAATTGAAACTTTACTCTAGAGCTAGCTCAAAGTACGTTGATTTTATTGAACGAGGAATACTGCTTTCTCAAAAGTTGCTAAGACAGGGCTATGAATCTATCGAATTAAGGTCATCACTCAAGAAATTTTACGGTCCCAATCATGAGCTGCTTGGCCATAATGACAAACGTGTGTCAGAAATCATATCTGCTATTTTTCCTCAGTCATAAAAACCTGCCACCATTACCAAACTGAACATAGAAAATATATGACAGGTGCCATATACGGTGCAGGAAATGCTTACTCTTCTGGAGCACCTGATTTCACTCCCGTTTTAAGTGGAGTTCGTCTTGTTTCTTTATTATTATTTATAATTGTTGATTTAGATGTCCTTTGGTTTTGTGAGTCTCTGTTTACTCCTTATGTTTGATTGTTATTGTCTAAACCCTCCCGCTAACCTGGGATAGTGATGTATCAGAACAACATACAAACATGTGGCATTACATGTTCTAGAAACATGCACGGAGAATCGTCCTTGGTACAACAGGGACGCGTCTAAAATAAGTTCAAGGGACGATTTTCCTTCGTAGCGTGACTTTCAACTGCGTTATACAAACGCCAGTAATACGGCAACACACGTTACTTGAACGCCAGATAAACGCGCATGTACGCTTATCGCAAGCACTAGTGTAAGTGCACACGATACAGATATAATTTATAAGTTGGATGCGTTCAAAATTACTGGCAGCGTACGTGGTGTGTAACCACGCCCGTCGTTTGTAGGTGCTGTACGAGTATGTGTGACGCCGGTATTATATCGGAAATAGATATATTAAATTTAAAACGACAATTTTTTCGACGTTACGATTTGAAAATTGTGTACATGTATATAAGTAGATTAAGTGCTTAATTTCACCTTATATTAGAATAATCAACTTTGATTGGTTAGTAGCCAGTATATTTGTCGCATATTCTAACATTTTGTCTCATATCAAACGAATTTGCATGTTTTTCACCAGGCGCTTCCGGTGAATTTGCCTCAAATACCATGGTATATTTACCATTTTGGATATTTTTTTTTCGCCCTATCGAGCATCTTCCCGCCAAAATTTTTCGGACATATTCATATTTAAAGTCTATCCTTGATGACGCTTTGTTTTCATAATATTTTCTTCATATAAGAAGACGATTGTTAGATTTTCTGTGGGGGTATAGGAGATATATGAAAATGAAAAAATATGGCTTGATAGGAGCTAGAAAAAAAGAACTCTGCAAAAGACGGATTGAACTTTTTTTTGCATCACAAAATGCGTGAAACTAATGTAAAAAAAAAAGAAAGTAATAAAAAACATTCCTGGTAACAGACGACAAAAAAATATAAGTCTTACTGCTCATCCCTCACCCACCAAAACAATTTCAAATGGTCGTCCCCTCTCTTTAAGTGTCCAGATTAATACGTATCTTAAAATAAGAGGAAAACACTAGATTAATTTTAAAATTAATATCTGTATTAAATCAAAGGAGCTATGATAAAAATAAATTGCATGAATGAATATGTACGATAGTATTACAGGCATATTTGCTTTTTACTGATTAGTTAATATTTGTGCACCATTGTTTTTTTTTTTTATCACCCCTATTACAACACTTACTTTCGATTTCCACTGTGAATACAAGATATCATTGATTGATTGTGAACTCTTGTTATTTTATTATCACCCCTATTAAAACACTAACTTTCGATTTACTCTGGGATTAAAAGACCTCAATGACTGGTTGTGTTCCCTTGTTATTTTATTATCATTTTTATAACAATACTAAAATCCCATCTCCTCTCTGAATACAAGATCTTAATGACTGATTGTGTACCCTTCTTTTTTTATTATCAAGTCGACTATAACAATTATATTCGATTTACTTTGTGAATACAAAATCTCAATGACTGATTGTTTACCCCTGTTATTTTATTATAACCCCTTATACAACACTAACTTTTGATTTCCTCTGTGAATACAAGATATCAATGACTGATTGTGTTCCATTCTTATTTTATTATCACCCCTATACCAACACTAACTTTCGATTTTCTCTGTGAATACAAGATCTACATGACTGATTGTGAACCATTGTTATTTTATTATCACCCCTGCAACAACACTAACTTTCGGTTTCCTTTGTGAATACAAAATCTTAATGATTAATTGTATATCCTTGTTATTGTTTATCACCCCTATTACAACACTAACTTTCGACTTCCTCTGTGAAGACAAAATCTCAATGTTTGATTGTATACCCTTGTTATTTTTTTTAATCAGTAATCTAGTTGCAATACAAAGATATAACAAGAACAGTCTGTAAAATTGAACAATTGGAACACTGTTTCATTCTTATTTTTTCTATGAATTTGAAGCAAATCCTGTAAATTGCAGTATGAACATACCTTATGAAATTTTCAACGCGTTGGTTTACACTTTCAACTCGTTGTTTTTCACTTTTAACGAGATGGTTCTAAAAACTAACGCATTGATTTGTCATTCATCAGCATGATAAACCAACCCGTTGCTTTTAAATTCTACACCGTTAGTTTCATTCCATACCATAGGGTTTGCGCTTTGGTCAGCCGATCAAAAGGTGTCTTACAAAACATTGTTTAAATATGAGTTACACTATTGACTGGACTGATGACAGGACAAGTACAGAACCGAATAGAAAATGCTCATAATTTTTTTATATCTCAAAAGAAAGCAAAACAATGTTTTGTAAAACAATTCGAAAACGTCATCTGACCATGACTTGACCAACATCATCAATGACCGAACCAAATAGAAAATGGTAACTGATGTACCCATATTTTGACAATTTTATTTATTGTGTCTGTTTAGTTAACGCATCAATGTAAATATAACATAATTTGATGAGACTGTCATGAAAGTGAGAGGGTTAGCGCTATAAAACCACGTTTAATCCACCTTTTTCTACATTTGAAAATGCCTGTACCAAGTCAGGAATATGACAGTTCTTGTCCATTCGTTTTTGATGCGTTTTGTTATTTGATTTTGCCATGTGATTATGGACTTTTCGAGTTGATTTTCCTCTAAGTTCAGTATTTTTGTGATTGTACTCTTTCATGTGAATCTAACGTGAAATTCTCGTAAACCTTATCTCAAACAAGTTTATACGTGAAATTCGTAAATGCGAGATTCATGTGAATCTCATTTAAAAACTCACGTAAATTTTACGTGTTAATCACATTCTATTCTTTGATTAAAATATTTTAATTTAAAAAAAAATGTATACGGTTAAATCTAATTAAAAATACATTTGTGAAATTCGTATGAAAATTTTCAATTAACGAGAAAGTCACATAAACATTTTTACGTGAGTTTCATGTATAAGGTCGTTTGAGGTGAATCTCACAGGAAATTTTCACGTGAATATCATGTGATATTCAGGTAGAATTATGTGAAGAAATGTTGCCTGATAACAAGTATATCCGTAGGAATTTTTGTCGTTGGCAGTATAAGCCACACCTTATGACAGTTCCAAAGCGTTGGTTATTTCTATCTACGCGTGTGTTTCACTTTAAACGTCTTGCATTTTACCACAAATGCCTTGGTTTTCACTTTCAACGATTTGGTTATCATTTTCAATTCGTTGAATGTAAGAACTAACCCTTCAATTCGTTATTCAAACGGTATGAAAAATAAACGCGTTGGTTTTTAAATTCTAATGTGTAATTTTTCGTTCCACATCGTAAGTTTTGCACTTATGTCAAATAATCTAAATCTCTCTAACAAAGTATTATCTAAATAAGTAACGCTAAAGACTGGACAAGTGACAGGAATAAATGGAAACATTTTTTTTTTATTCAAATGAATTATACTGTATCTCAATTTTGAAATAAAATAAGATTCAATCAGTTAATAAAAAAACAAACCGGAAGTGAAAACTTCAAAAAATATTAAAAGCTTACGATAATGACAACTGACCAACATCTTTTGTTTAGTTTTCAAAATATTTTCTAGATTAGTAAATAATTATTTTTGTAGACTATACTTGATGTTTGCCCGAGGTTTATGTAGGATATCGTGGAAGTTTTGGACAGATATATCATGTTAAGGAGGGGTATTTGCGAAAAACACCAGTAAAGAGGATGTTAAATTTCGCGAGCCGTAAGTCGAGGGAAATTCATTCTCAAGACTGGTAGACCTGAACAGGATATATTTCTAAGTTTTATTTTTTTCCAAAATTCAATAAATGTATCGCTTGTTAAAATGTTTAATAATCGTTTACATGTGTTACCTTTAAGCTATTTCTATAGATAAAATATTTTCTATGGGATAATTTGTTTTTATATTCTTTTTAACATCCACTCAGTTTTCTATTGTGATCTTTACATCTAATATTTGAATTATGCCAGAGAACAAGTATTAGATGATACACAAATTTGTGATTTGTATTGAAACGTTACTTTGACATATTTAACTTTCTTTTGTGAATTCAAGATCTCAATAACTGATTATATACCCTTGTTATTTTATTACCCCCCCCCCCCCTGTTACAACACTTACTTTCGATGTCCTCTGTGAATACAAGATCTCAATGACTCATTGTGTACAATTGCTATCTCAAGATCTCAACTTTGTACTTGTTTGGCTTTATAAATATTTTGATATGAGCATCACTGATGAGTCTTATGTAGACGAAACGCGCGTCTGGCGTACTAAATTATAAGCCTGGTACCTTATTTTAACAATTTACACCACTGGGTCGATGCCACTGCTGGTGGACGTTTCGTCCTCGAGGGTATCACCAGCCCAGTAGTCAACATTTCAGTGTTGACATGAATATCAATAATGTGGTCATTTTTATAAATTGACTATTTAGAAAACTTTTTCGAAAAACTAAGGATTTTCTTATCCCAGGCATATATTACCTTAGCCGTATTTGACAAAACTTTTGGGAATTTTAGATCCTCAATGCTCTTCAACTTTGTACCTAGTTGGCTTTATAAATATTTTGATATGAGCGTCACTGATGAGTCTTATGTACATGTAGACGAAACGAGCGTCTGGCGTACTAAATTATAATCCTGGTACTTTTGATAACAATTTACAACACTTACTTTCGATGTCCTCTGTAAATACAATATCGCAATAACTGATTATGTACCCTTGTTATTTTATTATCACCCCTATTAAAACACTTACTTTCGATGTCCTCTGTAAATACAAGATCTCGATAACTTATTATGTATCCTTGTTATTATATTATCACCCCTGTTACAAAACTTACTTTCGATATCCTCTGTGAATACAAGATCTTAATAACTGATTATGTACCCTTGTTATTTTATTATCACCCCTGTTACAACACTTACTTTTGATGTCCTCTGTGAATACAAGATCTTAATGACTGATTGTATACACTTGTTATTTTATTAATACCCATATTACAACAATAACTATTAATTTCCTCTGTTAATACAAGATCTCAATGACTGATTGTGTGACAATGTTATTTTATTATCACCCCTGTTACAACACTTACTTTCGATGTCCTCTGTAAATTAAAGATCTCAATAACTGATTATGTACACTTGTTTTTTTTTTATTATCACCCCTGTTACAACACTTACTTTCGATTTTCTCTGTGAATACAAGATATCAATAACTGATTATGTACCCTTGCTATTTTATAATCACCCCTATTACAACACTTACTTTCGATGTCCTCTGTAAATACAAGATCTCAGTAACTGATTATGTACCCTTGTTATTTTAGTATCACCCCTTTTACAACACTTACTTTCGATGTCCTCTGTAAATACAAGATCTCAATAACTGATTATGCACCCTTTTTATTTTATTATCACCCTTGTTACAACACTTACTTTCGATGTCCTCTCTGAATATAAGATCTCAATGACTGGTTGTGTACCAATGTTGTTTTATTATAACCCATATTTCACACTAACTGTTGATTTCGTCTGTGAATACAGGATCTCAATAACTGATTATGTACCATTGTTATTTTATTATCAACCCTGTTACAACACTTACTTTCGATTTCCTCTGTAAATGCAAGATCTCAATAACTATTTATGTACCCTTGTTATTTTATTAACACCCCTATTACAACACTTACTTTCAATGTCTTCTGTATAAACAAGATCTCAATAACTGATTATGTACCCTTGTTATTTTATTATGACCCCTGTTACAACACTTACTTTCGATGTCCTCTCTGAATACAAGATCTCAATAACTGAGTATGTACCCTTATTATTTCATTATCACCCCTATTACAACACTTACTTTCGATGTCCTCTCTAAATACAAGATCTCGATAACTGATTATGCACCCTTGTTATTTTATTATCACCCCTGTTACAACACTTACTTTCGATTTTCTCTGTGAATACAATATCGCGATAACTGATCATGAACCCTTGTTATTTTATTATCACCCCTGTTACAACAATTACTTTCGATGTCCTCTGTAAATTAAAGATCTCAATAACTGATTATGTACACTTGTTTTTTTTTTATTATCACCCCTGTTACAACACTTACTTTCGATTTCCTTTGTAAATACAAGATCATAATAACTGATGATGTACCCTTGTTATTTTATTAACGCCCTTTTTACAACACCAACTTTGGATTTCCTCTGTAAATACAAGATCTTAATAACTGAGTATGTACCCTTGTTATTTTATTAACACTCCTTTTACAACACTTTCATTCGATGTCCTCTGTGAATACAAGATCTCAATGACTGGTTGTGTACTCTTGTTATTTAATTATCACCCCTGTTTCAACACTTACTTTCAATATTATCTGTGAATACAAGATCTCAATAACTGATTTTGTACCCTTGTTATTTTATTATGACTCATGTTACAACACTTATATTCGATTTTCTCCGTAAATAAAAGATCCCAATAACTGATTATGTACCCTTGCTATTTTATTATCACCCCTTTTACAACGCTAACTTTCGATTTACTCTGTGAATACAAGATCTCAATGACTGGTTGTGTACCAATGTTAATTTATCATCACCCCTATTTCACACTAACGTTCGATTTTCTCAGTGAATACAAGATCTCAATGACTGATTGCGTACCCTTGTTATTTTATAATGACCCCTATCATAACAATAACTTTTAATTTTCTCTCTGAATACAAGATCTCAATGACTGGTTACGTACTCTTGGTATTTTATTATTACCCCTATTATAATAATAGCTGTCGATTTCCTCTGTAAATAAAAGATCTCAATGACTGATTGTGTACTAATGTTATTTTATTTTATCCTGCAATTGGGTGTCCTACTATACAGATACAGCCCTACAGATATCGCTATGCTGTATCTGTATACTATACAGATATCGCTTTAAAGCTCCGCCCACTACCGGACTGCGTATTGTTTGAACCTGTGTGACCTCAGAATGTGTATTCCAGTTGCATTCCAATGACGATGACAATTGTCGATTTCAAAACTTGAATATGTATGATTGTGTTACAAAATCAACCATGTCAATTTCAGCATGCATGTTTAGTGAATGTCGAGTCTGAAGCGTAGGACAACTCGTACACTTCTGTTGTTTTTACTGTTGAAATTAGTTGTTATGTTAAAATAGATAATTATTCACCTTGAGCGATGTATTATTGTTGACCACTCGAGATTCTTTTTTGCGAACCCGTCTTCAGCGTAATGTGTGATTTTGATATTACTACGCGGGCCTCAAGGGATTACAAATCGAATATAAATGCTAAATATGTTAGTTTTTGTGTCTTTCAAAACACAAACAATAAACAGAATTAATTGCAGGATAAAGACAATAACTGTTTAGTGTCTTTAAATATCAGCTGTATTTGTACTCGGCTCGAAACAGGTGTAGTAGCTCGCTAAAAGCTCGCATACACCTTGTTTCCTAGCCTCGTACAAATACAGCTGATATTTAAAGACACTAAACAGTTATTGTCTATATATCCCGTATTACAACAGTAACTTTCGATTTCCTCTGTAAATACAAGATCTGAAGGACTGATTGTATAGCATTGTTATTTTATTATCAACCCTATTACAACACTAACTTTCGATTTCCTCAGTAAATACAAGATCTCGATGAATGATTGTGTACCGATGTTAATTTATTATATCCCCTATTACAACACTAACGTTCGATTTCCTCTGTGAAAACAAGATCTCATTGACTGATTGTGTACCATTGTTATTTTATTATCACCCCTATTACAACACTTACTTTCGATTTCCTCTGTAAATAAAAGATCTCAATGACTGATTGTGTACTATTGTTATTTTGTTATCACCCCTATAACAACACTTACTTTCGATTTCTTCTTTGAATACAAGATTTAAATGACTGATTGCGTACCCTTGTTATTTTATTATCACCCCTATTATAATAATAACTGTCGAATTCCTCTGTGAAAACAAGATCCTATTGATTGATTGTGTACCCTTGTTATTTTATTATCAGCCCTTTTACAACACTAACTTTCGATTTCCTCTGTAAATACAAGATGTCAATGACTGGTTGTATACCATTGTTATTTACTATCTCATTGACTATATGACAGTCGTTATTCGTTTGATGATTTTGTGCTTTTTATTTTGCCATATGATTATGGACATTTTCTTCGAAGTTCAATATTTTTGTGAATTTACTTTTTTGTATTCCCTTCTTGATGTTCATTACTTATAATTGTGGTATTTTATACATTATACCAAAACATTGTCTATACTTTTTTAACTGACGTGTATGCTATTATATACACTGTTTGTATTTATCACATGTTCTTAATAGGATTACTACAATCCTGTTCCGTTTCTTGAATGTGACTTACCAAATTATACTTGTTACCGTTTTTTACTAACATAAGCATGTCTTGTGTCATTTTATTTGGCTGATCAAATTTTATAAACATAATAAATAACCAAGTTTGTTTTCTTACAAAATTATTTTATCAAAAATTGGATGTGTTCTGGATCAGAATATGTTGTGTTTACTCCTGAGTCAGATAAAATTAGTTTTTTTAGAACTAATGTAAATCATCTTTGAATTATAACAAATACGTGTAGTCATTTTGTAAAATGTTGTATTGCGTAATTTCATACAATTTGTTTAACTATAAATGGATCTCAGTCATATGTGGCATATGGCATTTAATTTTGTGATTTTTGTTTCTGATTTTTGAAAATATCTGATATGCATTGTTCAGAAGAACTTCATTAGAACAAGTGGGGTACATTATAAGTTACTGACTATTATATAAGCCTTTATTTGGAATATTGAAGTATGTACTAAACTGACAAATTTCACTAACATCAATTTCATGTGAATTTAAATGCATGTGGATCTCACGTGAAATTCTCGTAAATCTCATCTAAAGTGTATACGTAAAATCAGTTAATGCGAGTTGCATATAAATTTCACGTAAAACTCACGTAAATTTCAGGAGAAAATCCCATAATGATTTTTTCATGTGAAATTAACATGATTTTGTAAAATATCGTTATACAAATCACATTTGTATATTCAAACTTCAAAATCATAATAAATATTTACATTTTGTATCTATTTAGTACATGTTGTTTTTATTGCTATTGCTGTCAAGATATCAGGTTCTTCTAAACTCATGGAACTAGAACATCTTTCATAATTTCTGACATTACATTTATAGTTTGACGAAGAATTAGAGAAAAATCATTATATATTGGTAACTTATTTCTTGTTTATTTAATATTTTCTCAAGATCGTGTTGCACAGGACAAAAACATTATGTTTTTTTTTAATCTTCTTACTTGTTTTTTAACCTATAACTTGTCTTTTGTTTTTTGTTTTTAACTGTAAGAAATTGATTGGTTCATAGATATAACGGCCCTCATCAGCACTTAAGTCATGAAGAGGAATAATTAATGTAATTATCCTTAGCATCATTTATTTTCATAGCATTTTAAGATATTGGAATATTTATATTTGAAATGATTCAGACTTTTGAATATTCGCATTGTTTTTAAGTTGGGTTAAAATTGATAAAAAGAAAAGGTATGATAAGAACTTCCATTAGAGTGTATGTAGCATTACAAAATTGCGGAGAAAAATCAAATTGAAAAATACTAAGTATTCATAGTTCTTTCTTACATGCTTAACTTACTGTACATGTCTTTGTTATTCACTGTAAACATGTTATATTATCACAAAACTATTCTCTTGTAAAATCTAGACAGTGCTATAATTGATTTCGTTATCGTTATATTGGTGCCATATATATGTATTGCTGATTAATGACAAAAAACATCAGATGCTTTTGAACCATTTTTTTTTATTTTAAATTTAATTGATAAGTTAAATCGAAAAGACAGGTTTGTAACCATTTCAACACGTTTTTGTCTTTTGTCTGGTATGGATATAAATATACAGGCTGTCAAACAGAAACTACTCACAACAAGTATACATCGAACAAACTTGTTGTTCATCACATACATTTAAAGGCGGCAAAGTTTATTATTATTTGCCACTTAAACATAATTCCATTGCACACTAACTTATATTACCATATGTTTAACTTAACCTGGTCAGGGAGGCCAAAATGCAAATGTATATCCATCTAAATTAATTAAATACTATTGTGTAAACATGTAAACTCGATAATATTAATTAAGCATAAATTATATCACTAATATGTAAATAATATCTCAGACTTATAGAACTATATAAAGCTGGGTTATATGTTTCCTGTGATTCTTCTGAGTCCATTGATTTATTTTCTTTTCCATATTTTTTTAACTGACAATTTTGACGGAAGTTTACACTGACACTGACTTCGAATAAATTCCCAGTTCACTAAAAAATATACAGGAATCTGATGTATAGTAGTTTTCGTCTGTTTATATAGTTCATACGTGTTTTCGTTTCTCGTTAATATATAGATTAGACCGTTGGTTTTCCTGATTGAATGGTTTTACACGAGTAGCTGTTTGGGCTCTTTATAACTTACTGTCGTTGTGAGCCAAGACTCCGTGTTGAAAGCCGTACCTTGACCTATTATGATTTACTTTCATAGATTATTATTTGGATAGAGAGTTGTCTAATTGGCACGCATACCACATATTCCTATATCTATACACAACTGACAATTGTGCCGTGTGTTTAGGGACTTTCCGATTTGATTTTCCTCTGAGTTCTGTATTTTTGTGATTTTATTGTTTTGATAACATCATATAATATTCACATCACTGATAACCAATCTTCTTAAATGCACATATAAATACTGATAGTTCCTCTTTAACGCACGCTTATAATGCATCCTCGTCTGTCACACTTCACTGAAAATGAATCGACATACACTATCATGTGTGATGCTATTTTCACATTTAGATGTAATGAATCGTCACCAATTAAAAGACTACTAACGAGGATTCTGATAAATTCACACTATTTTGATAATGAATCGTCACCAATTAACAGACTTTTGATGAGGTCTCGATAAATTCACAGACTGTTGATAATGATCCGAATTAATTCTCACTTTTCTGATGATGATACCCACCAATTCAAAGAAAATTGACAAGAATCTGGCTTAATTCCGACTTCTTTGAAGATCCTGTTCAATTCAATAAAACAAAACATTTCAAACAAATTGAAACTTTGTTTCGTCCCTCTTTAGTTTACACAAAACCGATTTTAATATAGTGTCAGCATATCAATTAGTCGTTGATTTTAATGTAGTGTCAGCATATCAATTAGCCGTTGATTTTAATGTAGTGTCAGCATATCAATTAGCCTTTGATTTTAATATAGTGTCAGCATATCAATTAGCCGTTGATTTTAATATAGTGTCAGCATATCAATTAGTTGTTGATTTTAATATAGTGTCAGCATATCAATTAGCCTTTGATTTTAATATAGTGTCAGCATATCAATTAGCCGTTGATTTTAATATAGTGTCAGCATATCAATTAGCCGTTGATTTTAATATAGTGTCAACATATCAATTAGCCGTTGATTTTAATATAGTGTCAGCATATCAATTAGCCGTTGATTTTAATATAGTGTCAGCATATCAATTAGCCGTTGATTTTAATATAGTGTCAGCATATCAATTAGCCGTTGATTTTAATATAGTGTCAGCATATCAATTAGCCGCTGATTTTATTGTAGTGTCAGCATATCAAGTAGTTGTTGATTTTAATGTAGTGTCAGCATATCAATTAGTCGTTGATTTTAATGTAGTGTCAGCATATCAATTAGTCGTTGATTTTAATGTAGTGTCAGCATATCAATTAGTTGTTGATTTTAATATAGTGTCAGCATATCAATTAGTTGTTGATTTTAATATAGTGTCAGCATATCAATTAGTTGTTGATTTTAATATAGTGTCAGCATATCAATTAGTCGTAGATTTTAATGTAGTGTCAGCATATCAATTAGTTGTTGATTTTAATATAGTGTCAGCATATTAATTAGTCGTTGATTTTAATGTAGTGTCAGCATATCAATTAGTTGTTGATTTTTCTAGAAGAGTAGCTGGTCATCTTACTTAGTTTTGACCATTAATTTCAGCGATTTGTATTGTATTGATATATTTTACACAACATTGTCCAGTTGAAGAAACAGTATGTGAAGGTTTTTTTTATTAATGTCATCAATTGGAAAGAATACTAGTTGCAATTACATTGCATTTCTTCCGTTTCTTGATGTTGTTAAAAAGCGTCTTTGGTCCGATCCATCTTCTTTTTATTCTGAATCACCACTAACTAATGTTGTTATCAGATAGGTTTAATACACAATAAATATGTGTTGGATTATAAACATGTGGGTCTTATTGTACAAATCTTTTTGCACTGAATCATTCTCTGTTTTGTTTTGGTTTCTGACAACGAAAATATCTTTTAAACATTTTAATGACTTTTTTTTTAAGAAGTTGACCAGTTGTGTTAAAGTTTTGAGTAAGATAGTTTAACAAACATACCAAATTCCGAGGAAATTTCAAAAGGGAAAGTCCCTAATCAAATGGCAAAATTAAAACATGATTAGATAAAAAATAATAACAAAAATAGTCTGTCAATAACATACTTACTTTGAACTTTCAGGTTACTTTGATCTTTCAGTGTTGCTATACTTTGGGTTATTTCTTTGATAGCTGGGTATTTAGTAAGGTACTTAAGGTAGTAAGTGAGTTGACACTAGTAGACATTGACTTAGAGACTTCACGTATTTATACTGAGTTGAGATATTATTGCTTTTAGTTACTTTTCTAATTGTGGAAATCTAAAATTTTAACAAGTTATACATTCTAAAATTTATTTAAAAAAACAACTGTCCTATATTCCTTTGTGGTTTTCTGTATTGTGATTTTATGCTATTGTTTCATAAAAAGGAAGAAGGTTTGGTACCAATAAAATGTTAAATTCCGCTGCAAATGTTTGTAGCTGTCATTAGTCAGGAATCTGATTGACAGTGGTTGTCGTCTGTTTATGTTATTTATACATGTTTCTCATTTCTCCTTTTTTATATTGATTAGGTCGTTGGTTTTTCCCGTTTGAAGGGTTTTACACTAGTAATTTTTGGGATCCTTTCTAGCTTTTTGTTCAGTGTGAGCCAATGCTCCGTGTTGAAGGCCGTGAATTTACTCTGTAATGGTTTACTTTTATATAAATTGTTATTTGGATAGAGAGTGGTTTCAATGGCACTCCCATCACATTTTCCTATATCTTTTTATTCGATCTATACATTTTTGTAGCAAAATTGTATTTAATAGAATAGTGCTGATGATGGGTATATATTGTTTGTATAGAATATAAAGACATGGAACGAATTTATACATATTGTACATTCTTGTTTCGTTAAAATCTGTTTAAAAATGCTGATAGGAACACGTTTCGTTGACATACTTAGTCAAATACTTTAATGGAAAAAATATTTGATTATGAATTATAAAATTACAATATATTTATTCATATTCACAAAGGATTTTGAACAGGCTTCAAGTGTCTACATCAATCTGTTTCCTAAATTACTATTGTTAAAACAGATTTAAGGCAACAAATTTTTTTAGACCAACAGCTTTTTGCTTTATTGTTAGATTTTGTTTGTATTTGAGTATATCTCATCTTAAAAAAAATCAGTCTTTCACCAGTATTTCGAAATGTATTGAATTAATATAATTCTGATATCTCAAAAAAGTAAGTTAAATAAGTATTCCTTCTGTTTTTATGTTGTCAACTGATTTGTATGTTATATATGTTGTTCATATTTATGCCATCCCGTCTACGACTGAAGTTATAATGTCTGTTATATGTGTTGATATTACAGGATGGAAGTACACCATTATTTATCGCTGTCCAGAAAGGGAACTTACAGATAGTCCAATACCTGATCTCCGTGGGCTGTGAAAGAGATGCACAAGACAATGTAATTATGATTTTTATTTGATCCTTCTCATCTTTACTGTGCATACATCCAAAAGCATGTTGTAAATCAGACAACTTTAATATATTCCTAATATAGTTATACACAGTATCTTGTTCCCTTTTCTAGAATGTGACCGTCCAAGTTATACTTGTAACAGGGTTTATACTAACATAGGCAACATGAACAATGTAACACGTGTCATTTTATTTGGCTTATCAACTTTTATCCGATAAACATAATAAATAACTAAGTTTGTGTTCTTACAAAATTATGTAATAAAAATTAAAGTGTTCTGGATGAGAAGATGTTGTATTAACTCATCTTTGATACAATTTTGTAAAATAGTGTCTTAGTTTACTCGTTGTAGCGAAAGGAATTTATTTATTGCGTTGTTTAATACCATTTTTTTTTACAATAAATGAATCTCAGTCATATTAGACGTTTTGAATTTAGTTTTGTGATATTTTTATAATATTTCACCGCCATTGTTCAGAAGAAGATGATAAGAACAAGTTGTGGTATATTCTAAATTACACAATATCATTAAACCATTATTTTTTATATTGAAGTAGTGACTGGTAAATTTCACTAACATCTATTTCACGTGAATTTGAATTCATGTGAATCTAACGTGAAATTCTCAAAAATCTCATCTCAAACATTAGTTTCATGTGAATCTCTTGTAAACAAAACTCATTTAAATTTCACGTGTAAATCACATTCTTTTTTTTCATGTGAAATTCAGATAAAGTTTTAAAACATCTTAATTAAAAATATATGTTAAAATTTAGTGAAAAGTACAATTGTTTTTTTGTAAAATTCGTATGAACATTTTCCCAGTGAGATTCATGAGAATCTCTTTTAACGAGGAATTCACATGAACATGTTAACGTGAGTTTTATCCATAATGTTTAGTGAGGTGAATCTCTTTTAACGAGAAATTCATATGAACATGTTAACGTGAGTTTTATCTATAATGTTTAGTGAGGTGAATCTCTTTTAACGAGAAATTCACATGAGCATGTTAACGTGAGTTTTATCCATAATGTTTATTGAGGTGAATCTCTTATGAATTTTTTCACGTAAATTTCATATGAGATTCAGGGGAAATAATGTGAACAAATTTTGCCTGTCAACATGTATATTAGTTGGCGTTCGTGTCTTGGAGGTATAAGTCATAACTTTGTTGGTTATTACTATCAACGGGTTTGTTTTTCACTTTCAACGTGATGTATTTTACTACAAATGCATTGGTTTTCGCTTTCAACGTGTTGGTTATCGTTTGCAATCTGTTGGTTGTAAGAACTAAGCGTTGATTCGTAAATCATACTGTATGAAAAACAAACGCGTTGTTTTTTTAAATTCTTAAGCGTAATTTTCGTTCATCGTAATTTATGCACTTTTGTCAAACAATCAAAATATCTCTAACAAAGTTTGATCTAAATATAGGGTACGCTAAAGACTGGAGCAGTGGCAAGACTAAATGAAAAAATGCCAATAAATGTTATCCAAAGGAATAACACTGTATTGTAATTTTGAAATAGAATACGCTTTAATCATTTTATACAAAAAAATACCGGAAGCAAACACGTATTTACATATTAAAAGCTTACGAAAATGTCAACTGACTAACATTTAAAGTTTTGTCATGTTTACTTGTCTCATCAAATGTTATCAGAAACAAACAATAATGACCGAGTTTGTGTTCTGACAGACACATTATGTTATTTAAATCTAAAGAAACTCATTAACACAAAAGGGCTGAGAACATGTATGTATTAATTTCTTAGCCAGAAAGAAGTAATCAAATGTAAATCATCTTTAAACCAATATACAATTATATAACATTTTCTAAAAACATGCTGTTTATGTGTAATGTAATGAGTAAACGGTTATCTAAATCAGTTTTTACCACTAATTTCAATAATATGTATTGAATTTATTTTTGCTTCACAATATTGTCAAGTTGATGACACAGTATGTGATGTTTGTTACACATTGAAAGAACACTATTTTTCTGATTTTTTTAGTATCTGTAGTTTAAGAAAAGTTGTGTTTGTTACATACTATTATTTAAACCTTTATTTTTGATAAGTAGGTATGACACTTGCAAAGTTCACCAACATCAATTTCTCGTAAATCTCATCTCAAACAAGTTTATACGTGTAATCAGTTAATGCATGTTTCATGTGAATCTCATTTAAAAACTCATATAAATTTTACGTGTTAATCACATTCTATGTTTTCATATAAAATCCACATGGAGTTTAAAATATTTTTTGTTAAAAAAAAATGATATGGTAAAATTTATTGAAAAATACATTTGTGAAATTCGCATAAAAAATTTCCCGTGAGATTCATAAGCATCTCAATTAATGAGAAATTCACATGAACATTTTAACGTGAGTTTCATGTATAAGGTCGGTTGAGGAGAATATCACATGAAATTTTCACGTGAATTTCATGTGAGATGCAGGATTAATTATGTGAACAAATTTTGCCTGATAACAAGTATATCAGTAGACATTTTTGTCATTGAAAGTATAATCCATACCTTATGACAGTTCCAAAGCGTTGGTTATTTCTATCCACGCGTCTGTTTTCACTTTCAACGTCTTGCATGTTATTACAAATACCTTTGTTTTCACTTTCAACGTATTGGTTATCATTTTCAATTGGTTGGTTGTAAGAACTAACACTTCGATTCGTTATTCATACGGTATGAAAAACAAACGCATTGGTTTTTAAATTGTTAAGTGTAATTTTTCGTTCCACAACGTAAGTTTTGCACTTTTGTCAAATAATCAATATCTCTCTAACAAAGTATTATCTTAATAGGTAACTCTAAAGACTGGACAAGTGACAGCAATAAATGAAAAATAAAACAATAAATTTTATTCAAATGAATTATACTGTATCTCCAATTTGAAATATAATTATAATCAATCAGTTAATTCAAAAACGAACCAGAAGTCAAAACTTCAATACATATTAGAAGCTTACGATAATGATAACTGACCAACATCTTTTATTACTTTTTTGAATATTTTCTAAAACAGTAAATAATTATTTGTGCAGACTATACTTGAGCCATGCCCGAGTTTTTGTGTACGATATCGTGGAAGTTTGGAACAGATATATCATGTTAAGGAGGGGTATTTGCGAAAAATACCAGTAAAGAGGATGTTAAATTTTGCGAGCCGTAAGTCGAGGGAAATTCATTCTCAAGACTGGTAGACCTCAACAGGATATCTTCCTATGTTTTAATTTTTTCCAAAATTCAATAAATGTATCGCATGTTAAAATGTTTGATAATCGTTTACATGTGTTAACTTTAAGCTATTCCTATAAATACAATACTTTCTATATAATAATTTGTCTTTCTATTCTTTTTAACATCCACGCAGTTTTCTTTTGTGATCTTTACATCTAAAATTTGAATTATGCCAGAGAACTAGTATAAGGTAATACACAAATTTGTGATTTGTATTGAAATGTTACTTTGACATATTTAACTTTCTTATGTGAATACAAGATCTCAATAACTGATTAGGTACCCTTGTTATTTTATTATCACCCCTGTTACAACACTTACTTTCGATGTCCTCTGTGAATTCAAGATCTCAATAACTGATTATGTACCCTTGTTATTTTATTATCACCCCTGTTAGAACATGTACAATACTAACTTTCGATGTCCTCTGTGAATAAAAGATCTCAATAACTGATTATGTACCAATGTTAATGTATCATCACCCCTTTTACAACACTAACTTTTGATTTCCTCTGTGAACACAAGATCTCAATGAATGGCTGTGTACCAATGTTAATTTATCATCACCCCTATTTCACACTAACTGTTGATTTTTTCTGTAAATACAGGATCTCCATAACTGATTGTGTACCATTGTTATTTTATGCTCACCCCTATAGCAACACTTATTTTCGATTTCCTCTGTAAAAACAACATATCAATGAATGGTTGTGTACCAATGTTAATTTATCATCACCTGTATTTCACACTACCTGTTAATTTCTTCTGTAAATACAGGATTTCAATATCTGATTGGGTACCATTGCTATTTTATGCTCCCCCCTATAGCAACACTAATTATCTATGTTCTCTGTGAAAACAAGATATTAAGAGCCATTCTCTGTAAGCATCAAAATTTCTGATATAGGGTGGGAAAGTGAGGACCTCAAATTTCAATGAAACTTGGAAGTTAATACTCATATGTCAACCTTGTTTGAAATTAAGTATAATATTGATACACAGAGTTACGGTTGCCATGGTTACCATACATCATCAAATAAGGCTTGCTTCTACAAGAATCTTTCAATCAGTGAAATTACCGTTTTCTTTGCATATAAAACATCAAGCAAACTGTTCTGAAGTCATATTCTTTATTTGTCATCATGAAGACAATGATCTACGCATATAATAACAATATATAACATAATAAAAAAAAGTTCCTATCACAGTTTTTTGAAGCTGCCAAAAACCTTGTTTTTGACTTTTTTGGGATTTCTGGAAAATTGTATTTTTTACCAATTGTAATAACAGACTGTGACACAATGCACCGACAGATGTTCTTGAAATAATGCATATATACTGCTTAAAGCATCAAGTCCAAATATCAAAAAATTGGAGTAGTGTTATTTCTCAAAAAAAAATGCGTTGCCATGGCAGTGAATGAAAATTTTTTTTTTAAAGATTTTTTTTTCTCCAAAATTCAATAAATGTATCGCTTTTTAAAATGTGTGACAATCCTTTACATGTGTTACCTTTAAGCTATTCCTATTGATAAAATAATTTATATGGGATAATTTAGTTTTCATATTCTTTTTAACATCCACACAGTTTTCTATTGTGATCTTTAAATCTAAAATTAGAATTATGCCAGAGAACTAGTATTAGGTGATACACAAATTTGTGATTTGTATTGAAACGTTACTTTGACATATTTAACTTTCTTATGTGAATTCAAGATCTCAATAACTGATTATGTACCCTTGTTATTTTATTATCACCCCTGTTACAACACTAACTTTCGATGTCCTCTGTGAATACAAGATCTCAATAACTCATTATGTACCCTTGTTATTTTATTATTACCCCACTTTCGATTTCCTCAGCGAAAACAAGATCTCAATGATTGATTGTGTACCTTTGCTATTTTATTATCACCCCTATTTTACACTAACTGTTGATTTCTTCTGTAAATACAGGATATCAATAACTGATTGGGTACCATTGTTAGTTTATGCTCATCCCTATAGCAACACTAGCTTTCGATGTTCTCTGTGAATACAAGATCTCAATGACTGATTGCGTACCAATGTTATTTTATTATCACCCCTATTTCACACTAACTGTTAATTTCGTCTGTAAATACAGGATCCCAATAACTGATTGTGTACCATTGTTATTTCATGCTTACCCCTATAGCAACACTAACGTTTGATTTTCTCTATGAATACAAGATTTCAATGACCATGATGACTGACTGTGTACCATTGTTATTTTATTATCATCCCTGTTACAGCACTAACTATCGATGTTCTCTGTGAATACAAGATATTAATGACTGATTGTGTACCCTTGTAATTTTATTATTTCTCCTATTACAACACTAACGTTTGATTGTCTCTGTGAATACAACATCTCAATGACTGATTGCGTACCCTTATTATTTTATAATCACCCCTATTATAATAATCATTTTTGATTTTTTCTGTGAATACAAGATTTCAATGACTGACTGTGTACCATTGTTATTTTATTATCATCCCTGTTACAGCACTAACTATCGATGTTCTCTGTGAATACAAGATATTAATGACTGATTGTGTACCCTTGTAATTTTATTATTTCTCCTATTACAACACTAACGTTTGATTGTCTCTGTGAATACAACATCTCAATGACTGATTGCGTACCCTTATTATTTTATAATCACCCCTATTATAATAATCATTTTTGATTTTTTCTGTGAATACAAGATTTCAATGACTGACTGTGTACCATTGTTATTTTATTATCATCCCTGTTACAGCATTAACTTTCGATGTTCTCTGTGAATACAAGATATTAATGACTGATTGTGTACCCTTGTAATTTTATTATTTCTCCTATTACAACACTAACGTTAGATTTTCTCTGTGAATACAAGATCTCAATGACTGATTGCGTACCCTTATTATTTTATAATCACCCCTATTATAATAATCATTTTTGATTTTTTCTGTGAATACAAGATTTCAATGACTGACTGTGTACCATTGTTATTTTATTATCATCCCTGTTACAGCATTAACTTTCGATGTTCTCTGTGAATACAAGATCTCAATGACTGATTGCGTACCCTTATTATTTTATAATCACCCCTATTATAATAATCATTTTCGATTTCCCCTGTGATAACAAGATCCCAATGATTGATTGAGTACCCTTGTTATTGTATTACCAGCCCTATTACAACACTAACTTTCGATTTCCTCTGTAAATAAAAGATCTTAATGACTGATTGTGTACTATTGTTATTTTATTTTCACCCCTGTTACAACACTAACTTTCGATTTTCTCTGTGAATACAAGATCTTAATGACTGATTGTGTACCCTTGTAATTTTATTATTTCTCCTATTACAACACTAACGTTTGATTGTCTCTGTGAATACAACATCTCAATGACTGATTGCGTACCCTTATTATTTTATAATCACCCCTATTATAATAATCATTTTTGATTTTTTCTGTGAATACAAGATTTCAATGACTGACTGTGTACCATTGTTATTTTTATTATCATCCCTGTTACAGCATTAACTTTCGATGTTCTCTGTGAATACAAGATAGTAATGACTGATTGTGTACCCTTGTAATTTTATTATTTCTCCTATTACAACACTAACGTTAGATTTTCTCTGTGAATACAAGATCTCAATGACTGATTGCGTACCCTTATTATTTTATAATCACCCCTTTTATAATAATCATTTTCGATTTCCCCTGTGATAACAAGATCCCAATGATTGATTGAGTACCCTTGTTATTGTATTACCAGCCCTATTACAACACTAACTTTCGATTTCCTCTGTAAATAAAAGATCTCAATGACTGATTGTGTACTATTGTTATTTTATTTTCACCCCTGTTACAACACTAACTTTCGATTTTCTCTGTGAATACAAGATCTTAATGACTGATTGTGTACTCTTGTTATTTTATTTTCACCCCTGTTACAACACTAACTTTCGATTTCCTCTGTGAATACAAGATCTTAATGACTGATTGTGTACTATTGTTATTTTATTTTCACCCCTATTACAACACTAACTTTCGATTTCCTCTGTAAATAAAAGATCTCAATGACTGATTGTGTACTATTGTTATTTCATTATATCCCATATTACATTAACTTTCGATTTCCTCTGTAAATACAAGATTTCATTGACTGGTTGTATACCATTGTTATTGTACTATCTCATTGACTATATGATAGTTGTTATTCGTTTGATGATTTTCTGCTTTTTATTTTGCCATATGATCATGATGATTATGGACATTTTCTTCGGAGTTCAATATTTTTGTGAATTTACTTTTTTGTATTCCCTTCTTGATGTTCATTTTTTATAATTGTGGTATTATATACATTAAACCAAAACATTGTCTATACTTTTTTGTTATAACTGACGTATGTGCTATTATATACGCTGTTTGTATTTAACACATGTTCTTAATAGGATTACTATAATCCTGTTCCGTTTCTAGAATGTGACTTACCAAATTATACTTGTTACCGTTTTTTACTGACATAAGCAACATGTCCGGTGACCTTTTATTTGGCTTATCAAATTTTATCCGATGAACATAATAAATAACCAAGTTTGTTTTCTTACAAAATTATTTTACCAGAAATTGGATGTGTTCTGGATGAGAATATGTTGTGTTTACTCCTTAGTCAGATAGAATATTGATTAGAACAAGTGGGGTACATTATACGTTACCCACTATTATATAAACCTTTATTTGGTATATTGAAGTAGGTACTAAACTGAAAAATTTCACTAACATCAATTTCATGTGAATTTAAATTCATGTAGATCTCACGTGAAATTCTCGTTAATCTCATCGAAAGTGTATACGTAAAATCAGTTAATGCGAATTGCATATGAATCTCACGTAAAACTCCCGTAAATTCCAGGTGAAAATCCCATAATGAATTTTTCATGTGAAATTCACATGATTTTGTAAATATCGTTATACAAATCACATTTATATTTCCAAACTTCAAAATCATGAAAAATACCATTTTTTTCAGTGAAATTCATTATAAAATCGTCATGTGAGATTCATGTGAATCTCAATTTACGAGAAAATCTCATGAACAAATAAGAGGTAGCTCAGTATTGTCAAAATATCCAGGAATTTGTTCTTTAACAGAATGGCCGTTAAATATACCGGCAATATTTACAAAATCAAAGCCTTTATTGACATACTTAATTTTAATAAAATGCTTTTTATGATCTTCAGGGCGATCAATTTTGGGAAATAATTTAGAATAACAATATGCCATAATAATTTGAACAATTTCATACTTAGGACTGCTATATCTACACGTCTCAATCTTCAAAATCGGTTATCTAAAAATACTACCATCGCTAACATTTTTAACAATAAAAATCGTGGCTACCCTTCTATCGATAAGTGTCATGCCAAAAAATGACTTACATGTCCCCGTCTTTCCACCAACAATACGGTAAGGTCCACGTTTAATGGTCGCACATTTTCTTTAAATTTTGAAACTGATATAACTTGAAAAACAAACAGTATTATTTATTTACTCACATGAAACAAACCGGGTAGTGGTATTCAGTACGTAGGAGAAACTGGACGATATTTAGCTAAACGCACTCAAGAACATCTGTATCGTTTTAAAAGACCAAATAAATTCAAAAGTATCATTTATCAACACCTTAAGAAGCACAACCATCCTTTTAAATATTTAGCAGTTCAACCTTTAGAAGTAGTAAATAAGCAGCCTGGTGAATCGCATTCAAAGTTTGTACGATCACGGAAAATAATTGAATTAAATTGGATTAAAAAATTACAGACAGTTTACCCTCTCGGTCTAAATGATAACATCATGGGAATTGGTAATATATCTAGAACCAATTCCGTTAACATTTTGGATATAGTTTCTAAAACTGTTCGTAAAAACCGTTCTCACGGTCGTAGAACAAATCGCAATCAAAGAAAATTTCGGGCCAATCATACCAATATTTCGGACCTAATTTCTATTTCAAAAAACAACGGCAGACATTATCTGTTAACAAAACTCTGTTCGTTACCGGTTAATAAGTTAAATAAAATTTTGGAGGATTGCAACACAATTTCATATAGCAGTCCTAAGTATGAAATTGTTCAAATTATTATGGCATATTGTTATTCTAAATTATTTCCCAAAATTGATCGCCCTGAAGATCATAAAAAGCATTTTATTAAAATTAAGTATGTCAATAAAGGCTTTGATTTTGTAAATATTGCCGGTATATTTAACGGCCATTCTGTTAAAGAACAAATTCCTGGATATTTGACAATACTGAGCTACCTCTTATTTGTTATATTTACAAGAAATCTACCCGGAAATTTGTGTTTAATTATAGTCAATTGTGTAAAGATGTTAATATCAGTGAAAATACACCTACTTCATGTAATTGCAGTAATTCCGAATATATTTATGGACCCATTTCCCATGTTATAACAGGAGATCTTAACATCGTTCAAGACCGAGAGTTAAAATCATTCCTCAGTAAAGGACCTAAATATCGTCCCCCGTCAATTATTAATTGGAATGAGTGTCGTAATATCATCCACGACTCACTCCATACTTACTGTATAAAATGGATAAAACGGGAAAAAGCTGACAAAAAATCTTTGGACTCTTTTTTTAATTCAGTAATGAAGATAGTTGATATACGTATTCAACATTTTAAAGAACATTTTACTATTAACAATAACCAAAATAAACCTATTTCTCGTATCAAACATAAACTAAAAGAATTAGCCAAGGAATTTGTTTTTGTCCCGGCCGATAAAGCTGCTAATAATATTATTATTGTTTGACGTAAATTTTACATTGAGGTTCTGAAAAAGGAAATCACCAATTCACCAACATTCCAACTGACTCCATTTTCAGAAAACGAAATCTGTAACAAACATAAACTTTTAGCCACCGCTTTACAAGCAGAGCCAAATACAATGAAAGTCCCAACAATGTATTGGCTTCCGAAGCTACACAAAACCCCTTACAAATATAGATTTATTTCGTCTTCAAGCCATTGTTCAACTACTAAATTGTCTATTCTTCTTACCAGCACACTTGGTACAATTAAAAACCTTATAATAAATTGTTCAAATAAGGCCTTCGAAAATAGTGGAATAAATTACTTTTGGAGTGTCAAGAACTCATTGGAAGTACTTGATAAATTGCATGCTTATATTGGTGATTTTGAATCTATTCAAAGTTTTGATTTTTCTACCCTGTATACCACATTGCCTCACATTCTCATTAAGAAAAAATTCACACACCTAATTAAATGGGCATTCACAAAATCAGAATGTGAATATATATGTTCAAACTCTTTTAGGTCATTTTTTAGTAGCAATAAACAAAAAAACTATGTTAATTGGACATGCTTTGATACTATATATGCCCTTGAATTTTTACTAGATAACATTTTTGTTCGCTTTGGGGATTCCGTATATCGTCAGATTATCGGAATTCCAATGGGGACTAACTGTGCACCACTTATTGCGGACCTCTTTTTGTATTGTTATGAGTTACAATTAATGACAAAAATAAGCAAAGACCCATCAAAACAACATCTGATAAACAAATTTAATAATACTTTTAGATATTTGGATGATATTTTGGCTCTCAATAATGACGACTTCAGTATGTATATTAATGAAATTTATCCTGCTGAACTTACTTTAAATAAAGCTAATACTAACAATGACCACTGCCCTTTCCTCGATCTTGATATCTATATCACTAACGGAAAGCTGAATACTAAAATTTATGATAAAAGGGATGATTTTTCATTTCCAATCGTTAATTATCCGTTTTTAGATGGTGACGTTCCCTTGTCACCATCTTACGGTGTTTATATATCTCAACTTGTACGATTCGCTCGTGTATGTAACAATGTTTTAGATTTTAACGAGAGAAATTTATGTATTACTGAAAAATTATTACACCAGGGTTTTCGATATCACAAACTAGTCAAAACATTTACTAAATTTTATCATCGGTATAAAGACATCATTCGTAAATATAGCTCAACATGCAGACTTCTTATACGTTCAGGTATTTCACATCCATTTTTTTTATGGAAATATTCTTTATAAAGCACAAAGGTGTCAGTATTCACCTCAGAAACTTAAAAAACCTTTGAATAGACTTATTAAGAAGGGATATAATTACGATACTGTTGTCAAGTCATTAAAGATTGCATATTTTGGCGTTAATATTGAGTCACTGATAAGGTCTTTGCGTCGGAACTAAACACATTTATTCTAAAAACAGTTGTTGGCATGACACGGGTTATGTTCTTCTCATATAAGTTATGATGGTATGATACTAAACCCCTAACGGGAAGGATTGTGCCTGATGTACATATGATGAAATCATAATCTTTCATTCAGTTTAATTGAAGTCTGGAGCTGGCATGTCAGTTAACTGCTAGTAGTCTGTTGTTATTTATGTATTATTGTCATTTTTTTTATTTTCTTTGGTTACATCTTCTGACATCAGACTCGGACTTCTCTTGAACTGAATTTTAATGTGCGTATTGTTATGCGTTTACTTTTCTACATTGGTTAGAGGTATAGGGGGAGGGTTGAGATCTCACAAACATGTTTAACCCCGCCGCATTTTTGCGCCTGTCCCAAGTCAGGAGCCTCTGACCTTTGTTAGTCTTGTATTATTTTAATTTTAGTTTCTTGTGTACAATTTGGAAATTAGTATGGCATTCATTATCACTGAACTAGTATATATTTGTTTAGGGGCCAGCTGAAGGACACCTCCGGGTGCGGGAATTTCTCGCTACATTGAAGACCTGTTGGTGACCTTCTGCTGTTGTTTTTTATTTGGTCGGGTTGTTGTCTCTTTGACACATTCCCCATTTCCATTCTCAATTTTATTGTAAACAATGACGCAGTTTTCTATTGTGATATTTTAATCTACAGCTTTAAGTATGCCTCTGAATTAGTATTGGATGATACACAACTTTGAGATTTGTATTAAACAATACTTTGACATGCTTTACTTTCCTTTATGAGTAAAAAAAACAATGATTGATAGTGTACCCTTATTATTTTATTATCACCCATATTACAACACTAACTTTCGATTTCCTCTGTGAATACAAGATCTCAATGAGTGATTGCGTACCCTTGTTATACTATTATCTCCCCTTTTACAATTTTGTTTTCTTGTTACTCTTCTAAGAGCATCTATGAATTTACTTTTTTTGTATTCCCCAGGATATCCATTGTTTATAACTGTTGTGTTGAAGACAATTATCTTAATTACATTAAAAATGTATAACTAGAATAGTCTGGAAAAGTTGAACATATTGAACACTGGTGAGGTGCAGCCTTTTTTTTTATAGATTTTACTTTATTTGGTAATACGACTGTTTCATTCTTAATGTTTCTATGAATCTGAAGCAAATCCTATAATATATCGATAGGTAAATATTCATGTTCCTGGTTATGATATCAGTTAGGTCACTGTCAATTTCGGTAAGATCAAATCTTTCTAAAATTATCTTTCAAATTAAAGACCAAAATTCAACAATTAACATTTTAAAAATAAAATAATAAGGCACTAAAAACTTCAAATTCGTTAGGTCAATGTCAATATTGGTCAGGTCATTGTCAACGTTGATTAGGTCACATTTTCACCACCTTTGAATATTTTATTCGTTTTTTTGTATTATTATTAATATGTATTTAATCATGAAATCTTATTATCATTCAAATTTGGGATAAATCCTTTTAAAAAAAAAAAAAGTAAGAATCATTTTCAGGTGGTCCAGTCATTGCCGATGTTGGTAAGGTCATTGTCAGATGACGTTTTCGAATTGTTTTAAAAAAACATTTGTTTGCTGCATTCTGTTATCCGTGTATTATTGTCGGAATTTTATCATATTTCAAATTTGAGATAAAACAGTTGAGATATATTGAAAAAAGTATACGCATTTTTCATTCTATTCTGTCTTTGTCTTGTCATCGGTCCAGTCATTAGTGTAACTCATATTTAAACATTATTTTGTCAGAAAGTTTTTGAAATGCTGACAAAAATGCAAATCATACGGAATGAAAAAATAACGGCATCAAAATTAGAGCCAACGGGTTGGTTTTTCATATTTATGAATTATGAATCAACGGGTTAGTATTTAGAGCCAACGCATTGAATGTGCAAACCAACGAATTTAAAGTGAAAAACAATGTGTTGTAAACATAAAATTTCGCGTGAAAGTAAAAACCAACCCGTTGAAAATTCCATACGGTATGTTTATATAAAGAATAAGCGATAAAGGATACTACAGATACAGTTAAGTCGGCCTCATATCTTGAATATCATCTAGAAATTGACAATGATGCTCGGTTGAAAATAAAACTTTACGACAAAATAGATGATTTCAGCTTTCAAATTGTGAACTTTCCATTTCTAAGTAGCAACATTCCAGCAGCAGCTGCATACGGGGTATATATCTCCCAATTGATAAGATATTCCGGTGCTTGCATTTTCTATCATGATTTTCTCGATAGAGGGTTGCTGCTCACGAGGAAGCTATTAAACCAAGAGTTCCAAATGGTGAAGTTAAAATCATCCCTTTGTAAATTTTACGGACGCCATCACGAGTTGGTTGACCGTTATGGAATAACTGTTTCTCAAATGATATCGGATATGTTCCTAACGTCGTAACTACAAGCCCATTTCCTTTCATGAATGTGACCTACCGAATTAGACTATTTACCGGATTTGTTATCACATAATCAACACGACGGGTGTCACATATGGAGCAGGATCTACTTACCCTACCGGAGCACCTGAGATCACCCCTAGTTTTTTGGTGGGGTTCGTGGTGTTTATTCTTTAGTTTTCTATGTTCTGTCATGTGTGCTGTTGTTTGTTTGTCTTTTTCATTTTTAGCCATGGCGTTGTCAGTTTGTTGTAGATTTATGAGTTTTACTGTCCCTTTGGTATTTGATAGGAAAACTAACAATACTTGTCAATTAAGATTGGAATTAAGTGCATCCGTACGCCTATGATACGAACGGCCATTCATACACATGTTACTTTGTGTACTAATATTATCCCTTTGCAAACATCTGATATGATGTGTTGATAAGTTGTTGATGAGAACACATGGTTGGTTGCATTTTGGAGACACAATTAAAAAATACGTGTCAGATTATATTTGTATTATGATTTGTCTCCTCGACAGGAATCACGATACATCAATGTTATATACATTATTCATTACAAATGTCTATACTTTGTAGTGACAACTGTCGTGTGTGGTATTGTATACATTGTTTGTATTTATAAAATAAAATTGTCAGTAAATGAATACATTTTTGATGAATTATATGTATGTTGGTTTTACAGGATAGTTTTACACCGTTATTGATTGCTGTACAGAATGGACATATAAAGATTGTAAAATTCTTGGTGACAGCTCAATGTGACATAGAATCAAAAACCAAGGTAACCACATATGTCATCTTATCCTACTTCTCTTTATATTGAATCAAAACAGTTGCGTTGTTAATCATACAGGTATAGTGGATAACACATACTTCATAGTAAATATAAAATGTCATTTTTACTTGTCTCGTCAACTTTTATCAGAAACAAACATGAATGACCAAGTTTGTGTACTGGCATAAACATTATGTTATTAAAATCTAAATTAACATATTAACACAAAAAGGCTGAGAACATGTATGTATCAATTTCTTAGCCAGATAGAAGTAATCAAATGTAAATCATCTTTAAACCAATATACAATTATATAAAATTTTCTAAAAACATGTTGTTTATGTGTAGTGTAAAGAGTAAACGGTTATCTAAATCAGTTTTTACCACTAGTTTTAATGATATATATTGCATTTATTTTTGCTCCACAAAATTGTCAAGTTGATGACACATTATGTGATGTTTGTTACACATTGGAAGACCACTATTTTTCTGATTTTTTTTAATATCTATTGTTCAGGAAAATTTGTGGTTGTTACACACTATTATTTAAACCTCTATTTGTTATAAGTAGGTACAACACTTGCAAAGTTCACCAACATCAATTTCTCGTAAATCTCATCTCAAACAAGTTGATACGTGTAATCAGTTAATGCATGTTTCATGTGAATCTCATTTAAAAACTCACGTAAATTTTACGTGTTAATCACATTCTATTTTTTTCATGTGAAATCCACATGGAGTTTAAAAAAACTTGATATGGTCAAATTTAATGAAAAATACATTTGTGTAATTCGTATAAAAAATTTCCGTGATATTCATAAGCATCTAAATTAACGAGAATATCAAATGAACATTTTAACGTCAGTTTCATGTATAAGGTCGTTTGAAGTGAATCTCACATGGATTTTTCACCTGAATTTCATGTGAGATTCAGGTTTAATTATGTGAACAAATTTTGCCTGATAACAATTATATCAGTAGGCATTTTTGTCATTGGCAGTATAAGCCATACCTTATGACAGTTCCAAATCGTTGGTTATTTCTATCCACGCGTTTGTTTTCACTTTCAACGTCTTGCACTTTACTACAAATGCCTTGGTTTTCACTTTCAACGTATTGGTCATCATTTTCAATTGGTTGGTTGTAAGAACTAACCAATACCTTCACTAAAATTAAATTGGCTCGTTTAATTTTCATGAAATTCTGACGAAGTATTTACTTTGACCCTTTGACAAAAATATGAAAAATTCAAAAAATTTGAAACAACCATTTTATCAGCAAAATTACACTGGTTACATACATAGCAGTTTGACAAACACTAATTTCGATCATTGAGAAGCTTAATATTCCTTTAACAACGCAACGTAGTTAAAACGTTCAGCTGATTTTACAGGGTTATCTCCCTGTAGTGTTAGGTACCACCTTAAGGAGGGGTATTTGCGAAACATACCAGTAAAGAGGATGTTAAATTTCGAGAGCCGTAAGGCGAAGAAAATTCATTCTCAAGACTGGTAGACCTGAACAAGATATCTTTCTATGCTTTAATTTTTTTCCAAAATTCAATAAATGTATCGCTTGTTAAAATGTTTGATAATCGTTCACATGTGTTACCTTTAAGCTATTCCTAAAGATACAATAATTTCTATATGATAATTTGTTTTTATATTATTTTTAACATCCACGCAGTTTTCTATTGTGATCTTTAAACTAAAATTTGAATTATGCCAGAGAACTAGTATTAGGTGATACACAAATTTGTGATTTGTATTGAAACGCTACTTTGACATATTTAACTTTCTGATGTGAATTCAAGATCTCAATAACTGATTATGTACCCTTGTTATTTTATTATTACCCCTGATACAACACTTACTTTCGATGTCTTCTGTGAATACAAGATCTCAATAACTGATTATGTACCCTTGTTATTTTATTATCACCCCTGTTACAACACTTACTTTCGATGTCTTCTGTGAATACAAGATCTCAATAACTGACTATGTACCCTTGTTATTTTAGTATCACCCCTGTTACAACACTTACTTTCCATGTCCTCTGTAAATACATGATCTTAATAACTGATTATGTACCAATGTTATTTTATTATCACCCCTGTAACAACACTTACTTTCGATGTCCTCTGTGAATACTAGATCTCAATAACTGATTGTGTACCATTGTTATTTTATTATCACCCCTGTTACAACACTTACTTTCGATGTCCTCTGTAAAGACAAAATCTCAATGACTGATTGTATGCACTTGATATTGTATTATCACCCATGTTACAACAATAACTATTAATTTCCTCTGTTAATACAAGATCTCAATGACTGATTGTGTACCACTGTTATTTTATTATCACCCCTTTTACAACACTTACTTTCGATTTTCTCTGTAAATACAAGATCTCAATAACTGATTATGTACCATTGTTATTTTATTATCAACCCTGTTACAACACTTACTTTCGATGTCCTCTGTGAATACTAAATCTCAATAACTGATTGTGTACCATTGTTATTTTATAATCACCCCTGTTACAACACTTACTTTCGATGTCCTCTGTGAAGACAAGATCTCAATGAATGATTGTATGCACTTGTTATTTTATTATCACCCATATTACAACAATAACTATTAATTTCCTCTGTTTATACAAGATCTCAATGACTGATTGTGTACCAATATTATTTTATTATCACCCCTTTTTCACACTAACTGTTGATTTCTTCTGTAAATACAGGATCCCAATAACTGAGTGTGTACCATTGTTATTTTATGCTCACCCCTATAGCAAAACAAACTTTCGATGTTCTCTGTGAATACAAGATATTAATGACTGATTGTGTACCCTTGTTGTTTTATTATTACTCCTCTTACAACACTAACGTTCGATTTTCTCTGTGAATACAAGAACTCAATGACGGATTGTGTACCATTGTTATTTTATTATCATCTCTATTACAATACTAACTTTCGATTTTCTCTGTGAATACAGGATCTCAATGACTAATTGCGTACCCTTGTTATTATATTATCTTTGATCCTTTTTACAACTCTTTTTTTTCTTGTGACTCTTATAAGATCACCTATGCATTTACTCTTTTGTATTCCCCTTGATGTTCATTGTTTATAACTGTTGTGTTGAAGACAATTATGTAATTACATTACAAATATATAACAAGAATAGTTTTGAAAAGTTGAACATATTGAACACTGGTGAGGTCCAGCCTTTATTTTTTTTGTTTGATAATACGACTGTTTCATTCTTAATGTTTCCATGTTGTGTTATCTCCTTAGTCAAATGATATTGATGTGTTTACCACATGTTGTGTTATCGCCTTAGTCAGATGATAGTTTACAGCATATTCTGTTATATCTTTAGTCAGATGATAGTGATTTGTTTACAACGTGTTGTGTTATCTCCTTAGTCAGAAGATAGTGATTTGTTTACTTAATGTTGGGTTATCTCATTAGTCAGATGATAATAATTAAAAAAAAATACGTTGTGTTATCTCCGTAGTCAGATTATAATAATTTAATAACAACATCTTGTTTTATCTCCTTAGTGAGATGATAATAATTTGATACCACAGGTTACGGTATCTCCTTAGTCCGATGATAATAATTTTAAAACAGCACGTTGTGTTATCTCCTTAGTCAGATAATAACAACATGTTTTGTTATCTTCGTAGTCAGATTATAATTATTTAATAACAAAATGTTGTTTTATCTCCTTAGTAAGATGATAATGATTTGATACCACAGGTTACGGTATCTCCGTGTTCTTTTATATCCTTAGTCAGATGATGATACTTTGATAACAGCACGTTGTGTTATCCTTCTTAGTAAGATAATAATAATTTGATAACAGCACGTTGTGTTATCTCCTTAGTCAGATGATGATAATTTGATAACAGCACGTTGTGTTATCTTCTTAGTCAGATGATATTAATTTGATAACAGCACGTTATGTTATCTCCTTAGTCAGATGATATTAATTTGATAGCAGCATGTTGTGCTACCTCCTTAGTCAGATGATGATAATTTGATAACAGCACGTTATGTTATCTCCTTAGTCAGATGATGATAATTTGATAACAGCACGTTATGTTATCTCCTTAGTCAGATGATATTAATTTGATAGCAGCATGTTATGTTATCTCCCTAGTCAGATGATAATAATTTGATAGCAGCATGTTATGTTATCTCCTTAGTCATATGATAATACTTTAATAACATCACGTTATGTTATCTCCTTAGTCAGATGATAATACTTTGATAACATCACGTTATGTTATCTCCTTAGTCAGATGATAATAATTTGATAACAGCACGTTGTGTTATCTCCTTAGTCAGATGATAATAATTTGATAACAGCACGTTCTGTTTTCTCCTTAGTCAGATGAAAATACTTTGATAACAGAATGTTATGTTATCTCCTTAGTCAGATGATAATACTTTGATACCAGCACGTTATGTTATCTCCTTAGTCAGATGATAATAATTTGATAGCAGCATGTTATATTATCTCCTTAGTCAGATGATAATAATTTGATAGCAGCACGTTATGTTATCTCCTTAGTCAGATGATACTAATTTGATAACAGCACGTTATGTTTTCTCCTTAGTCAGATGAAAATACTTTGATAGCAGAATGTTATGGTATCTCCTTAGTCAGATGATAATAATTTGATAGCAGCACGTTATGTTATCTCCTTAGTCAGATGATGATAATTTGATAACAGCACGTTATGTTATCTCCTTAGTCAGATGATATTAATTTGATA
The DNA here is from genome assembly GCA_019925275.1 of Mytilus edulis. Taxonomy (NCBI): domain Eukaryota; kingdom Metazoa; phylum Mollusca; class Bivalvia; order Mytilida; family Mytilidae; genus Mytilus; species Mytilus edulis. Next base: position 108,802,636 of record CM034354.1, on the reverse strand, counting down.
GCAGCATGTTATGTTATCTCCCTAGTCAGATGATAATAATTTGATAGCAGCATGTTATGTTATCTCCTTAGTCATATGATAATACTTTAATAACATCACGTTATGTTATCTCCTTAGTCAGATGATAATACTTTGATAACATCACGTTATGTTATCTCCTTAGTCAGATGATAATAATTTGATAACAGCACGTTGTGTTATCTCCTTAGTCAGATGATAATAATTTGATAACAGCACGTTATGTTTTCTCCTTAGTCAGATGAAAATACTTTGATAACAGAATGTTATGTTATCTCCTTAGTCAGATGATAATACTTTGATAACAGCACGTTATGTTATCTCCTTAGTCAGATGATAATAATTTGATAGCAGCATGTTATATTATCTCCTTAGTCAGATGATAATAATTTGATAGCAGCACGTTATGTTATCTCCTTAGTCAGATGATACTAATTTGATAACAGCACGTTATGTTTTCTCCTTAGTCAGATGAAAATACTTTGATAGCAGAATGTTATGTTATCTCCTTAGTCAGATGATAATACTTTGATAACAGCACGTTATGTTATCTCCTTAGTCAGATGATAATAATTTGATAGCAGCACGTTATGTTATCTCCTTAGTCAGATGATAATAATTTGATAGCAGCATGTTATGTTATCTCCTTAGTCAGATGATAATACTTTTACAGATATAATCAAGGGATGATTGTAATGTTATTTCTGTGTTTGAAGAAAGAACATAAAAAATGAGGTGCACACTGAATAAGCAGCGTATTAGGTTATTTAAAAGTGTGCACCTCATTTGTTATGTTATTTTCGAATAGACAGAAAAAATAGAACAGTCATTTCTTATAATTTTATTATAAATTCAATTTGAAACCAGAATCTTGAAAAAAACGTTGATCACAGCAAAGTCACATGACTAAGTTATGTCTATGAGCTGTTAGACAAAACAATGTAAGCAAATCATAAGATGCCTTACATCCAAAATAAATCATGTTGAATTTTGCTAACGAATGATATTTGTATTTAAGCATTTATTAAAATAAAATTTCAATTGACAGTTCTGATGAATGTTTTGAAAGTTAACAACATTTGTCAGAATCAAATGATACATGTTATAAATTAGTTTTACTTAAACAAGGTAGATTAATGGTCTCAAACTTTATTTGTACTATCGCGGTTCAAACTCAGTTTTGTTTGTCCAAATCTGCAAATATGTAAACAGATGTGATTGCATTAATCAAAATATTTAAACGAATACCAAACATTTGTGTTTTAGAATCATTTTTTTTCAACTTAGCCATTTAAGAGGAAATAACTCTTTTAGTAACAAATTTATACAGGAATGATACGGATTTGTTTTTATATTTACAAGAAAACAAGCTCGGTGACACCGTTTTTTTCTTTTTCTTTTCTTAAAACATATTATAAATCCTGTCTTCTAACAATTTATTTCAAAATTCTAACTTATTGATTTCTTTTTATTCACAAAAATTATAGCAAATTAAAGCAATTTTCAACAACTCATAGCTTGTAAGATAGCAAGGTTATATTTTAAAAAGAGCATAGTAAAGTCTTCATAATGGCAAAGTATCATAAAATGATATCTCGAAAAACTTTTACCTATGATCTACATTAAGTTGGATAATCATTTGACTAGTTTGTATCAGACAATACACATGATAAAGCACCAAATTTGTTTTCTGACAGATTTTTGTATTTGTTTTTTGACAGATTTTTGTATTTGTTTTTATTTAGATATAAATTAACATGATAATAATAACATTTTGTGTAAACTCCTATATGTCCTAAGTTGTATAATATTAAAATTCTTCAGTCAGATCTATTGAATATCTATTCTAATAAATGTTAATACTTGTAAGAATCCCATAACATGATTATACTCGTTTATTGAAAGGAATCCATCGATGTTAACGCATTACGCATAACTTACAAACAAAATGCCATCTCACAATATGGAACTGAATCATGTGAAACAAGTTGTATTTTTATTAAAGGGCGATGAGATCAAGTTGTTTTCGAAAACAGTTTTTTTGGTTCTAATGTGAGATTCTTCTATTACTGATCAAATCAAGAATTGAATCAGATACAACATGTTTTATTTTGCTAAGTGGTATTATTTTTTTGCAAACATCTGATCCAATCTGAAAGTAAGAATACTATAGGATGAGATCTTATTTTATTTATTTTATCAAAAACATTCCATTGGTACTGATATTTTTTACATTTCTTCAAAAACAGTTTTCAAAAGACAGTTCCGGTGTAAGTTCCTGTATCTCAAATTTCAGATGATAAATGTTGTATTTTGTTTTTAGATATTTTGTTTTTCACAAACATCTGATTGTAGTTTTTCGTTCAAAAGTAACAAGAATAGTTCAATGATAGATAACTTCTCTGAAGTATAATACTAATCTGCTTCAATTCAAACTAAATATTTACACATCAACTTGTTATAATCACACAGAAAATTATCCTGAATATTATTATAGAGTTATAATTGTGTTTTCTCTCAAACCAATTCTTAAATCAATAACAGATTTCATGTGAAACTTTTTTTTTTAAATTACAAATTCCTAATGTACTGTATTTGTATTTAAGACGAAAGATGCCAAAGGGACAATCAATAAAATTGAGAATGGAAATGGGGAATGTGCCAAAGAGACAACAACCCGACCATAGAAAAAAAACAACAGCAGAAGGTCACCAACAGGTCTTCAATGTAGCGAAAAATTTCCGCACCCGGAGGCGTCCTTCAGCTGGCCCCATAACAAATATATACTAGTTCAGTGATAATGAACGCCATACTAATTTCGAAATTGTACACAAGAAACTAAAATTAAAATAAACTCATAACTCGAAAATAAACGGACAACGCCATGGCCAAAATGAAAAGGACAAACAGACAAACAACAGTACACATGACACAACATAGAAAACTAAAGAATAAACAACACGAACCCCACTAAAAACTTAAGATGACCTCAGGTGACGACAGGTGCTCCGGAAGGGTAAGCAGATCCTGCTTCACATGCGGCACCCGTCGTGTTGCTTATGTTATAACAAATCCGGTAAATAGTATAATTCGGTAGGTCACATTCATGCAAGTGTTATTAGTATATGTTTGATATTTACCACTGGTTACTGTGGTATATATTTTACTTTATTATTACACCACCTTTGAAGTGTTGTTATATATGTTATATATTGATCTTACAGCAGGGATTAACACCATTAATGGTCGCTGCTTACATAGGACACTTGGAGATTGTAAAATACTTGCTCACAGTTGGCTGTGCCAGAGAAACAAGATCCAAAGTATTGGTAGATAATTGTTTTAGTATACTCCTACTTTTATTACTGAATCATTCCGTATTACTTTGATAATCAGACTGGTTTAGCAGATAAAAAAGTATCTGAATCACTTGTGTTGTCATAATAGATCGAATAATCATGATAATCGAATAATACACATATGTTAAATTTATAGTCGTCTTTTCTCACAAAACAATTATTTAGTAAGCGTCTGATGTTACTCATAAATGGAAATTGTTTTAACATGTGTGGTCAGATAAAATTTGTTATACAGTTGTAATGTAAATCATATTTTAAAATAACAATTATATAAAGGGGTTGTCATATTGATACGGTCGTCGTACTGAATCCACCATTTTAATAATTTTAGACATTTCTCAAAAACGCATTTGTTATCAACATAATAGTTATGATAGCAGTGTTGACATCTCACTGCAAACCACTTGCATGTCTTGATCATTGGTCTTGGTATAAAGAATATACACTCTATTGGTATTGTCATTTTAGTTATGTCCACTCATGTTTTGATATGTATATATATGTATCGTGTATACCTTTATAGGGTGGTAAAAATGCTTTACATTGGGCTGCTGAGTATGGTCATTTACAGATCACAGAATGGTTGATAAAAGAGGGTGGAATCAGTCCCATGAATGTGACATATCAGGTAATACTTGATAGTATATCAAGGTATTGTGACAATCTTCAGGATTTTATGTGTATCCAAATGCAAATAAACACACGTAACATTTACATTTTGTATTAATCATTGAGTAAAAAAATAATCAAATAACAGGAATGTATTCAAACACATATATGATAATCATCAGGCACTTCCTACAATCAGACGTTTAAAACAAAAAAAACAAAAACTACAAAATCGAACTCATAGATTGAAAATAAACTGACAACTGCATGGCTACAATAAAAAGACAAACATAAAATAACAGTACAGAATGTACAACATAGAAAACTGGGGTGATCTCAGGTGTTTCTCGTTTCTCATTTTTATATAAATTGGACCGTTGGTTTTCCCGTTGGAATGGTTTTACAGTAGTATTTTTTAGAACCGATAATAGATTGCTGGTCGGTGTGAGCCAATGCTCCGTGTTGATTTTACTTGATAAATTGTCATTGAAACTCATACTACACCTTACTATACCTATTGAACACATGACATCCTTAGTTATTACCAATAGTCAACAAAATACATAGGAAACTGACACTGTTTTTTCGAAACAGTAACTATTCAACATTATGTACCAATTCACTTATCAAACACATGACTTAAACATGTAATACACACAATGAACTGCCGCATTACACTGAAAAACTAACACCACCTATAATATCGAGTAACTAATCAGAAGATGACAGTAAACATTAACTACCAACAACCAACCATGTCACACCAACAATTAAACACCAGGATATCAAGCTACTAATCAAACACATATTGTTACAAGGTACTCCAAACGACAACTTTTTTCTTACACTAAGACACTGAACAACAACTATAAAAGACTAGACATACCAAATCACTAACCAAACACATGGCCGTGACTAGGTACTACAAAAAGTAACCACGTATTTATACTAAATCAATAAGCACCAAACAGTAACACTAGAGATACCAACTACCAACAACCTCAAAAGACGCAAATACCAACAGATACAAAGTCACTATTCAGGTAAATAACAGTTACCAGAGACTACAATATACCCATACCCCTATTATACTAACGACACAAAGACCAAAACAAGACAGATACAAAGTCACTGGTAGAAAACAATTTAATATCAGGCACAACCAACAAACGACAAACTAGTATAACCATGTCAATGATTTTGTTTTACCTTATTTTGTCATTAAAAAGAAATATAACAAAAATACCGCACTCCGAGGAAAATTCAAAACGGAAACTCCATAACCAAAACTTCATAACCAAATGGCAAATTCAAAAGCTTAAACACATCAAACGAATAAATAACTGTCATATTCCTTCATATAAACGACAGCCATCATTAACTGCCAACATCAAATTAAAGACTAATTGTAAAGACACAGCTACAAAGGACCAATCAGATATATGCTAAAAATAAGGTACAGAGGAAAAGCCGTCAATAGTTAGTATACCTTAATTGTAAAGATGTCATCACCTGGCATTAGTCCACAAAGACACAGTCACCAAACGAACACTATCACTTACCATTAAAAACAAAATATAAAGGGGACAGCGAAGAATGTTTGAATACTGCTCTACAATTGCCTATAACAATTCATTATGCGAAAGTGTTATCAAAAATCAATACAATCAAGCAATACACTGAGTTTTAAAAACTATTATTCCTAAACTAATGATGACTTTCACACTCATATTTATCTATATGAGAAAGATATAAAATAATTCAAATTAAACAATATCCCCGAAAAAGTAAGTAAAATAACAAAAAATCAACAATGTAAAAATTGTATAACAGATAATCAAGTAGATTTTTAGTGGTTTTCTTATAACCATAAACGTTATACGTATTTGTACTTGACATGTAGTTTAACAAATGAATACCCAATGCTATGTGAAGGTACACTTGTATGCTGTAAGATTGCATTTTAGGGTAAAACTCCTTACAAACTGGCGGCAGAAAAAAATAGACAAGATTCTACAGAAAAAAGACAAGAAAAGAACGAAATAATGGACTATCTCAAGGTACATATTCTGTCTTACTAAATGGTAGATAACGATCATAAAAGTATACAGAACATATTAATGATGAAAAAAAATCAACATGGAGGAGTGATATTTTTGTTATGTGACTATTATCTTATTAAACGGCAGATAACGACCACAAAGGTGTCGAAAAGTATATAAAACAAGTTAGTAGACATGTCATTAATTTAAGGAAAACGAACCTCAAAAATCTATCTAAATTGACCCCTTAAGGAGTCATTGCTCTTCAAACAATTTTTCCTAAATTTATGTAAATTTTTGTAAACTTTTACAAAATAGTTTACTTTGAAACTACTGAGCCAAGGTCATTATAGATAGAGAAAATTATAAACAGCAAGAATGTTCAGTATTGACAAACATATCATCATCACCAAAATATAATATTCTCATTTATTTAAATGTCCTTTGTTTAGTATGATCATAGACCAAGGTGAGCGACACAGACTCTTTAGAGTCTCTAGTTATTTTTTTGTATTATTTTTTTTGTACAATTATAGAATAAAAAATGCATTGGTTTAAAATTCTATTAAAACATTAAGATAATCTAATTTTGTGCATCACAATAAGTTATGTATTATTTTATGGAAATGGCATGCTCAATTGTGTGGGAATATCTAATATTATATAAAAGTTTGCTTATAAAACACATTATATCCGTGTTAATTAAATACTTATTTGATCAAAACAATTGGAGAACACCAATGTAAACAAAAAATCGTTGGAATTGAATTTTGTGTTATAAGTAATTTAGCACTTATCGTCCAATCAAATTGCTTGAATTTGCCTTCTAACTTCCATAGTACATACTTTTTCCGTGTACTAAGTAACTACGCACGAATGACCACAAGGGTTAGATGTCATTGTATCGTAATCAAGATATTGAAATTGAAATTGCTACTGGCTATTTTGAAAAAAAATATCGTGTTCAAAATTAAACTAAATAGTTTGTTATTAGTTTTCAAATTTATTTTTAAATCCCCAATATTTAATATTTGGATCTAAAAATGTTTTTGACAATAAAAGTTTTTTTAAATTAAATAAAAAGTAACATATATAGTTATTTATAACTTGATTACAGTACAATGCCATCCAAAATTGTAATCATTTATCTTCCATGTAATTACTATGTACCCAAAGATAGAGTGAACCATGAAACATTGTGAAGAGAAATTAAAGCAATTTGATCTATTTCGTAATGAATTGATTGACTATTGATTGCTTAATGTCCAGTAACAGATATTTCATGCATGTTAACTATTCACTAGACTTCCTATGGGTACATACCATGAGCAGGTCCATCCATTTTTAAAAGGTGTTCCAACCCAAAATAAAAGGGGAGGGAGTCCAACTGTATGTTCTTATTCAAAGCATTGATTATCCCAAACAATAAGCGTTTTCCAACACCCGCGTTTTGGATCTGCCACTTCAAAATATCTATATGTTTTAAAATTTATCATGTATAATAAAACACAGCTTTACACGAATAAACATACTTACACCAGCAACTACACTCTTTTCATTCTGGAGTCAATATTTTACAATGATAATAGTGAGTAAATTTACAAAACTACGTAAATGAGCTACACAAAGTCAGCCAAAACATATCAATAGACTAATTACAGGATTACTCAAGTTGTAAATATGTGCTAAATTGAACAGTGTATAGAAAGGTATATACTGTATAAGCCCCGAGCTCTAATGTTCATAGTGTATACCTTTCTATACACTAACCGACACATATGTTAAGAATTGACTTCAATCAATGAAACATTTATATAGTCAACAATATGCATTAATTTAAGGTCAGAAATTAAATAGTATGTAATTAAATATATAATTTGATATCTATTAGGTTAAATTTCATGTTGTAGATCGTCATGTCAACAGAAAAGCAAAACGTCAGTTCAAAAATCCCTCAGCAGAAGGGTCTATTAATAGTCCCGAAAGGTTTGATTTTTTATATTATATATGTGATAAACATCTATAAAACTGTAACACACTGTTTATGTTTGATGACTTAGTAACTAATTTGCTACACTTTTATGTTATGTTGAAAATATAAAGGATGTTCGTTTATGTCTGGTAGTCAATTCGTGTTTGATAAAACTGTTATTTGTGTTATTATATGCAGAGTATGAAATATATGTTGTTACTTTTCCGCTGTATGAATAGGTTTGTTTTGTGAACTTTTAACTTATAGTATTGCTATCTATTGAGAACTTCTGGAATCACTTCTTTTTTTAATTTGATTAAATGTTCATGCAGATGGATTTGCTGTTACGTATTACAATTTCTTTGTGAGGTGATTATTTGATTTTTGTTTTAAATGTTTTCATACAAAACCACGATAACATATTAATGAATGGAAGGAACCAAAACATTAAAGTCAAATTAATCTTAACACATGATAGCATGTTTAGATAGGGTAAGTTAAAGAGTTATGCGAAATTTGATCTGGAGATATATGATATTGATGTGTACTGTGTACATGTGACGATATATAAAACTCCTTGCTGTCCGTGAATTATTTAAAATCTTATCATACTTACTGAAATTTGTTTCAACGTCTAACATTTAAAAAAAAGGGTTTGGTTTAAACAAAATCGCATGCAGTTTCTTGTTTATACTGGCTTTTCTTATTATGGCAGAATAATATTTCTGAAAATTGAAGTCCATATTATGTAATTCATATTACTTTCGGCTATAATATTACAGGCCCTAAAGAAGAAATACAGATCTTCTCTGATAAGGAATTCAAAGGTCTGTTAATGAGCGGGGCGTACAGGTGCTTCTGGAACAGAATTTTTTTAACTGGTCCATTTGGTGTGGGGAAAACGAGTTTAGCCAAAATTTTAGTTGGAGACGAGGCTCCTGAAGAACGGCAATCTACGGATGGTATATGGATTTGCCTGGGAAGGGCTGGAATGGACATAAAAGAACGTTGTTGGATATTCCTAAAGCATGGTATTTATTATCTAACAAATAAGCAATAGGAGTTAACTGATCTAAATGAAATTTACAGTAATGTTTCGAGCTGGAGATTGATGAAAGTTCCTGTAAGAATAGGTTTTAAACTTCAGTTCAAAGTGTGATAGATAAATTGAGAACAATACGTTTAGTTGTAGCTAATGCTCAAAGTTTAAGTTAGAATATGATTTAAATCAGAACGGAGTTTGAACAATAATAATATTTAAACTAGGTCAAAGAACGAATCATTGCAAAGGTAAATGGGCAAATCGAGTTACCATGTGAACATCGACCTAGATTCAAATTTTAACTAACTGTTACAATAGCTGGTATTCGGATTTCTATTTTCCACTTTGACTGAAACTGGTAATACGAAGATTAGTTCATGAATCTAATTTAATTAAAATCTTCTTCTCTACTAACAACATAATACATTACATTTAAGTCTGCTTTTTCTGTCACCATCCGGGACTTTTAGATGGAACGTCATTTTGTATAAAGACGTCTTATAAATTCACCAATAAACATAAACAATTGACAACATAACAGACCCCACAAACAACCATCACTCAACTCCTTCACTTGTTTATGCGATTACATATTTTTTACAATTTTTTAAATATAATTTCGAAATTTTTCATAAATCAGATTATTCATTTTAGGAACCATATTGAACGCCACAGTTCAAAGCTTACTCAGGAGTAAAGAAGTGACAGCTACATTAGGTGCTGTTAAATCGGTTAATGATAAAGAAGATCTCGATACAGTAAAACAAAGCGAGGAGACGAAGAAACAAGATGTTGTTACCTCTATTCCGGATGCAGGTGAAGTAACACATAGCGGGAACATGTCAAAACCAGGTGCTCTTATATCTCAGGACAATATTCCACATGTCAAAAAGAAGTCAAAGCTCCAAGCGTTCCTCGATCTCCCAAATCAAATACAGAAAGCATTTAAAGGTACAGTTGTGTTTTTATTTGTGCCAGATCAGATTCATTTTGAAACATTCATGTATCAAAATCAATGGAAACAATGGTCGTCAATTGTGTTTGGTAAATAATAAAAATAGAACAGCTGATGTAAACAAGAGGATAATATAACAAAAATGAGTAGAATATATTCTTTCGTAGATAAAAACAAATCAAAAAAACGTACAACAGGAAGGTGTATCGCTCTGTTTGCATCAGTAGTATGTACTTTAATCTCTTGCTAATACCGACATATGCAAGCACACATATCATTGTATAGTTTTGTTGCATGTCTAATTATGGATTATATTATGATTGCATTTAGTGATTTAGGTATCGTACTAATTGGATAAGATACAATTATATATTATATATATTATACATTTGTATATAGATCAATTGCATATGGTCAATGTCTATTACCTCAAACAAGGTTTTTAAACTTAATTACCGAAAGGTGACAAATCGAACAAGATATGACAAATTGTCGTCCGATCAGTCTTTTAAATACAATTCACAAATAAGCATCAGGTTGCATTGTAGAAAGGAACAACAATGGTTTTATCAATCTTAATAAATAGAAAGTCTGACAGTATTTATACCTGATAGATTTATTGGTGAAAATACCAAATTGATAATTATATAATTTACTACACTACACTGCAGAATATAATATCCCAGGCATTCTCCTCCTCATTGATTTATTTTGAAGAAAAAAATGTTCGATTCAATTTCCGGGATTTTCATAGAACAGGTTCTTGATCTTTCCAATTGTTCAATCATTTTGTTTTACTAATACCAAATCAGTAGATACACAGCAAAATTTTCTTTCAGACTTTGTTACGTGTTAAAGAGGTTGCAGACAAGGGGTTGTTTTATCCCCTTGCATCTTGCCGGAATTTAAGGAACAATATTTATAATATACAAAACTATGTAAGGTATTACTATTGACGACTGAGAATTGATGGTAAAGCGCCCTTCTCCCCTTCTCTGAAATGTTTTATTAACATAACGGCATTTAAGAACCAAACAATGTAGCTGTCCCCCGTTTCTGGAAATTATAGATTCACCAATGGTCAAATCATACACTTAGAAAATTATATTTACTTCTTCTCTACTAAGCACAAAGCATGTTCGGTCCTGAGTTTTAATAATGTGTTACAGTTAGTTGACATGTTTTGCTGTGGACAGTTACCTTTTGAAATAGAATGCAAAAATCAGTGTGTCGGTCTTGTCTGTGCAAGGTCAAATTTTCACATCTGAATACTTTTGTTTTATGTTAGTACGACCTTTTACCTGTTAAGGTCAGTGTAAACAGTCGGTTCCGAGACTTTCCGTAAATGTCTATTAAAACATGCCCTTTCAAAGACGTGCAATGGCATACGTTCGATACGTGTGATAACGTGGCACACACGAGTATTTAAACGAAAATACATGCCATGTTCAGTGAACTTTACATGATTTTTTAAAATTGTAACTTCGTTCAAAAAGTGAAATGTTTCTTTATAGGTAGAACACCCTCACATATCGTAACTCAAAATGATAGAGGTGGAAAGATGGAAGAAACTAAGATCGAAGAAAACTTGACTGTCATAGATATGTCAGAAGAGGAAATAATCAAGCTTGTACGTTCTCAGTGTACTCTAGGGCAATACGAAATGGTAATTGTACCTATAGACTTGTGGGATTTTGGTGGTCAGAAAATCTACCACTTGACTCACCAACTTTTCGTCACAAGTCGGGGGACATTTCTGTTGATCTTCAATGGCAGCAGAGATATACATGAAGACATTCCAGAGTATACAGAACTCCCCGGATGTCAGGGGCAAAGAAATACAGCTGGTAATAAATATTTATAAATGAAAGATATTGTCCTTTGTATGTACAAACAAATTATTATCCCTTCACATACAAAAATTATATTGCCCATTTACATACAAAGTATATATGTTCCATTAATATATGGATAACATATTTTAAGATGCATATCTATGATGTATTTCTATATATCTGCTATAACCGTAGTATTGCAAAATTAACCCATTAAGTGTGTTTGACTCAAACAGTTTGGTGTTTTCAAACATCACTTAACAAAAGAAGGGTTTCATTAATTTCGACCCCATTTCGTAAAAACAAAAAGCTGAGTGGGATCAAAATTGGAACGTATGACCTTACGAAGCTGTTGAAAAAATGCATTGCCTCAAGATGATTTTGCAAACATATGGCATTAGTTATTAATGCCTTGTCATGCTAATAACCATTCAACAAATGCATTATGATTTTGTCTTGAAAATCAGTTCATTTATTTTCCCAGTATGGTGCATATTTTTTGTACACCAAGCAATACATAAAAAAACACTTAATCTACGTGTGAACAATACACAAATAAATTAAAATAAATCTCGCACATTTATACTGTGAATTTGATTATGTATTTCAGTGGTGTGTCCTGTATTCTGACAGGAGATTAAATAGATCAACTCCTATTGTATAAAAGGGATAACACTTTTATTCAGTTCTATAAATAGATCAACTCCTATTGTATAAAAGGGATAACACTTTTATTCAGTTCTATAAATATATTGTATAGGATACTGCACCAACCTAGAAAGCAAAATTGTAGTGTAATTTGAGAGAGACACATATTTACAAAAAAAACATACAGATTTTGTTTTCAATTTTACATGTTTAAACAAGGCAAATTATAATTTACAAGGTATCTTCAAAGGAAATGATTATATTTCAAAAGTTATAGTATTTTTATACCTATATAATTTTGTTATGTCTCAATGTAGATTAGTACTCTCAATAATATACATGTATGTATGTTTGTTTGTTGTAGTATATCTTATCCATTGGGTCAATTCCGTCCTCACTTATTGCAAGACTTTTGTGGAAAATAAAGAGTACCCGAAAATTCTATGTGTGGCAACCCACAAAGATCTAGTCAAAGTACGTACTATAATGATTTCTAATTGTAATCTTTTAAATCTGTATTCATTGTCATCTGCTGTTTAAAAATGCAAACTCTCTCTCGTTTTTCTATTAATCTTCTAACATTGTATACATTATATCAAAATAGTTGTGGGGTGAGTTGCGTGTCCATGAACCAATCTTTTAAATCAATGATTGAATAAGCCTGTAATTATTGAAGTAACTTTCGTTTATGCATAATCAATAAACACAACTAGAATTAAAGTCGGTATTAAAAACTGATCTATACAAGATGTAAAATCCCCTATATGCAACGATATTAGAAAGTGTGGCTGGTCTTTGTTGATTGCTACTTATTAAAGTATATATTAGGGTAATATATAAGACCATAGACTCTGTAAAAACTGGGCTGTTTATATAATACTATGATTTATTTTTATTTTAGGGTGATGTTGAAGAACAGAGAACCTCATTAGAAAACTCAATCGAAGAACTCTTTCAAAACCACGGAGGAAAACAACATCTCCAATACAAACCACTTATCTTTGTTAATGCCAGAAACAAGGAGGACGAAGAAATAGCCACCTTAAAGAAACAGTTGGTAGACGTTGCATTAGACCATCCTCGCTGTGGGGAACTGATGCCAACCAAGTTTGTACCCCTGGAACTTCAACTAGCAAGAAATGTAGAGGAAAACAAGAAAATACTAACAATACATGAACTGAATGACATAAACAAGCAAAACGACAAAATAGCCTTAACCTCTGCTCAGCTTAAATCGTTTCTAAAAGTTAACCATGCTCTGGGAAAACTGATCTACTTTGATGAAGCTGGCCTGAGAGACAACGTTATAATTGATCCTGTGTTTTTGGTGGATGTACTACGTTCTATTGTCACTGATGACCAGTTTTGGCCAGAGCATCTCAAAGAAATCTTAAAATCTCTAAAAGAAAGCGGAAAACTGTTGAAAAAGGACTTATATAAAATATGGAAGCAAGACTGTTTTCGTGAGATCTGGGCACATAAAGATTACATAGTAGACATGTTAGTTCATTTGGACATAATGTGTAGACCAAAAGACGATGAAGATGGATCAGACTTTTTCTTAGTGCCATGCATGATAAGTACCAAACGAGAAGACAACCAACAGATAGACCATGACAGAAGCATCCATCTGGCTTACAGGTTCAAAGAGGAAGTTGTACCACCTGCTATTTTGTACAGATTCATTGCCACTTTCATATCGATATGGAAGTTACGGGTCAGTGCCAAATCCAATCGGCTGATGATCTTTACAGACAGTGCTGATGTACAAATTGACGGGGACCATGATATGAGATTTGACATTCAAGGAAACAGATTCATAGTTTCGCTTTCGCATCAAGAAAAGAAAATCTCCATTGTACCATCCATTGCATCTACATCCCAGGAATGCCTTACACATGCTATCACAAACATTTCCAATTTCTATTTCTCAGTTTCAGAGGATTCTGCTTGTGATAGAGATTTACCGTTTACCATTCAGATTGGTATTCCTTGTGGGAGAGATCTTTGCTTTTTTGACCACATATTGTCATCAAAGGGGGAATGGAAATGCCCGGATCACAATACAAAACACAAAACCAAACTTGTGTCTAAATGGTTTGCAGATAAGGTATTTACATTCTTTATAATTTATGAAAGTTTTGCTGTTTGGGTATATACATATAGCTATGCAGTAAAATGCAATTGCCTATACAGTAAACTTAATAAAGAATTGAATGCCTCTTTTTATAAATTTGTTGGGGTGTTAAAGTGTTGAAAAAAGTAAAATCACAAAAATACTGAACTTAGAGGAAGATCAATTGGGAAAGTCCATAATCACATGGCAAAATCAAATAACAAAACGCATCAAAAACGAATGGACAAGAACTGTCATATTCCTGACTTGGTACAGGCATTTTCAAATGTAGAAAATGGTGGATTAAACCTGGTTCTATAGCGCTAACCCTCTCACTTTAATGAAGCTTATCAACCCAATACAACTAATAGATAAAGCGTCCAATACGTATAATTATAAGCTTTAATAGAGCTTTCTTACAAATTGACGAAAGGTACGAACGAACGTAAAGGGAGCACGTATTTCATTTCCACAATAACAGTTAAAAGAGTCTTTGTTTTATCCAGTAAAACAGCATTCTTTTCTAAATCAAGTTTATTTTTCAAAAATAATGATTTCGTAAATAATACACGATTTTTATATAATCAAACAGAGAAAAATAGTGTCAAATACACTTACGTCCGATACGTTACTGACGTAAACCACGAGTACACACATTTCCGCGGGATTTTTTTTAAGCACGAGTTTCACGATTAACATTTCAATGGCATTACTGAAGTACGTTAGTCTAAATTTAACGACATGATTCACATTTATTTTTATTTTTTATAGTAAACGTTCAGCAAATTGTCAAAGTGGAATATCGAGATTTGCTAAAAAAAATATGCTACAATGTTTTTAAAAAGAAATGTTAAATAAATCTAGAAAAACAGATTTTGTATATCAAGAAAATAAATCTACAATTTTGTGGATTTTATGATGACGATTTAACAGTACACATATTCGAAGATAGACGCAAAGTTGTCACTTATCGTCCAGTGGCTAATATTTCATGAAGGTTCAGGACAATAGGCAAAACGTAATTATACACTAAAACAACCCTTCAATTGCTCCGGTGTGTCATATATATACATTAAGGGGGAGCAATGAATATTACCAGGGGAGAGGCGATGATTCAAAAGTTATTAAACGAACACCAGCATATGGCATAGTTTGAAGATCATCTTGTTTTCTTCATTTTCATTTTGATATTTTGAAGTGTTATCTCCTACGACCTGGTGGTATCATATTTTAACCTATAGTACGTCCCGAAATCCTAAATATATCCCAAGAAAAATCCAATTTAATAAGTGTCGTTGCATGTAGGATAATTGTCCGAAGTTCCACGACTATAATTATTTAAATATGTCAAAAGAAAGGATCCCTTAAACGAGTCTTACGTATGATTCGTCAAGCATACGTACATTTCGTCAATTTGTAAGAAAGCTCTAATAGGAGCATGCAAACACTAAGTCAATCATGTTTTCTTGAATTTACCTATACATTTTGTCTTTGTTTTTTTTTGTTTTTTTTTTTAAGTAAATCATGTTTTATTGATAGTTTTTCATTTTTTGTTAGTGGATACATCAAATATCGGTACCTTATCCCGGCCTCGTTAACCGTTAGTAGTATAAAATAAATTTTGTTAGTACTTGTTAGTTTAATTTGTCTGTAATACATACATTTATAAATTATGATATATCCAACTAATTGTTAGTCAATTACAAATAGAAATATATTACAATATAAGCATATATAATTGCAAATCATTCATATTTATAATTACGCAATTGTGTTCCGTATTTGACCTTTAATTTTACATCCTCATCTTTGTTTTCTATGTTATTGTTAGTGTACTATTGTTTGTCTGTTTGTCTGTTCATCCTTTAGCTATGGTCGTGTCTGTTTATTTTCGACTTATAAATTTGAATGTCCCTTTGATAGTGTTCGCCTCTCTTCTTTTTTTTTGTGGAAGCTCGTGATTATAAGGAAACATAATTGAAACGCAAAAAATTATCTTTTAAAAAATATTTTGTTAAACTGTTTGCATGGTGCAGTCTGTTTATTGTATACTTAAAACAGATTTATAAAGAAGGGATATAGTTACGACACTGTTGTCAGGTCATTAAACATTGCATATTTTGGTTTTAATATTGATTCACTTATAGGGTCTTTGCATCGGAACTAAACACATTTATTTAAAAAAACAGTTGTTGGCATAACACGGGTTATGTTCTTCTTATATATTTTATGATTGTGTGATGCTTAACCCCTAACGGGAGTGATTCTGCCTGATATTCGTATGATTAAGACATTATCTTTCAATCAGTTTAATTGAGGTCTGGAGCTGGCATGTCAGTTAACTGCTAGAAGTCTGTTGTTATTTATGTATTATTGTCATTTTATTTATTTTCTTTTGTTACATCTTCTGAAATCAGACTCGGACTACTCTTGAAGTGAACTATAATGTGCGTATTGTTAGGCGGGTTCTTTTCTACATTGGCTAGAGGTAAAGGGGGGGGGGGGGGGGTTGAGATCTCATAAACATGTTTAACCCCGCCGCAATTTTGCGCCTGTCCCAAGTCAGGAGCCTCCCGCCTTTGTTAGTCTTGTATATTTTTAATTTTAGTTTCTTGTGTATAATTCGGAGTTTAGTATGACGTCCATTATCACTGTACTTGTATACATTCTTTTTAAGGGGCCAGCTGAAGGACGCTTACGGGTAGACCCATTGGTGACATTGGGTTGTTGTCTGCTCTATGGTCGGGTTGTTGTCGCTTTGGTACATTCCCAATTTTCTTCCTCATTTTTATAAGCAGTAGGTAAATCAGATTTATTTTGTGAAGTGATTGGCACGTGTTCAATTATTTCAGGCATAATTTATCAGACATTGACCTCAATTTCTTGGTTAATATAATACTTTAAGTAAACTCTATGTTCGAACGCAAGAAATTTTTAAACGTGTTGTTTTTAATTATTTACATCATTGGGTTGATACCTCTGCATTTGGACTATCAGTCCCCGAGGGTATCATCAGCTCAGTAGTCAGTACTACGGTACTGTGATGATTTAACAAACTTTGTCCGTTTATAAATTTTGAAATTAAGGTTTCATCTGCCTCAGTCAAAGTTGGCTTTAGTTGAATTGGCAATTTATTCTAGGTATGTGTTGATATTTAGCTCGTCAACGGTTTGGGTACTTATACATCTTCGGATTTCAAATGTTTTGCTTTGAGCGTTCCTGATGAAGGTAAATCCAGAAAAGCTCTTCGAACGCAAAAAATTATTAAACGTGTTGTTTTCAATCTTTTATGAACATCAAAACAATGGTAGTGTTGCATGCCATGGTATACACATATATGGAATCTGATAACCCTTCTCGAGCACTAAAGGCAATCAACTATTGTATTGGGGGGGGGGGGGGGGGGGGGTCCGAACTGCTTTGTGTCCGGTTTTCTATGTTTTGTCTCGTACACCCTTATTTGACTGTCAGATGTGTTTATAGTTTTTTTTTGCATGGGCCCTTTGAAAACTTCCGTCTATTTGATTTTATTAACATTCAATGTTCCATCAAAATAAGATGTGTGTACCTCCATCATATAATGTATGAAGACGTCATTGGTTATTCGTTATTATTCAAATCTTATTTTACAGTTACATACAGAGGATGACAGATGCCCTCAGGATTGTTCTGGTAAAGTTATATAACTCCCCAACTCCTGTTAATACATAAAAATTTGCATCGATGAGACTAGACACAATGTGCAATGAAGTAAGAAGATTGTTGATATTTAAAGAAGAAATTTGCAAGTTTTTACATAACATAAAAAAGGACTTTACTTCGTAAAAAACAATCAGGTAAACAAGTCAACAACTCCCTTTTTAATATGCACTTGGTTCTTTAATTTAATTTTTAATTTAACGAAGGTTTTATGTAATTGATGGTAACGAAATCCCTGGCTTTATAATTTACCAGTAATACATAGATTACGTTCGGTAAAATGAAAAACGTCACAACAGAGACGGACGAGCTATAATATATAAACACCGCAAGACGGTGGCAAAGGAACATCACCATCTAAAAATGGAAAATTAACAATAGGGAACGAATTCCCTACTGTCGTTAACTTTAGTGTGAAGTTTCCTCTTCAACTGAAATATTTAAATCAAGGAAAGGACAGTAAGTACCGTTTAATTTTGATTTATTTAAAGTAAGTTCCTTGGGGTAAAGTTCCTGTCGATCAATAGAGAAAATAGAGAACGTAATTCTTGTTATATTTATATTGTTTACTTGAGTTGCAATATTTCACAGGCTTAGACAAGGTATGGTTAGACCGCCAGCCTGAGGACAAACACCTTGGACGACTAGCATCTAAACTAACACACGAAGACACAAGGACAATATATATGATGTTAAAGAAAAAAGAACCAGCCCTGCAATGGGATATTATCAACGAATCAAACAAGCGAGAAAAGTTTTATTTAAAACTTAATGCGCTATATGATTGGAAGAAGAGTTCTAAATATGTTTCATTTAAGCAGCTACAAAATAGTCTGGAAGAGGGACACATTGACATTCACAAACTATGCCAGGTATGCATTTAATTTTTTCATAACGAAGTATGCCGTGCATGATTTACTATCTTATTCTTGATTGTTTCAAGATAGTCATGATAGTTTAACACCAAACTGTGTGGTTATTAAATTTTCAAGTGATATGTAATGCTATAATCTTCGTGTATCATTTGATACTTCATTGTGTGTTGTGTCAAATTATGTTTAATATGTAACCGGAGAGCATGATTCGTCTTGCAAAATCACACGTCTCCAACAAGACTCAAATCCGAGACCTCTGGATTACAAGGCATCGCGTTAACGGACTGAGCTAAACAAAATACGTCCTTAGCTCAACCGCTTACGGCTAACGATGTATCTACTACATTTTGTCTAAGGGAAGCAATACCGTTGTTCCAGACCATACGAGTATTTGGACCGTACGCGTACGGTCCGGACCGTATACGTATACTCGTACGGTCCGACCATACGCGTACGGTCGGACCGTATGAGTATACTTGTACGGTCCAGCTGACCATACATGTCTTGGTATCATATGGGTTAAATTAAAAAAAATAAACAATAACCAAAAATTTGTAGCTTTAGTTCTCCAAGATGCTATTTTTACATCAGATGGGTAAGTGAATAAGCGTACAATTGAAATTAAATGTTTGTTTAATTCTATATCTGAATCTTTTTTTGTACTCTCGCTCCAGTTGACACTAACTACCACAAGGAATGTTATGTTTTTTATTAATTTACATTTACATGTTTGCGGTCCATTCATGTTCTTTGCATATGCATTTTTTTTTAAGTTCACAAATATTATAAAACAATTGTCCTTGTACGTTTTGTTTACATCCGTTAACCTCAATTTCAATGAGCATACTGGCCTTTAAATAATTACTGACATGTTAATTACAGGAGATTAACAGATTAAACTAGCGTGACCTTTTTAAAAAGTTAGAATATTAAGTTTTCATTTCAATATCAATTGAACTTTTTATATTAATTTGAGATATGATTTTTTTTTATCTGTTATTTACATTTGTATCTGATAAACTTGACCATCTTCTTATTACTAGTTGGACCATACGCGTACGGTGATGATGTCTTCATCTTTTATATAGATATATGTAGTTCTTCTAACCGTTGGCTTGTAATGTAAGGCGCCAATGTAACTGGAGAGCATGAATCTTCTTACAAAAGAGCATGTCTCCAGGTGGATAGGAATTAGGGACCTCTTTTTTATAAGGCAACACGTTAACTGACTGAGCTAAAGAGCCTTCGGTTGTTGTCTGCTCTATGGTCGGATTGTTGTCGTTTTGACACATTCCCCATTTCCTTTCTCAATTGTATTTACTTCCTTAGCTTAACCGCTTACGGTGGACTAAGTATTTACTACATTTTTTCTAAGGGAAGTTATCCTGTCACAAATCATTCTGTTTGATTGATGCAGTCTTTACTTTATATTGAGTATAACCGCTTACGGCGGACTAAGCATTTACTACATTTTTTCTAAGGGAAGTTATCCTGTCCCAAATCATTCTGTTTAATTGATGCAGTCTTTACTTTATATTGAGTATAACCGCTTACGGTGGAGTAAGTATATACTTCATTTTTTTCTAAGGGAAGTTATCCTGTCCCAAATCATTCTGTTTAATTGATGCAGTCTTTACTTTTTATTGAGTATAACCGCTTACGGTGGACTATGTATTTACTACATTTGATCTAAGGGAAGTTATCCTGTCACAAATCATTCTGTTTGATTGATGCAGTCTTTACTTTATATTGAGTATAACCGCTTACGGTGGAGTAAGTATAAACTTCATTTTTTCTAAGGGAAGTTATCCTGTCCCAAATCATTCTGTTTGATTGATGCAGTCTTTATTTTATATTGAGTTTGATTTACTTTAATTGAATCTTTATCCATCCATGTGATGTGTATGAGCTTTTGCTTTTACCATTCAATTACGTACTGTTTTGAATTAAATGAGTTCAGTATTTTTGTTATGATTTTACTATTTCCGAAAACATATTGCATGTTGTCCCTAAACATAGTACATATTGTTCCTCTTTTGAGGTGACATGAATTGAAAAATATACTGTCTTGCAGCTTTCTATGTAATGTGTGTGGTGTAAGATATTAGTGAGGGACGTCTACCGAACAATAAGATAACAAGTAAAGTCCTATTCACTACATAAATTATGACGACTTCTCATTATTACGTCTGTGTTTATGCTAACAGACTCAGATGCAACTCCGTTAATCATATGTTTAAAAATTGGCCAGGACAACAATAAAAACAGTAAAAACATCAATGAGCTTATGCATTTTAATATTTCTGTGATAAGCTTGATATTTTCAAAGTGGTGTCAACAGGTCATTTTAAAAAGCTATTTTACAATTGTCATTTCAGATGTCCAGAGAAGTTCAAACAGAAATGGGTAAGTAATAACTTCAAGTAAAAAAATCAAGTTTAAATATATAAAACATTCAAAACTGCGTTTGTTTTGAGTACCTACTGTTCATTCTTTCTTTGATAGATTTTTAAGTCTCAAAATTAAATGATGACGAATTGTTCACTGAGCATATAATGCCAATACGGTCTGTACCAAACATTATTTTACTATAAAGGTCAATCAAATTGTGTTGATGACATAACAAAACAAAAACAAATGACCGGATAACATTATTTTTATTACATGAAATATAAAGTCACAAGAAAGTTCAACAAATCATTATTACAACATGAAATATAAAATCACAAGAAAGTTCAACAAATCATTATTACAACATGAAATATAAAATCACAAGAAAGTTCAACAAATCATTATTACAACATGAAAATCATACACTAACATATTGAGGACACTAATATCAACAAAACATTATTGCAACATGACAACCATACACTAACATATTGAGGACACTAATATCAACAATTCATTATTACAACATGAAAACCATACACTAACATATTGAGGACACTAGTATCAACAAAACATAATAATGACATGAACAAATCGCTAAACCATTATAAGTAGGTAAACGCCTGTCAACTATATAATTACACGACGGTCACACAGATACAAACCAAGGCATAAAGATCATTCAAAATGATTATGACGAACTGAAGGTCGACTTAACCAAGATTAGATGAAGTTCTCATAAATTTTTATCATATTATGAAACTCCGAAGTCATCAAAACATATTATGATTACATGAAGTTTTGACAAATATATAATGATGACACAGGACGTCTCAAAATGACATTCTTATTAAACTTGTAGTATGTATTTCAGACCAACCAAGAGACAAGTTGCTTCTTCGACCATCCGATTCGAATATACAGCAACTGCCTGACCATATCGGTAGTCAAACTTTCCAGCTTGGAATAGAACTGGGACTTTCTGTTGTTGAGATGCAAAAGATTGAAAGCAATCATGTGACCAATCTTCATGGTCAAACAGAAGAGGTTCTCAAACGATGGATTAAGATTCCAGAAGCTACATTTGAAGCTTTAGGGAAGGCTTTTTATCGCCTTGAATTGTCTAGTGTTTTGTCATACTTAACTTACGATGAAGAATTAGGGGGACAAATGAAAATAAAAATAGATGAACATGTTAGAGGTGGGTGCAATTAGATATACTATCTCATTTCTAGATATCATCGTACATGTATTGTACTTACTCTAAAGTATTTGAACAAATGAATTGATGTGTAATAAAATAACATTCTTTTTTTGTAATTCATGCATCAGCTAACTGTCTGTGGTATAAATGTTAAGATTAGTTTCAACTATGTTTGGCATATACACTCAAGCCTTATCAAAACGTGTAGTCTATAAATAACCGAGTCGTGAGAAAAATAGCCAACTTCATACACAAAAGAAAATTCATAACAAAAGTAAAACAAAAATCATATCACAACAAATACATGTACATTTTCTATTGTGAAATATTACACGAACAAAAATGTACATGTTTACATCTGACAATCAAGATATAATCTGTTCCTGGTAAAACTATTGACTGCTTCCTTGTTGAGCATGACGAACACACATTTAGTGGTACGTTATGTCTCAAGGTGATATATTATATTAGCAACATAAACCTGTGCATGCGCTAAAACAAACTATACTCATAATGAAAATAGTAATGATATTGTAATTGAATTCATTTAATTTCAGAGAGACTCATACAGGGTATTCAAATCAGTCAGATTTTAGATTATATGATGACACATTTGGTGATATCATCAGATGACAGACGTCGCATTGAGCATCATGCTGGACAAGATGATCAGAATAAAGCCTTGCTTCGTGAAGTTATTAAAAGGGGAGAACCTACGTATACTGTGTTTATTGATGCACTACGAACAAGTGGATACCCAGATCTAGCTAATGAACTAAAAAGTGATGGACAGGAAGAAGGCTCAAGTGCAGCTATAGTACAAACTGGAAACATAGAAAATAAAGGTGAGACCGGATTGTTTTGTTGATGAAAATAAAAACACACAATTTGAAATATAGTCTGCTTTGGTTAATGCACTGAATTATATCCATCTGTCTATTTTGGCAGTAATTTAAAAAACATTATAACAAATGTGCACTGAAATGATATTGTTGTGTAAGGACTATTCAATAACGATAAGTTGAAAGCTGACCTTCATTCATTTCAGTTTGCATCATGAACTATTGTTTATATGAGCTATTTCAATTACTTGGTCTGTGTTGTTGTTACACTGTTACGTAATTGTATTAAAAGGAAACCAAATGTTTATCTGATGAATAAAAATCAAATTGGTCAAGTTACCAGATCAGATGTTTACTAGTATTGTTAAGGTCAAGTCACAAAACAAAACGAATACAAACTTGATTAAATATGTTTCTTTAATATCAAGAATACCAAATCGTCTTATTAGTTCGCCACCACCAAATGTTGGATATATGACTTTGCTCTTATTCAGATGCCTAAGTCATTTTACAGTGAATTATATCCTTTCAAATAAATTGTAATCAAATAGGCAATCACGACGCCACAATACCACATGCACACTGTATTGTTGAATTAAAGTAGATTTATTATTGCTGTTATCTGTTTATTTGTCTCTTTGATACACTCCCCGTTTCCATTCTCAATTCTATTGTTCGGTATACATTTCCATTGAAAGCGTCACTTTCCATCTGTCAGAATGCATGCAGTTTTTGACCCATTAGTTTACCAAATGCAGTATAACGCTGGATTTCTCGTATGTATGTATTGCAAGTTTAATCAAGATATAAAAGTAGACGTGGCAATAATTGGAAATTGGAAAACTTTTGTAGGGTTGTCAAATTGGACTGTTCCGATGTATACAGTTCGTCTACAAAAGAACTACTCAAACATAATTGACAGCATACAGCATGAACAAATAGTCGATCATCTGATATCACGTGATGTGTTGACCATAGCTGAAAGCCAAATGATAAATGCTTGTCCCGCACAGATACAAAAGAACAGGAAATTAATGGACATACTTTTACATGGAAGTGAACATGCATTTATTGAATTTCTCAAAGCTCTAAGAAAAGACTCTGTGTATGCAGAACTGGCAGATAAAATAGAAAACACAACAGTCGCTAGCAGAGATATATCAACTATTAATGGTTGCTTTAAATGAACTAAAAGATAGTAAGTTAGAAGTAAATATATCAGTTGGTGGTAGGACTACACCCTTTTTCTTCAACACATTTTTATGTATTTTCGAAATTCAAATAATTACAAATATCAAATGACTAAGTGATTTATATGTATTGAGGGATAAAGTAAAGATGAGATTGTGACTTGGATGGAGAATTGTCTTATGGGAACTCATACCACATCTTATAAAATCTACATAGATGTATTTAGCGTAATTGTAAAAATTATGTATATCCTTATTTTAACAAACACAACCATGTTGGTAAGATACAAATTATCTTATATGAGACATGATTGTCAATGACAACGTCCCATCAAGACACTACATGTTGTACAAAGTATCAATTATACGAACATTCTTGAACCTTGGTCAACGTTGATACCAAAAAGCAATTAAATACCCCGATATGACAAATTAAAAAGCTTTCAAGCGAGAGAAAAATAACTGCCTGATAAAAAATATGTACTATTAAGGTATTCTAAAAGATTCGGCATCGATATTGATT
Organism: Mytilus edulis; assembly: GCA_019925275.1. Classification (NCBI taxonomy): domain Eukaryota; kingdom Metazoa; phylum Mollusca; class Bivalvia; order Mytilida; family Mytilidae; genus Mytilus; species Mytilus edulis. The sequence continues at coordinate 108,777,316 of CM034354.1, read as the reverse complement.
ACGTTATAGCATGCCATTCAGTATCTAGTGGTATACTAATTTGTTCCGAAAGGGTCAGCATATTTGTCATTATATCATACCATGCATTATTCAGTGGAGTACTAAGGTATTCCAAAAGGGGCAGCATTATTTACATTACATCAACCAACTCATTTCCCAGTGTCGTACTAAGGTGTTCCGAAAGGATCAGCAGTGATTGCATTTTATAAGTCCACGTATAGCTCAATGGTGTCCTATGTGTTCCGAAATGGTCAGCATTGGATATGTTATATCATTCGATTCGATTCGACATCCAATGGTGTACTCAGGTGTACTCATGTGTTCTGAATGGTTTAGTATTGATTTCATTACATCATCTAACTTATTGCTCAGTGGTGTTCCCTGTTGTTATCAAAGGGTCAGTATTGATTTCATTATATCATCTCACTTATGGCTCAATGGTGTTCCCTGTTGTTATTAAAGGGTCAGTGTTGATTTCATTATATCATCTCACTTATTGATCAGTGGTGTTCCCTGTAGTTATCAAAGGGTCAGTATTGATTACATTTTATTATCCCATTCGTAATGCATCAATATTCATACATAATATTATCCCATTCCTTTTCAATTAAAAACAAGTCGCATTGTCACATTATATGATGTTCTCAAACTTTAAATCTGTAATAAAAACTGTGTATACTTCATTTTATACAGGGACAAGATAAAATACTTGAGATGGAAACAACAACGACTCGTCAAAGCTTCACAACGACTCGTCAAAGCTTCACAACGACTTGTCAAAATTTCACAACATATCGTCAAAGTTTCACAAGGACTCGTCAAGGTTTCACAACGTCTCGTCAAAGTCTTAACTGAGTTCTTGTTTAAAAACTAAACATTAACAGAAGAGACAATCTTTGACAGAACACTTAGTAAATGACTCAATCTTGCTAGATTCAATGTTGATCTTTAAACTAATCAAATGTCATTTTATTGTAAAATACTGTAATATTATGTATAGTTTGTTTACAATTAAAACCAAAGGGATTGAAAGTCATTCATGTTAGCTGTATTGTAATGTTACTAAAGTAAAAAAAGTGTTTTGTGACTTAATTCGATTATTTATCTTTACATGTTCATTACCTGTATATTTTCATTATTTGTATATTTTTATTATCTGTATACTGTCATAATTCTATATGATTTGCATATCGGTAAATACTTGAATTGGATTGGTCAATTAGAATTTTTCTCTGAGTTTACACTTCGATAAACCATGTTTCTGAAACTACTTTCGTATCTATTCATGCCCGATTGCAGGAAACCCGGGATTTTCGGCAAATAGAGATTAAAAAACAAATGCATACCAGTTGTGTCTATTTTAGTGCATATATGACAAAAAAGAAATAAAATAAATACACTGAAGCTACAAAAATGTATAAATTTAAAATTCAAATAAAAATTAGCGAACTTTCATAAATGATTTGGCGAATGTACGTCATGGCAAAACACGACATCATACGAATGAAAACTTACTTTGGAAAGATTATTTCGTTACTTGTACGATTCAAATTTGAATATTATATCCCATTAATTTCAGTTTTGGAGGTAGGTGCTATTTTATTTAAGATTCCGTTGCATTTTTCGAACATTTATGGATTTTAGAAAGTCAAAATGGCGGCCAACTCCTTAGTTACGACATGTCAATTGTGCATTTGATGGTTATTATAGTAGCTTTACAAAACAAATGATCTTAAAAATCGCTATTATTTGGCTTAAGAATAATTAGGATTAAACACATTTTTTTCTAGAGGTTATTGATGTGTTAACCGGGGCTCTTACTCACAAACTTAACATAAAAGTCCAAATTCAGTTTGTGAGTTAATCTTTCGGACTTTTATTCAGTTTGTGAGTTAATCGCCCCGGTTTACACATCAATAACTTCTAGAAAAAATGTGTTTAATCCTATAATAATCTGTATTTTGTTTATTATCTCTATAGTTTCACTATCTGTATATGTTCATTGTCTGCATATTTTCATAATCTGTATAGTTTAATCGGCTCTATATTTTTATGAACTAGATATAGGAAGATGTGGTATGAGTGCCAATGAGACAACTCTCCATCCAAATTACTTTTATTAAAGTAAACCATTATAGGTCAAGGTGCAGCCTACAACAAGGAGCCTTGGCTCACACCGAACAACAAGCTATAAAGGCCAACAAATTTACTTGTGTAACTAAATTCAAACGGAAAAACCAACGGTCTAATCTATATACAAACAAAAACGAGAAACGAGAGACACGTATACATTACATAAACAAAGGACAACTACTGTACATCAGATTCATGACTAAGGACAGGTGCAAACACCGGGATTTAACATTGTAATAGTACCGAACCTTCTCCCTTTTCTGAAACAATAGTATAACAGCAAAACATAGATAAACACACTGTAAAATATAAATTGGGAGGCTTAACTCAATAAAAAAAATAACACACTATGAACGAATTAATTTGACATGCGATACCTGAATGCAAATACATAGTTATTAAAAATTATAAGGGATGAATAATTAAGGTCAAAAGAAAATAAACGGATTAGAATTGTCTATTTTCATAATCTGTATTTTTTTAGTCTCTGTATATTTTGATTATCTGTACATTTCCATTATCTGTATATTTTGATCATCTGTATATTTTCATTATCTGTATAGTTTCTTTATCTGAATATTTTCATTATCTGTTTATTTTCTATATATATATTTTTTTCATTATCTGTGTATTTTTTTAATCTATATATTTTCATAATCTGTTTTTTTTTTCTTTTTCATAATATGTATATTTTTTTATCTACATATTTTTATTATCTGTATATTTTCATTATCTGAATATTTTCATTATCTGTATATTTTCTTTATTTATATATTTTCATGATCTGTATTTTTTCATAATCTGGATATTTTCATAAAATTGTTTTTTTTTTCATAATCTGGATATTTTCATAATATGTTTATTTGTTAATCTGTATATTTTCATAATCTGTATATTTTGATTATCTGTATATTCTCATCATCTGTAATTTATCATATTTCGGTTACAGTTAATTTTTATCAGATTTAAATTTCATTTCATGTTTTCTTGGAGTATTTGGTATGTATGATATGAGATATGTTCCATATGTCGTAACTACAATCCCGTTCCCTTTTTCACGAATGTGACCTACCGTATTAAACTTTTTACCTTTATTTGTGACATTATAACCGATTGTGTCTGTTAGTTTTGTTCACGCATCATTATCAATATTATTAATTTTGACGCGACTGTCGTACAAGTGAGTGGTTTGGCGCTGTAAAATCAGGTTCAATCCACTTTTTTCTACATTTGAAAATGCCTGTACCAAGTCAGGAATATGACAGTTGTTGTACATTCGTTTGGTGTGTTTTATCCTTTGATTTTGACATTTCATTAGGTGCTTTCCGTTTTGAATTTTCTTCGGTGTTTATTTTTTTATGATTTTACTTTTTATGAAAACTATCAGACGGGAGCGACTTAAAACACACATAAATCAACGTGATACTTAACCTATCAGCATAAACAAATATTACGGTTGCTTTGAAGCATGTTACTGTGCGGATTGAACACGGTTCTGTGAATATCAAACACACAGACATTAAGGTGCAGGTATTGTAGCAGAAGTACAATATAACAAACAAGTGAAATGAATAGATGACATCACTTGAGAGGATAAGAGAAGGAAGTATCAAGGTTGTTACTGTGCGGATTGAACACGGTTCTGTGAATATCAAACACACAGACATTAAGGTGCAGGTATTGTAGCAGAAGTACACTATAACAAACAAATGAAATGAATAGATGACATCACTGGAGAGGATAAGAGAAGGAAGTATCAAGGTTGTTAAAGCCTGTTACTGTTAAACATGTTAAACACGCTATTGTTAAGATTGAATAAATAGCCACTAAGATGAAGATGTTGTGGCAAAATCAATATAAAATAAGATTGTCAAAGAGACAACTATGTATATATCACAAGAGCCAAAAGGAAAAGGTTATAACAAGTAAAATAAAAAAAATACTGAACTCTGAGAAAAATTCAAAACGGAAAGTCCCTATTCAAATTTCAAAATCAAAAGCTCAAACACATCAAACAAATGGATAACAACTGGCATATGCTTGACTTAGTACAAGCATTTTCTTATGTATCCTGATTTTATAGCTCGTTTAACCTCTCACTTGTGTGTCAGTCGCATATATAAACAACTATATGGCAATGTTTGGCTCAATAAGGGAGCTACCATTTGATTTTTATGGGGGGTCTAGGATGAAATTTGAAAAAAATAGGCAGGACAGGAATTTTGAGTAAAAAAAAAGGCAGGATGAGACACTTGCAAAAAAAAAAGTCAGGATGACAATTTAGGTAAAAAAAAGTCAGGATAAACTAAAAAAAAAAAGGCAGGACCGAATAGAGTGAAAAATAAAAAAGCAAGACAGAGATTACAACTAAAAAAAAATGCAGGACAAAATTTTTCATCCTAGCCCCCCACCCCCCCCCCCCCCCCCCATAAAAATCAAATGGTAGCTCCCTAAAATGAGAAAACACATACCATAGAGCAAAGTATAAAACGACCAAGTGTGACGACACCTTGAATTAAATTGAGAATTTAGTAAGACAACAATACGACGGAAGAGCAGATAACAGCCGAAGGCCGTCAATGGGTCTTAACAAAGCTAGAAAACTCCTGTTGTGTAGTTTTACTTGCCCCATCTTTCATACATCCTAGAAACACAGTTTTAAGAATTGTAATTGTTAGCTTCAAAACATTTCCATTCACTATCATCTGATGAAGGTTATTATTCACAGTCGATCTAAACATGGGATTATGGGTAACATGGAATTATGGGCATGAAACACTTGACTTCCGGTGGTGGTTGACACATTTTTTTTTTAAGTATGTTTTAATGGTCAGCCTATGGAGCGTTCGTAAAAATATGTTTTAATGGTCCGCCTACGCAGCGTTCGTAAAAGTATGTTTTAATGGTCAGCCTATGGAGCGTTCGTAAAAGTATGTTTTAATGGTCAGCCTATGGAGCGTTCGTAAAAGTATGTTTTAATGGTCCGCCTACGCAGCGTTTGTTAAAGTATGTTTTAATGGTCCGCCTATGGAGCGTTCGTAAAAGTATGTTTTAATGGTCCGCCTACGCAGCGTTCGTAAAAGTATGTTTTAATGGTCCGCCTACGCAGCGTTCGTAAAAGTATGTTTTAATGGTCAGCCTACGTAGCGTTCGTAAAAGTATGTTTTAATGGTCAGCCTATGGAGCGTTCGTAAAAGTACATTTAAATGGTCTGCCTATGGAGCGGTCGTAAAAGTATGTTTTAATGGTCAGCCTATGGAGCGTTCGTAAAAGTATGTTTTAATGGTCCGCCTACGCAGCGTTAGTAAAAGTATGTTTTAATAGTCCGCCTACGCAGCGTTCGTAAAAGTATGTTTTAATGGTCCGCCTACGCAGCGTTCGTAAAAGTATGTTTTAATGGTCCGCCTACGTAGCGTTCGTGAAAGTATGTTTTAATGGTCCGCATACGTAGCGTTCGTAAAAGTATGTTTTAATGGTCAGCCTATGGAGCGTTCATAAAAGTATGCTTTAATGGTCCGCCTACGCAGCGTTCGTTAAAGTATGTTTTAATGGTCAGCCTACGCAGCGTTCGTAAAAGTATGTTTTAATGGTCCGCCTACGCAGCGTTCGTAAAAGTATGTTTTAATGGTCCGCCTACGCAGCGTTCGTAAAAGTATGTTTTAAGGTCAGCCTATGGAGCGTTCGTAAAAGTATGTTTTAATGGTCAGCCTATGGAGCGTTCGTAAAAGTATGTTTTAATGGTCCGCCTACGCAGCGTTCGTAAAAGTATGTTTTAATGGTCAGCCTATGGAGCGTTCGTAAAAGTATGTTTTAATGGTCAGCCTATGGAGCGTTCGTAAAAGTATGTTTTAATGGTCCGCCTACGCAGCGTTCGTAAAAGTATGTTTTAATGGTCCGCCTACGCAGCGTTCGTAAAAGTATGTTTTAATGGTCAGCCTATGCAGCGTTCGTAAAAGTATGTTTTAATGGTCCGCCTACGCAGCATTCGTAAAAGTATGTCTTAATGGTCCGCCTACGTAGCGTTCTTAAAAGTATGTTTTAATGGTCAGCCTATGGAGCGTTCGTAAAAGTATGTTTTAATGGTCAGCCTACGCAGCGTTCGTAAAAGTATGTTTTGATGGTCCGCCTACGCAGCGTTCGTAAAAGTATGTTTTAATGGTCAGCCTACGCAGCGTTTGTAAAAGTATGTTTTAATGGTCCGCCTACGCAGCGTTCGTAAAAGTATGTTTTAATGGTCCGCCTACGCAGCGTTCGTAAAAGTACGTTTTAATGGTCTGCCTATGGAGCGTTCGTAAAAGTACGTTTTAATGGTCTGCCTATGGAGCGTTCGTAAAAGTATGTTTTAATGGTCAGCCTACGCAGCGTTCGTAAAAGTATGTTTTAATGGTCCGCCTACGCAGCGTTCGTAAACGTATGTTTTAATGGTCCGCCTATGGAGCGTTCGTAAAAGTATGTTTTAATGGTCAGCCTATGGATCGTTCGTAAAAGTATGTTTTAATGGTCCGCCTACGCAGCGTTCGTAAAAGTATGTTTTAATGGTCAGCCTACGCAGCGTTCGTAAAAGTATGTTTTAATGGTCAGCCTATGGAGCGTTCGTAAAAGTATGTTTTAATGGTCAGCCTATGGAGCGTTCGTAAAAGTATGTTTTAATGGTCCGCCTACGCAGCGTTCGTAAAAGTATGTTTTAATGGTCCGCCTACGCAGCGTTCGTAAAAGTATGTTTTAATGGTCAGCCTACGCAGCGTTCGTAAAAGTATGTTTTAATGGTCCGCCTACGCAGCATTCGTAAAAGTATGTTTTAATGGTCCGCCTACGTAGCGTTCTTAAAAGTATGTTTTAATGGTCAGCCTATGGAGCGTTCGTAAAAGTATGTTTTATTGGTCAGCCTAAGGAGCGTTCGTAAAAGTATGTTTTGATGGTCCGCCTACGCAGCGTTCGTAAAAGTATGTTTTAATGGTCCGCCTACGCAGCGTTCGTAAAAGTATGTTTTAATGGTCAGCCAACGCAGCGTTTGTAAAAGTATGTTTTAATGATCCGCCTACGCAGCGTTCGTAAAAGTATGTTTTAATGGTCCGCCTACCCAGCGTTCGTAAAAGTATGTTTTAATGGTCCGCCTACGCAGCGTTCGTAAAAGTATTATTTAATGGTCCGCCTACGCAGCGTTCGTAAAAGTATGTTTAAATGGTCAGCCTACGAAGCGTTCGTAAAAGTATGTTTTAATGGTCCGCCTACGCAGCGTTCGTACAAGTATGTTTTAATGGTCCGCCTACGCAGCGTTCGTAAAAGTATGTTTTAATGGTCTGCCTACGCAGCGTTCGTAAAAGTATGTTTTAATGGTCCGCCTACGCAGCGTTCGTAAAAGTATGTTTTAATGGTCTGCCTACGCAGCGTTCGTAAAAGTATGTTTTAATGGTCCGCCTACGCAGCGTTCGTAAAAGTATGTTTTAATGGTCCGCCTACGCAGCGTTCGTAAAAGTATGTTTTAATGGTCTGCCTATGGAGCGTTCGTAAAAGTATGTTTTAATGGTCTGCCTACGCAGCGTTCGTAAAAGTATGTTTTAATGGTCCGCCTACGCAGCGTTCGTACAAGTATGTTTTAATGGATTTGTTTTTTTATTTTATTGACTAGATTTCTCTGTTGTCTATAGAGTTCCCACCTAATGCCGGATTTTTGTTTGTTTTACCTATTGTACAGTTGTCTTTTTTTGTACACTGCTTTTCGTAGCTCCTGGTTCATTAATTGTGCTGGTTGTTTACATTGTTTTCTTTTTTCAAGGGAGCATGTTGGTCTACAACATTTACCACTGCATTTTCAAAATCTGAATATGCCTGATTCATATCATCTTCATCTATTAGTCAAGAAAATTCAAATCATAAAAAATAAATTTAAAGCTTTAAAATCTGTAGGAGCCACATCAGCATGAGCTTCAAGTTGATATTCTTTTCAACATCATATCTAAATTTAGCGATACACATACAATTGTCATCACAGGAGACTTTAATCCAACATTATTAGTCGTATTGGGCACAACTTTGTGGAATTTTGGATCCTCAATGCTCTTCAACTTTGTACTTGTTTGGCTTTATAAACATCTTGATATGAGCGTCACTGAATAAATGAGTCTTTTGTAGACAAAACGCGCGTCTGGCGTACTAAATTATAATCCTGGTACCGTTGATAACTATTAGCCTCTATAGATCATACAAAAAGCATGATGCACAATTTAAGAAATTTATTCTAGATCTTCAACTGAAATCTACATTCTACTATAGGAAAACCGTCTACTTTTATCCATCACAATGGTAAATCTCAGTCTCAAATAGACTACATATATCTGATCAACCTCATGTGGAATCTTAGATCAATTTAAAAACATGAAATGGATCCAGTCGACACATCAAGCCACACTTGTGTAAGTGCAAATATAAAAATCAATCTCAAACGTGAAAATACCATCTCCCCAAAAACTTTAAAAAACAGATGCCACTGCTGTTCCAGCAAAAATGATAAAATTACAGGGGCCTCAGTGGAATGCTTCTTTAAGCGACTTAACTAACATAAGGAATGGGTCGATAAAGGAAAACCAAACTGGTATTTCCAAAACATCAACTAAATAAAAGATCAAAGAGAAAAGAAAAATATGGAGAGTCGACAAAAAATGTATTCGGAAATTATGGACAACCCGTAAATGAAAATTGTTGGCCAACTGATCAATAGAAATAGAAGCCAATCCAAAACCTCAACAACCTCCATAATAAAAGGACCCAATTGTATCAATATATGATGCTCCGAAAACATGAACACTGAATTTATTAGAACCACTATCAGAAACTGAAATTTTGTAAGCAAAAGGAAAACTAAACTTAGGCAAATCATAGCTACAAAAAAAAAAAAAACACTTTTCTTTAAGACTGGAATTACTAACCCAGTACTTCTAACTTGAAAAGCTGAAAGATCATAATAAAAAAAGTTTTACTTTACTTACTAGTCCACGGCCCCAGCTTATCTGGAAAAACAGCCGTTGGACGTCAGAGTAATCTCGGACTATTTATACTTACTAACTTAAGTATTTGATAGAAAATGAGGGCGAGTCATATAAATTTGGGCCGAGTTCGCCTTACACGGTTTGTTATTTTATTTTCATTGTTGTAAGCGGCTGTGTTGTCATTTCAAGCATAAGAAGAAACTGGCATGAAAAATTATAACATGTAGGATGTAAGTCAAAATATCTAAACTATATAGTATATTCTATATTTCTCACAGGCACTTAATTGTTTCTATCCAATGGAAGACCCACTATCAACGTGTATTTACTCGTAGATCTATCTTTTTCAAGGGAAGGTCTATTAACAGGACAGATAAAACCAGGACAGTTATTTTCGATACGTTTTATCTGTAACTTTTGTTTTTACTCAACATATTGTTAAAATTTAAATTGTATAATAAAGAACATGGTATTTAATTATATTATTTGTAAAAAATATAGAACTGATTAATAATTAAGTTTAAAAAAATCTGCCAGGACAGTTTAATTTTATCAAAAAAATGGCTGAAATTGCCGAGAAAAGTTTACTTATAATTGAAATATTTTCTCCAAAACAACTGTCTGGCATAATATTTTTGTACGATTATATAGATTATGAAATATTCATTCTAAAAATCTATAATTTAATATTTTTTTCATCTTTTAAAGGTAAAAAAATCTGCCAGGACAGTAGCCTTTCACGTTGGAAATTTTGTTGAAATTATTTCAAAATACAAATACAAAGTTAAATATCTTCTTCAAAATAAATGTCTGGTAAACAAATGTTAGTTCATTGGAAAGTTTAGAATATAAGCTTCATGAAAATATAAAATTATATGAACTTTTATGTCATTAACACCAAAAAAATCTGCCAGGACAGTAGCCTACTCCGCTAAATTTTAAGAAAAAATGGCTGAAATTGTCGAGAAGAGTTTACCTATAATTGTTATATTTTTTTCAGTACAACTGTCTGGCATACTATTTTTGTATGATTATAAAGATTATGGAATAATCTTTCTAAAAACCTATGATTTAATATTTTTTTCGTCTTTTAAAGGTAAAAAAATCTGCCAGGACAGAAGAATTTCATGTTAGAAATTTGTTTTGAAATTTGTTCAAAATCAAAATGTAAAGTTTAATATGTTCTTCAAAATAAATTTCTGGTAAACAAATGTTAGTTCATGTAAAAGTTTAGAACATAATAACAAATATTATGCCAGACAGTTGTTTTGGGAAAAATATTTCAATTATAAGTAAACTTTTCTCGGCAATTTCAGCCATTTTTTTGATAAAATTTAACTGTCCTGGCAGATTTTTTTTAATTTAACTATTATTTATTTTTATTTTTTTAGATACCATGTTCTTTATTATGCAATTTAAATTTTATCAATATGTTGAGTAAAACAAAAGTTACAGATAAAAACGTATCGAAAATAACTGTGCTGGTTTTATCTGTCCTGTTAATAGACCTTCCCCTTTTTCAAGTTAGAAGTACCTGTTTAAATTGATGAGTCTGCGAACACGTAATTTATTAAGTATATCTCTTGCCAAATTAATACTACATTACTTTAAAAGTCCCTATATTAATGCTTATATATAAATTCACGACTTGTTGTAAATACACTGGTTTTTATGGTGGAGGATGATGTTCATTCATATTTTACAGAGGATTTATTGTGTGTTTTAATGTATTTACTGTTAACATTTATCGGTCTCATCCGAGTGCTCCTAAACAGCAGGGAAATTAAGAAAGAAGAAGAAGGAAGAAACAATTAAGTGCCTGTGATATTTCACACGATTTATCCTTTCCTGACATTTTGATTATTTGTCATGTTTGTATTTAATCAACGTGTGGATCATCTTCTTTCTCTGCATCTTTACACTCTTTATAGGGTAACCATACTTTCGTATGTCGAACAGTTTCACCACCAAAAAAATGTTATTTGCTCAAATTTTCCAGTAGGCATTGATACCTTTTTTAGTTTTATTTAAGTTACAGTTCATCCTTTTTCATCTGAATATCTAGCCACTCACTTGTATTTCCTAGATACATGTAGTATTTGAGCATTTTTACTTCAATAAACCAACTGTTACTATTCATTGACTTGATGCACAATTGCCTCCTTGCTAGTTGTTTTTCTAAACTTTAGTCGGGTTGGATACATACATTTATGAAGAGGGACATAACCTTTAAGTGTAATTGTGCTTCTACTGGTAGTATTCCCGTCAACTCTTGGCATAATAGCTTCATTCAATAGGATCGTCGGATCTCAGTTGACAGCTCTTCTTTGGTCAAAATTTGATTATGACATCAAATTTTCTTGCTTTCCTCTGAATTTCCTATTGTGACAACAAGAAAAAATGAAACCATGCCTGATGTCATCAAATTTTAATATTATATATGTTTGTAAATATTGATTGTCATGTTTGTCTTGGTAACAATCCAATATTGGGATTTTACACAAATAAAATGATTTGATTTGATTCATAGAAAGAACACGTACATGCATCTTTAGCCTTTTCATTTGAAAAGAAGTATTGAATTTGTCTGCATATTGTTTAAACATCATTAGAGAAACAGATTCCTTTCAAACGCTTGTGAGCCTCACGTTTCAAATTTGAACATTTAAATGTTTCAAGTGGATAAATATTGTATCACACTCGATGCTGTGGTAGAATCTTTATTTAATAGAATGATAGCTAAAAATTTAAACTAACAGGACTTATTTTTGCAAAAAAAAAAATAAAAAGTCAAAATATTTGAATCTCATAATACAGGTCATCAATTATTTATACATTTTACAATGACAATTTAAAAAAACATCATTTAAAAATATCCAGTATCAATGGTTACTGAAAAATCCACTGTTATGACTGTATTAGTCCAAATAATAAGGACATGCTATTTTATTTTTTTGCTTTGACGCCGCTACAGGAAGAATTGAAATAGCCTTTTAAGACGTCATAATTATTTCAATATAATATTTCGAATTTATGAACAAATATAAGCCCCAGCTTCGTCTGTTTGCACACTACATAGAGACCATTTGTCTTGGTAAAGTTGAACTGTAATAAGTAAAAAAAAAAAAGGAAACAAATGAATTGTTAATAAAAAGAAATCAAATCTATTTTCACTGACCACATGTCAATGATGGTGACTGTTTTAAAGGTACTAGCCCACATAGATCTTAAAATGCCACAAATAGCTTTTAGCGAAACAGGAGTCACAAAGTTCCTATCTAATCTTAACCCACTTTAACCTGACAATATTCACAGTAGGCATGATAGGGTGCTAAAAGAATTAAAAGAGCAAGTGTCACCAATTACTCCCTCCAATTTAGAACTATGTAAAAGTAGCCCTACTCTGACACAAAATAGGGCTTTGATGTCCTTGTTTACTTAAACTAACCAACAAATTTGCAGAAATGAAACTTTTGGGGAAAGAGAAATATATCTAGATCATTTTGTGCCAAAATTTACTTGTCTATGAGTTTGCATTAAAAATTGAGGATTAATGCACTCCATAGTATACTAATTTTAGATTTCCAGAAAACCAGGTTTTTGTTTTGGAGTACCTCTGTTTGAAGGTCTGTTATTTTGTTAGAAGGCTTTAAAGGTATGGTGAAAATTGACATGTAGAAAGCTGATACATGTACAATTAAGGATATACACCTGGTTTCTATGAAGTTAAACTTAAGGTAAAATATTTAGAAAGCTGTGAAAATTGCAAAATTTGGTTGAACAGATATAGGGATTTTTAATTGGTGGTCTGACACCTTTAAGAGAAATGTGGTGAAACCCAAAATTCAGAAAACAATTGATTTTTTGGTCTTAACTGATCATTTGAAATAATAGTAGCCACATTTTAATCTATTTTGGAGCAAAAAGTCACATATTGCAAATTTAGAGCCTTAAACCTGAATGTGTGCTATTTTTAGCTTTTCCCACCCCTGATAATATGCTTTCATATAAAAAATGTTATAAATTGTTATAAATGCACAGTAAGTTGTTTCTGTGGTGTTAAAAATTTAAACATAGGTTGATTGCTACCCCCAAAAAATTGTCGTCATGAAGATTTGATGAAATTATTTGAATTTTACCCCTTACATCATTGCGGCATCTCATGTATATGGCAGTTAACATAGCCTGATATAAACACTGCATAAACTCACAAAAATCTCATTTATTATCCCAAATGAAAGTTTTATACTTTAAATTGTATTGACTGATAGTAAATAAAACAGTTAAATGACCATGACTGCACTTTAATCAGTTAATAGTCCCATTACTTACACCAGGTGTAAAAAAGGGGGGTCAATATTCCTTGACTCTTCAATACCTTGGATTTTTTATTAAACTCATTGTAAAAATTGTGGAATTAAGTCTTTAAAGCAGCAAAACAAACAAGAAAAAATCAACAAAAAGCTGATCTTGATATTGAAAGTTTATGTTTCTCTAGTCCAAAATGAGATTTTCAAGTATTTTCTGTCAAAGGCTTACATTACAGTCAGTTTAAATTGAGCTGTGAAATTTGTAATATGAGTCGCATTATGCTCAGAAAGGATGTTTTTAACTTCAAATTGACTAAGGATTAAGAATAAACAAAACAAAAGATTTCTGATCAACTTTTTTTGCTCTTTAGGTGTCAGACCACCAATTACTCCCTCCAATTTAGAACAAATGTAAAAGTAGCCCTACTTTGACACAAAATAGTGCTTTTGATGTCCTTGTTTACTTAAACTAACCAACAAATTTGCAGAAATGAAACTTTTGGGGAAAGAGAAATATATCTAGATCATTTTGAGCCAAAATTTACTTGTCTATGAGTTTGCATTAAAAATTGAGGATTAATGCGCTCCATAGTATACTAATTTTAGATTTCCAGAAAACCAGGTTTTTGTTTTGGAGTACCTCTGTTTGAAGGTCAGTTATTTTGTTAGAAGGCTTTAAAGGTATGGTGAAAATTGGCATGTAGAAAGCTGATACATGTACAATTAAGGATATACCTTAGGATATGTGTTGATCAGCAAGTAAAACCGATAGCTGAATTAGTCGAACAACATGGTAAAAGACTTGACACTGACAATATTAGAATTAGTAGATTATATTCTAATGTCGAAAAAGTCAACGAGGATGTAAAAAGTAACACCACAATTGTTAATGAAATTGATACAGAAGTTGGCACTCTCTTCAAAAGAATTGTAGAACTTTAAACCAGATTAGAAAACCAAGAACAATATTCACGCCGAACAAGTTTGCGTTTTCATAATATCCGCGTGCCTATCGATCCCCGTACCGGTAAAATTCCTCACCCTATTAACACTGATATTTATATATTACAAGTCTGTAATTCCAAACTTGGCCTGAATCTAACTGTGAACGATATAGGGCGTAGTCATGTTATAGGGAAGGTAAAAAACGGTAAATCCCAGGTTATAGTAAGATTTCTATCATATCGTACAAGAAGCAAAGTTTATACCAACAAAAAAACCTTAAAGGGTGATGAAGATGGCATATTCATAACAGAAAACTTAACACAGTATAGAACTGGTCTTACACAAAAGTTATCCGATCTCAAGTATAACCATAAAATTTTCGCATACTGGACATCCGATGGTCGCATATTTGCCAAAACAACAGAGAAAGGCACCAAAAAACTAATCAAAAACTATGACGACATAACAGCTCTTGAGACAACCACAGACGACGACAATCAACAACAAGAACCAGATCTATCCCCAGGTACCACCAATCAGAACAGCGATGAGAACCACAATAATGGCACATATTAGATTACAAAAACATAAATGGTGTAAATATATGTATCTTTGACAGTTGTCACTTGTTCTTTAAATGTCTCTAATGTACATTTTAAAAATTGCTTCATGTGTTATTAATATTGCTAGCAAGTAAATCTAGTATAACTTAATTGTATCAAAAAGTGTCAAACAATTTTAAAAAACGTCTGAATAAATTCATAAACTTATGTTACAATGAAAAAATAGTATATAAAAAAATCACGTTATACTTTTTCTTTCTTTTTTTTCCATTTGACATCTTTTCCTAATATCGATTTTGTTGTTGGTATTTCTTTTATTTTCTATTAATTTAAACAAATATATAAAATTCTTGAAACCTCGTTTAAATAATATTTGTACTGGCATCCGTATGCCAGTTAAAGTTACAAGGAGCAAATTTAAATAAACAACAAAATATAATTGTCCCAAAAATTTATACCTGTATAAAACTATACTGCTATCAAATATTGCAATTGAGTTTATCATAGTTGTAAGAAATCAATTTCAAATCCTGTTATCAGATGTTATATGTATATTTCATGTGCAGCTACAGAACACCCCTTTTATATATTAAAGCTTTGATCAAAATCAATTAAAAAAGATTTGCTATAGATAATAGCATAAAGTATTGAATAGTTTTGTTTAAAAAAAAAAACCAAAAAAAACCCGGACTTTATATTTAAAGTTTGTTGTGAACTAATTTTCCCATTTTATGAATCGAAAATGATTTCCTTCAATTTAATTTGTTTACCAATGTACTTTTTTTTTCTTTGTGTATATATATTTAATACCTGTAAGACTTTGGATGATGATGTGTGTGATCTACTTTTTTTGTGTAACCTGAATGGCAACCTGTCTTATAACATGTTATTGTTTGTTGTACTTTTACCTAATGGGTAACTGTATTGAACAATACAGGGTAGCCATAGGGTTATTTAATTCATGTAAATTTAATTTTTCCGGATCAGATAATTTTTGTTTCAACGGAGAAACTTTTTCGGAAATTCTACTTACCAATTGTCGTTGTTCATTTCTCGTCGTCTCCTTGTCGCTTCTCCAAAGCCTTGATCCAAACATAAATGTTTTATTCCTTTTATTTGTTTTACATTTTATCCTTATAATTGGAAGCGTTGAACAAAATCCTGGCCCAATTGAACATGAAAACGATTTTTCTCGTGAAACTGATAACTCCATATCAATATGCAATATTAACATTCGTAGTTTACGAAATAAGATTGATTTCATTCAAAATTTCGCAGAAGAGTTTGATATTGTAACAATCACTGAAACGCACTTAGATCCAAACATAAATAACGAAGAATTAATGATAGATTCATTTTCACAAAATATATTCCGTAAAGATCGTAATAACGCCGGAGGAGGCCTACTCATTTACACAAAAGATGATATGTCAGTCACCAGAAAAGGTGTACTCGAAAACCACATTGACGAAACTATCTGGGTTGAGATCAGAGGTAAAGGTCAAACGTTTTTATTATGTTGTACTTATCGACCGGAATGGTCAGGTGTTGAATATTGGACACGGCTAAATCATGCTATTGAACTTGGTTATCAGTATACAGAAAACATTGTGATTTCTGGAGACTTGAATTCAGATTTATTTTCGTATAATAATAATAAGTTATATGATATAATTCATCAATTTAATTTAAAAAATGTAATTAATAAACCAACAAGGGTAACTGATCACAGTAGTACTTTGCTTGATCCGATCATATTAAGTGATGCTATACAATTTTCTTTTTCTGATGTACTGAATGTACCTGCTAACATCAGTGATCACGATGCCTCTATTATTTTTTTACAATGTCCAAAGTCCGAAACAAAGTCGTTTAAACGGGAAATATGGTTATATGAAAAAACAGATGTTGAAAAGTTTTCAAATATGATGAATGCAATTGAATGGAACGAACTCTTTTCCAATGTTGAGGAAGTAGACCAAATGGTCACTATATTCACTGAAAAAATCCTCAGCATTGCAAGAGAGAGCATTCCAACCAAAATAGTAACTATACGTGGTAATGACAAACACTGGTTTAACAGTAATATCAGAAAAGCAATTCGAATAAGGGATAGATTACGAAAAAAATCAATTAAATCTAAAAAAGAAACGGATATTAATAAATATAAGAAACAAAGGAATAAAGTGAATAATATGAAAAAAGAAGCGAAAGAAAATTTTGAGAAAAACTTGGAAAATATAATACTAGATAACGCTTCAGATTCTAAGACTTATTGGAAAATTATGAAGATGCTTATTAAGCCAAATAGAGGATCTAATAACATACCCCCATTAAAAAATATTCTTAATGATGATCGTTTTGAGGAGTTCGCCGATAGAGACGACGAGAAATGCGACATTCTAAATAAGTATTTTTGTTTCATTTCATCGCTAGCAGATGTTGATGCTCAATTACCCGATTTCGACAAAAAAACTAACAATTTATTGAATGATATAGTGATTAGTACTAGTGAAATTGTTGATATCATAAAAACTATAAATCAAAAAAAAAGCGTCAGGCCCGGATGTCATTAGTCATAAGATGCTTAAAATTTGTCCCGAAAAAATTGCAATTCCATTATGTATTATATTTAATAAATCCTTGCATCAGTGCAAATATCCTTCCAGCTGGAAAATTGCAAATGTTATAGCCTTATTTAAAAAGGGGGATAGTTCATTACCTTCCAATTATAGACCTATATCACTCATAAGTTGCATAGGCAAAGTCATGGAACGTGTTGTATATAAATATGTTTACAACCACTTACAAAGATTTAAATTAATTCATGAGTATCAATCGGGTTTTCTTCCTAAATGTTCAACGGTTCACCAACTGTTAGAAATATATAATTGCATATTGAACTCACTTGAAAAGAAAGAGATAAGTTGTTTTGTTTTTTTGCGATTTCTCTAGAGCCTTTGATAAAGTTTGGCATGTTGGTTTATTACATAAAATGAAGGCTTATGGTATAAATGGAAATCTGTTAAAATGGTTTAGAAGCTACTTAAGTGATAGAAAACAAAGGGTGGTTATCAAGCAATCTTCTTCAAAACTTTGCAGTATTTCAGCTGGAGTTCCTCAAGGGTCGGTCCTTGGACCATTACTTTTTATAATATATATTAATGATATTGCAGAAAGACTTATTTCTCTGTGCAGACTCTTCGCAGATAACACATCGTTCAGCTGTGGGGATCGTGATGCTTTTCAGATAGAAACTGTGATAAACCATGATCTAGAAAAGCTGAACGAATGGTCCAAAAAATGGTTAATGTCTTTTAATCCAGATAAAACAGAAATTATGCTATTTTCTAATGTTGAAACCCCAGAAATGAACTTTATATTCAATGATAAAAATATACCTATTACAAATATTCATAAACATTTAGGGGTTACATTTAGCAATGATGCTAAATGGAATGCCCACGTTGATAATATTATCTTAAGCACGTCTAAACATATAAATATGCTAAGGAAGTTGAAATATAAACTGAGCAGAAAAAATTTAGAAAAACTCTATTTAGTTTTTATAAGACCTTTATTTGAGTATGCAAGTGAGGTTTGGGATAATATTGGGGTAGGTTATGTCAATAAACTGGAGCAATTACAGCTCCAAGCTGCTAGGATAGTTACGGGGTTACCTATATTCACAAGCTCAAGGATTATTTATGAAGAACTTGGATGGGAAACATTAGCTGAAAGAAGAGAGAGAAGAAAAATCCAAATGTTTTATAATATTCAAAATAATAATGTTCCAGAATATTTGTCAAATTTAATTCCCCAAAAAATACAAAGTATGACGGTCTATCCTCTACGTAATGGAAATGACATCATTATTCCATTCTGCAGACTAGCATTAACTAATGATTCTTTTATTCCATCAACCATACGTCTTTGGAATAATCTTGAGGATTCAACTCGTGATGTGGAATCAATTAATAAATTTAAAACTGAACTAAAAAACCGTTATCCTCAGAGTAATATATTTATACCGAAGCAATATGAATTTGGAAATCGAAAATTGAATATAATTCTCACCCAACTTCGATGTTTTGCATCATCCTCAAACTATGATCTATATAGGGTCAATATTATTTCTGACCCTTCCTGCCGCTGTGGTGTTAATCGTGAAGATTCCTATCATTTCTTTTTTAAATGTATATTATATTCAGACATACGAAATAAAATGTATGAAAGTCTGCGCTGGCTTCCAAATGATTGTAAAATTAACATAGAACTACTTACCTCGGGTAGTTGTCTCTTTCTCTAGAGCAAAACCAAACCATTTTCAAAAATGTCTTTGAGTTTATTAAAAGTTCGGAAAGATTTCAAATTTAAAACTGAACTAAAAAACCGTTATCCTCAGGGTAATATATTTATACCGAAGCAATATGAATTTGGAAATCGAAAATTGAATATAATTCTCACCCAACTTCGATGTTTTGCATCATCCTTAAACTATGATCTATATAGGGTCAATATTATTTCTGACCCTTCCTGCCGCTGTGGTGTTAATCGTGAAGATTCCTATCATTTCTTTTTTAAATGTATATTATATTCAGACATACGAAATAAAATGTATGAAAGTCTGCGCTGGCTTCCAAATGATTGTAAAATTAACATAGAACTACTTACCTCGGGTAGTTGTCTCTTTCTCTAGAGCAAAACCAAACCATTTTCAAAAATGTCTTTGAGTTTATTAAAAGTTCGGAAAGATTTCAAATTGTCTAGGTAGCAAACCATGATCGCACACACATCATCATCTAAATAAAATTTCTTCTCCCCTTTTTTGTCCTTTTTATTTTTTCGTTTTTTTGTTTTTGTTTTTTTTTTGTTTTTTTTTGTTTTTTTTTTGTTTTTTTGTTTTTTTATTATTATTTGTTTTTTTTGTTGTTATTTTTTTTTTTTTTTTTTGTGTTTCTGTTTTCTAAATAATGATTTATATATTTTTATTTTTGATTTTTTTTTTCTGTATTATTATTGTTTTCTTTTTCTTCAATTTTCCGTCTTTTGATCCATATTTATATATATATTTACTAAATAGATATACCATTCTATACATGCATGCTCATACATATATTTTTGTATTATATTGCTATAAATGTTAAATGGAGAAGACTTCATAAGTCTGTTTGACTTGTGTCTTATCCAATTTGTACTTTAACAAATAAAATATGTTTAAACTAAAGGATATACCTGGTTTCTGTGAAGTTAAACTTAAGGTAAAAATATTTAGAAAGCTGTGAAAATTGCAAAATTTGGTTGAACAGATAGGGATTTTTAATTGGTGGTCTGACACCATTAGAGTCTGGGGATTCAGTGGCGGATCCAGAAATTTTCGTAAGAGGGGGCCCACTGACTGCCTAAGAGGGAGTCCGCTCCAGTCACGCTTCAGTGATTCCCTATATAAGCAACCCATCTTTTTTGCCAAAAAGAAGAGGGCCCGGACCGACCCCTGGGCCCCCCTAAATCTGCCTCTAAGATTGGAAGCATGCCAACATTGCTCCAGCTTAAAAAAAAGGGGGAGAATATAAACCTGTAAATCATAGACACATATCATTTAAATTCATTTGCTGTAACAGTCTTCAACATGGTTTAAGAAAAAAATACAATATTGTAAATTTCCATTTATCATGTTTATTGACTTAATTCAAGAACAATCATCTAGTAATAATAGTAATATACAAACTCAGGGTTCTCACTAAGAATTTTGAAGGCATGTCCAGGGACTCAACCATTTTAGCAATGGTGAGTCCAACAGTGAGAAGAAATATTTTATTGCAATATAATTTATTGCTTTCGTCTCTATGACCTATTAGAACAATGAAATGACATTAAAACGTTTGCCAACAATGATGATATGTATGACATATTTCAATCCTCAGATGCATCTTTGGCATGTTTGGACTCACTAGTTTTGAAAATGAGTCCCGACAGAATGACAGATTGTCAAGAGTCCAGGACTCATGGACTCGCATTAGTTAGTACCCTGTTGCTTCAACTGACCCTATCATTAAGGAGTCCAGGACTCA
The DNA here is from genome assembly GCA_019925275.1 of Mytilus edulis. Taxonomy (NCBI): domain Eukaryota; kingdom Metazoa; phylum Mollusca; class Bivalvia; order Mytilida; family Mytilidae; genus Mytilus; species Mytilus edulis. Next base: position 108,756,308 of record CM034354.1, on the reverse strand, counting down.
TGGACTCGCATTAGTGAGTACCCTGTTGCTTCAACTGACCCTATCATTAAGAAGTCCAGAACTCATGGACTCGCATTAGTGAGTACCCTGTTCCTTCAACTGACCCTATCATTAAGGAGTCCAGAACTCATGGACTCGCATTAGTTAGTACCCTGTTCCTTCATCTGACCCTATCATTCAGGAGTCCAGGACTCATGGACTCGTATTAGTGAGTACCCTGTACCTTCAACTGACCCTATCATTCAGGAGTCCAGGACTCGTGGAATCACCATTTGTTAGTACCCTGTTCCTTCAACTGACCCTATCATTCATGAGTCCAGAACTCATGGACTCGCATTAGTGAGTACCCTGTTCCTTCAACTGACCCTTTCATTAAGGAGTCCAGGACTCATGGACTCGCATTAGTGAGTACCCTGTACCTTCAACTGACCCTATCATTCAGGAGTCCAGGACTCGTGGAATCACCATTTGTTAGTACCCTGTTCCTTCAACTGACCATATCATTCATGAGTCCAGGACTCATGGACTCGCATTAGTGAGTACACTGTTCCTTCAACTGACCCTATCATGCATGAGTCCAGAACTCATGGACTCGCATTAGTTAGTACCATGTTCCTTCATCTGACCCTATCATTAAGGAGTCCAGGACTCATGGACTCAAATTAGTGAGTACCCTGTTCCTCCAACTGACTCTATCATTAAGGAGTCAAGGACACATGTACTCGTATAAGTGAGTTACCTGTTCCTTCAACTGACCCTTTCATTAAGGAGTCCAGGACTCGTGGAATCACCATTTGTTAGTACCCTGTTCCTTCAACTGACCCTATCATTCATGAGTCCAGAACTCATGGACTCGCATTAGTGAGTACCCTGTTCCTTCAACTGACCTCTTCATTCAGGAGTCCAGGACTCATGGACTCGCATTAGTGAGTACCCTGTACCTTCAACTGACCCTATCATTCAGGAGTCCAGGACTCGTGGAATCACCATTTGTTAGTACCCTGTTCCTTCAACTGACCATATCATTCATGAGTCCAGGACTCATGGACTCGCATTAGTGAGTACACTGTTCCTTCAACTGACCCTATCATGCATGAGTCCAGAACTCATGGACTCGCATTAGTTAGTACCATGTTCCTTCATCTGACCCTATCATTAAGGAGTCCAGGACTCATGGACTCAAATTAGTGAGTACCCTGTTCCTCCAACTGACTCTATCATTAAGGAGTCAAGGACACATGTACTCGTATAAGTGAGTTACCTGTTCCTTCAACTGACCCTTTCATTAAGGAGTCCAGGACTCGTGGAATCACCATTTGTTAGTACCCTGTTCCTTCAACTGACCCTATCATTCATGAGTCCAGAACTCATGGACTCGCATTAGTGAGTACCCTGTTCCTTCAACTGACCTCTTCATTCAGGAGTCCAGGACTCATGGACTCGCATTAGTGAGTACCCTGTACCTTCAACTGACCCTTTCATTCAGGAGTCCAGGACTCATGGACTCGCATTAGTGAGTACCCTGTACCTTCAACTGACCCTATCATTAAGGAGTCAAAGACTCATGGACTCAAATTAGTGAGTACCCTGTTCCTCCAACTGACCCTACCATTCATGAGTGCAGAATTCATGGACTCGCATTAGTTAGTACCCTGTTCCTTCAACTGACCCTATCATTAAGGAGTCAAGAACTCATGGACTCGCATTAGTTAGTACCCTGTTCCTTTAACTGATCCTATCATTCAGGAGTCCAGGACTCATGGACTCGCATTAGTGAGTATCCTGTTCCTTCAACTGACCCTATCATTAAGGAGTCCAGGACTCATGGACTCGCATTAGTGAGTACCCTGTTCTTTCAACTGACTCTATCATTAAGGAGTCAAGGACACATGGAGTCGTATTAGTGAGTTCCCTGTTCCTTCAACTGTACCTATCATTCAGGAGTCCAGGACTCATGGACGCGCATTAGTGAGTACCCTGTTCCTTCAACTGACCCTATCAATCAGGAGTCCAGGACACATGGAGTCGTATTAGTGAGTTCCCTGTTCCTTCAACTGTACCTATCATTCAGGAGTCCAGGACTCATGGACTCGCATTAGTGAGTACCCTGTTCTTTCAACTGACTCTATCATTAAGGAGTCAAGGACACATGGAGTCGTATTAGTGAGTTCCCTGTTCCTTCAACTGTACCTATCATTCAGGAGTCCAGGACTCATGGACGCGCATTAGTGAGTACCCTGTTCCTTCAACTGACCCTATCAATCAGGAGTCCAGGACTCATGGACTCGCATTAGTGAGTACCCTGTTCCTTCAACTGACCCTATCATTATGGACTTTGCTCAAGCGTTTGATAAAGTCCTCCATAAGATTACTTTACAATCTGTATGGTAAAAATACACTTAACTGGATCTGACCAAGCTTTCATCTCTAATAGAACACACAAACAGTCCTTATATATCAATGCCAGTAAACCTTACATCTGGAGTTCCACAGGGCACTGTACTGGGCCCCGTATTATTTCTTATTTACATAAATGACTTCTTAGCATATTTAACATACATGCAGCAAATTAAGATCAGACTGCAACAAATTTCAACATTGTACAAGGAGATCTAAAATGCTGAAGAAATGTGTTCCAAAATAAGTCAGTCTTATACTTTTACATAATCATGATATTTACATGCGCTTGCATAAGTTTGGTTTCTATTCGTAGCAGCTTATTGTTGTCAGTTTATTTTTGACTTGTTTGATGTCCCTTTGGTATCTTTTGGGTCTCTTCTAGTATCAACATTATATACAAGCTTGGAGGAACAACACTTTCTGTTATTATAACTCATTAATTGTTGTATTATATACAAGCGTGGAGGAACAACACTTTCTGTTGTTATAACTCATTAATTGTTTGTATTATATACAAGCTTGGAGGAACAACACTCTCTGTTATTATAACTCATTAATTGTTTGTATTATATACAGGCTTGGAGGAACAACTCTTTCTTTTATTATAACTCATTTATTTTTTGTATTTAAGGTCAACAAAAGAACAGTTTTGACAGAAAGGATGGACATTATGACAGATAAAGTTCAGGTAACCTTACAAATTGATAGTTTTGACACAGTGTTCTGAATAAGTGTATGACATGAACCTAACTTATAAGTGAGAGAGGTTAGTGGAGACAAAGTTTAAATTGAAATCCAAAAATGATATGTAAAAATTGCGGTTTTTATCCAACGCAATCATAGGTTTGAACGTAGTTTTCAATTTAGACTCGTTTATATTTTTTCGTTTGGGCTTGTATCATATTTTCCCTCCGGTTTATATGATCCGTTCATCCTATATTAACTCTTAAAATTCAAGAGTCTATCTGAAGTTGAGGGTAAATTATATGGCCTTCCAAATACTGTTTCGATCTCTAACATCACTGAAGAGACATATATTGTCGAAATCTAGATCTGGTGTACACAAAAATATTGACACCTTGTGTTTGTGGCATAACATCTTGGCCACAAGTTTATTGTTTTCTGTTTAGTGTTAACTTTATATTAAGATCCATTTTGTTACATCTCCTGATCAATTTTATTTGGCAATCACCAATGGCAGTTAGCAGGGTTTAAGAGCATCAGTTGTTCGACCTGTTAGTCAAATGCGTTTTGTTTTAATATACTTTTTCACTGTTTTGGTCTGTTGGAAAATGTTGTTTGTGCTGTATTTAGACCCGTTTACGACGAAAATTGTTTTACATGCACACGTATAAAAATTGCGGTTTTTATCCAACGCAATCATAGGTTTGAAGGTAGTTTTCAATTTAGACTCGTGTATATATATACATTTGTATATTGCAAAATTCCCTATCTATGGCCAATAGAATCAAAATTTACCGTGAATTTATTGAAATGAGATTAATGAAATAATTATTGAAAGTTTGGTTAGAAATAATTTCATACTAGCATTGACTGATCACGACATCCATCATGATTCTTCCATTTTTCAACTTACAGTATAACGGGATAATTTTTTTTTTTTTTGGGGGGGGGTGTTATTTTTGCTTATTTTCGAGTATAGAACAAAATTTCAAAAATAAATTTCGTCAAAGTAAAAGTGCTATTAAAGTTTTAAATATAGGCTAAAATAATAATCACCAATATATTTTATATACCTATATCAGTATATGTTCAATGAAAATCGTGAAATTTTACACACTTGAAAAATAACCCAGTGTACATGGTGTACAGTATTATGTCGGCTTGCAGGGGCGGATGCAGGAATTTTCGAAAGGGGGGGTGCTAACCCAGGGCACCCAGGGCAAAGGGGGGGGGGGTGCAAAACATATGTCCCGATACAAATGCATTGATCGGCAAAAATAAAGGGGGGGTGCGCACCCCCGGAACCCCCCCCCCCCCTGGATCCGCCACTGGCTTGCCTGGAAAAAAGTAGAAAATAGTCAATAAATGTAAAATCTTTTCAAGAAGTCAAGATATAATAAACATTTATAATGTTTTATATTACAAAGAAGCCATGATATAAAGATTAAGATGATAATGTTTTTTTATATATATATTTCTAGGAACAAATCCTTAAAACTTGCAAAATGCTGTTGAACGAGGCAGAGAAAATTCACGACTTAGAAATCAAACATGAAAATGACCCAGATCTCTTAGATTTGAATTTCAATTCATTAGTAACTGTTATAGATAACATGAAAACAGCGGTTATGGAACAAGACACCGTGGAAACAGAAATTATAAAACAAGACACTGTGGAAACAGAATTTATAGAACAACACACCGACACCGTGTTGACAGAAGTTATAAAACAACACACCGACACCGTGTTGACAGAAGTTATAAAACAACACACCGACACCGTGTTGACAGAAGTTATAAAACAACACACTGACACTGTGTTGACAGAAGTTATAAAACAACACACTGACACCGTGTTGACAGAAGTTATAAAACAACACACCGACACCGTGTTGACAGAATTTATAGAACAACACACTGACACCGTGTTGACAGAAGTTATAAAACAACACACTGACACCGTGTTGACAGAAGTTATAAAACAACACACCGACACCGTGTTGACAGAAGTTATAAAACAACACACCGACACCGTGTTGACAGAAGTTATAAAACAACACACTGACACCGTGTTGACAGAAGTTATAAAACAACACACCGACACCGTGTTGACAGAAGTTATAAAACAACACACCGACACTGTGTTGACAGAAGTTATAAAACAACACACTGACACCGTCTTGACAGAAGTTATAAAACAACACACCGACACCGTGTTGACAGAAGTTATAAAACAACACACCGACACCGTGTTGACAGAAGTTATAAAACAACACACCGACACCGTGTTGACAGAAGTTATAAAACAACACACCATAGTGACAAAAGGAGATACTGCAAAAAAAGAACCATTTACTCTAAAACAAGAACCAGTTCCCATAGCAACAGAACTAGTGTATATAGTAACAGGACAATCCACTATAGAAACAAAATCAGGTACCATGGTAACAGGGCCAGTTATTCAATCACAAAAGCTAGATACCTATAGAAAGTCTACTTTTAGTGAAAAAATGTTTAATGCATTAAACCAAGATAGTTTAGAAAATTCTACAACCACAACGAATGCAAATTCTAGTTCAAATCCTGCAAAAATATGCTTCACAAATACATTAAACCAACCTACAAATGAAAACACTTTACAGACCTTGACAAATAAATCATACCAACCAAGAAATCAAAACACTTTACAAGGTAGTGCGGCAAATTTTACGAAGATATCAGCAAAAGAGGTCCTAAATGAACAATTTACGCAGAGTCAGCAATCTTCCATAACTGCTGAAATGTCACCTAATGCTTTAATTGATCCAGATGAAATGTCATATGATGCTTTAATTGATCCAGATGAAATGTCACCTGATGCTTTAATTGATCCAAATGAAATGTCATCTGATGCTTTAATTGATCCAGATGAAATAAAAAGGGAAATTGTTGATTACTTAGAACAATCTGGTACTTCAGAACTGATTCTTAGTAGGGATACAGTCAGAAATGGACAAGAAATAGATGGAGACAATGATAATAGCAGAAAGGCTCAGAATGGCCAAGAACTTGAGGAAGGAAAAGAAATTAAATTAGAACCAACTGATGCTGAGTCTAATCTTTACACCTATGAAAAAATATCACATTTAAATAAATATGTCGGTAAAAAGTCAAGGAAGATGTACAAACTGTATAAGTGTACGGTGTGTAAGAAGACGTTCGATTATCTATTATGTGTGCAGAACCACGTCAGAATACACACTGGGGATAGACCATATAAGTGTGGAGCATGCCCCAAGGATTTTGCTACAAAGTGTAGTCTGGCAGAACATGAGAAAGTTCATACAGGTACGGTTTGTATTTATATTTTAGATTTGAGAATTAGAAATTGGTTTCATTTATCAAATGTAGAAATATCCAGAGATAAATGTATCATTATAAGTATTCCGCCAAAATTAAAAGCATTCAAATAGTTAAATCTCTAATGAAGCATATTATGGACTAATATCTTTACTTTAATTCTGATGCTTCATGTCATTTATGTGGTAATCAGTGTGTAATTAAATGACTGTTTGCATGGCCGTCTACATGTTTGTAACATCTGTGAACACATGTATACATATATGTGTGTATTTTCTAATGAATGTAGGACAGAAAGTCACAGGACAAAAAGTCAGACAAAAAGTAACGGACAAAAAGTCCCAGAACAAAAAGTCACAATTCATTTTTTCTGATTATTTTCTTTGAATAAAAAACCCTTATTTCTACAAAAATATTTTTGTATTTTTCTTGAACTATTGTATATAACCCAACTTTGTAAACAAAATTTATCAAAAAAATATTTAAGATGATCAAATAATTGTTAAAAAACATAGTGTCAAAGTTGCTTGGCACTTAAATGGCTTCCTGGTGCCAAGAAATATATCTTTTGCATGATTAAAATTAATAAATCTTCATTTATAAATGTATTAAAAAGTCAATATTTCAAGATATTCTCTTATATATTCAAACAATTGTCAACAAATTATTTGTGACTTTTGTCCTGTGACTTTTTGTCCTACCAAATTTGTGACTTTATGTCCTGTGACTTGTTGTCCTGTGACTTTCTGTCCGTTTACCTTTTTCTAATTTTAGGTGACTGTCCACACATTTGTAACATCTGTGTACACATGCACATGCAAACATATATATATGTGTATTTTCTAATTTTATGTGACCATCCATTTGTTTGTCACAACTGTGTACACAGGCAAACATATGTATATATGTGTATTTTCTATGTTTAGGTGACCGTCTACATGTCTGTCTCATCTGAGTACACAGGTTTACACATATATGTATTTTCTATTTTTAGGTGACCGTCCACATGTTTGCCACATCTGTGTACACAGGTTTACACATATGTGTATTTTCTATTTTTAGGTGACCGTCCACATGTCTGCCACATCTGTGTACACAGGTTTACACATATGTGTATTTTCTATTTTTAGGTGACCGTCCACATGTCTGCCACATCTGAGTACACAGGTTTACATATATGTGTGTTTTCTATTATTAGGTGACCGTCCACATGTTTGCCACATCTGTGTACACAGGTTTACACATATGTGTATTTTCTATTTTTAGATGACCATCCACATGTCTGCCACATCTGTGTACACATGTTTACACATATATGTGTGTTTTTTATTTTTAGGTGACCGTCTACATGTCTGCCACATCTGTGTACACATGTTTACACATATATGTGTGTTTTCTTTTTTTAGGTGACCGTCCACATGTCTGCCACATCTGTGGCATTACATTTATGCAGAAATATAAGTTGGCTATCCATCTACAGAAACACAATGGTGAGACGAACTTCAGCTGTGATATTTGTGGGAAAGGATTCATCAGAAAAGATCATTTAAATAATCACATCCAGTCACACAATAAGGATAGGCTTTTCTCTTGTAAGATATGTGGTCAAAGTTATAAAACAGAGAAATCGGTAAAGGCACATGAAAGATCCCATGCTCCAGGGACATTCCAATGTCATTTCTGTCATAAGGTTTATACACAGAACAGATATCTTAAGGTTCATATCAATGAAAAACATAATCTCTCTCCGCTTGACAAAAGTAATGGATTGACAACAAGACAGAAACAGAAATCGGAACTGGTTGAGTGTGATATATGTCAGAAATATTATCGAAAAAATTATATAAAAACACATGCTAAAAGTCATGACGAAAGTGCCAAGGATTTTGAGTGTCAGGTCTGTGGGAAAAGATTTGTAACGGAAAGTTATTTAGATTATCATGAAAACATTCATACGGGTGAGGGAATAGAAGAGTGCGATGTTTGTCATAAAACGTTTGTCAATCAAAGATCCCTTCAAAATCACAAGGTCATACACACAGGAGCACGCCCATATAAGTGTGATATTTGTAATAAATTGTTCGCTCATTCATGTGTACTCAATGTACATATAAAAACACACACCATAGATAAGACATACACATGTCAGGAATGTGGTTTACAGTTTACTTTAGAGTATTATCTAAAGAGACATATTAAATATCAACACGGGACTGGGACGGTTTATGAATGTGAAATTTGTGGGAAGGAATTTAGAAGGAGTGACCAGATTAAAAGACACAAAGAAACACACGAACGGAAAGAAGAGAAAAAGAAATTGAAAGAAAACAAAGAGAGTAGTCAAGAAAAAAGGAAGAAAACAATAAAGAAGACTAAAACAGAAGAAGAGAAAAAGGAAGAAAAAGAACGTTATGTAGAAAGTGATTTTTGTCCTGAGGAAATAAGTACAATTAGGTTACATCATGTACATAGAAAGAAGAGACAAATTAAAGAGGACGATGAAAATGCTAAACCTAAACTGAAACGAAAAAAAAAGATCATTATGAAGAAATACAAAAATCAATGGAGCATAAAATTAGATGAAAATATAGTGAAAAATGGAAAAGGGAGATAACTTATATTTTTTTTATCTGTTTTATAAAATATTTGTTCAAATTTATAAATTATGTTGAAAATAATCTTTATATTCTATGAAATTGTTTAAATTGATGTTAGCTGCAAACTGTGATGTACATAAAGTTAAATTTCAAAATTCTAGATTATGTTGAAATCAATCTTCTATTTTTTACAATTATTTAAATTGATGTTGGTTTTTTTAGTATAAGCTGCAAACTGCAATGTAAATAGTTAAATGTGGTTAGATTTGTCCTTCTTACTCTAGCATCTGTATTTTACTATCAATATTCATTAAGGCAAGACATATCTCAGTGTTTACATTTTATTTTATTATAAGCTTTAACTGTGATGTATGTTGTCTTGTTAGGATATTATCAGATGCTCCATTATTGGTCCATCATGTTTGAAATGTTTCTAGAACTGAGGACACTCAAAATTAGTGTACTTATTATTTATTCTAGGGGCACTAGCTGTCAAATACGTGTTGACCGATTTGATTTAAATTCTCGTATTTGATTTATGACCATGTAAAACATTTATCCAAATTATAAAGTATGAAATAAACAATTTACAGGTCATTGGCTGGATAATATCTTAGTCTTGACGCCATCTTATTACTATGGAGTTGACCTCTGAAGACTTCCAATGTTCATATAAGTGATATTAAAATAAATGTAAATAGAAAGTGAAATCGTACCTGTGCAATTGGATTTTTCTAGGTGTGTTTAATTTCCTATTATAGATTAAAAATAAATGTTAATCATTGTTTTTACCTCTATAAGGATGAATTTTAGTGGATCGAATCAGTCAAACAAATTATTTACCTTTGTTTCACTTTCAATCTTGACAATCTTTTCCAATAAAAACAGACATGCACAGTTAAATTGATGTACACTTGAATACGGATTCAATAAGGTCAAATTATTCACTTGCAAGAGAATAATTCATCATCAATGTTTCTTAGCTTAATTTGACAAAATTGAACCATACTTGCTGCTAAAAGCAAATAATTATTATTATTTCACTATTTCAATTTAATTAGTGATTGATCCTTATATATAAAATAGAAGATATGGTATGGTTACAAATGAGACAATTCTCCACAAGAGACCAAAATGATACAGCAATTAACAACTATAGGTTACTATGTGGCCTTCAACAATGAGCAAAGCCCATACCGTATAGTCAGCTTTAAATTTTTTATATATATCTTGTAGCTAGTGCCGGTGTGAAGCCTCTCAGAATGACTTTTTTTTTGTGTGTATTGACTTAAACGAATGAGTGCTTTTATGCCTAAATTAATTACTATTTTTGGAATCAAAACTAAACTTGTACATTCCATGATATATATATATGTATATATTTATTTATTTTTTAACTTTCTTTTCAATTAAATATGTTTGATAATTTAACTAATTTTGTATATTTTTTTTTATATTTACAATGTATTAGCAATTCATTATTTTTTCTCTGAATTTTCCTTTATATGCTAGCGGGGCATCATCCGTGTCCCTATGGACACATTCCCCATATTTTGTACTGGCATAAACAAATGAGGTTTTTTGGAATCGAGACTTAACTTGTACATTCCATGATATATATATATGCCAATATATATATATAGTGTCTAAAAATAGCAACAATCAACATTCAATCTATCTAGGTGTGGATCAGTTTGTATATATATATTTATTTTTTAACTTTCTTTTCAATTAAATATGTTTTATAATTTAACTTATTTTGTATTTTTTTTTTATATTTACAATGTATTTCATGATTTTTTTCTCTCAGAATTTCATAAAATGGATATCCCATTTATGACAATATTGCACATTTATATTTCCTGCCATCAATCTGTGATTTGATAGTCACAAATGTCTAACTTAATTTACTATCACATATACAATGTACTTGAATTGTATTCTTAAAGTAATTGATACTATTATTTATTGTAAAAATGTATATATTTAATATTTGGCTAAACTTAATATTTATGGTGATAATGACTTCACATTCCATTTTAAATATATTATTTATACTTAAGGTAGTTCAGGGGTATAGAAAAAAATCGACAGAATTTTCTTATACTTTGTGAAATTTAACTTTGAAGTATTATAAATGAAAAAATGCAAAAAAAATTGGGGGTCACCGGCCATCTAAGAGATATTTTGACCTCTGAAAATGAGTGCAAATAGGTTATAGGAAATTATAGGGAAAATGGACACAAATACACTTTGATTGAAATTTCAGAGCAAAATAAATGACAGAAGTGGCTAATTTTTTCATACTGTATAGCTTGATGTCTCTATTTTATAAAATTGAAATAAAATTTGGGGGTTACCGGCCATCCAAGAGATTTTTTGACCTCTGAAAATGAGTGCAAATAGGCTAAATATAGGAAAAACAGACATAAAATCTCTTTGATGGAATTTTCAGAGCAAAATAAAAGACAGAAGTGGCTCATTTTTCCATACTGTATAGCTTGATGTCTCTATTTTATAAAATTGAAATAAAATTTGGGGGTCACCGGCCACCCAAGAGATTTTTTGACCTCTGAAAATGAGTGCAAATAGGCTAAATATAGGAAAAACAGACATAAAATCTCTTTGATCGAATTTTCAGAGCAAAATAAATGACAGAAGTGGCTCATTTTTTCATACTGTATAGCTTGATATCTCTACTTTATAAAATTGAAATAAAATTTGGGGGACACCGGCCATCCAAGAGATTTTTTTACCTCTGAAAATGAGTGCAAATAGGCTAAATATAGGAAAAACAGACATAAAATCTCTTTGATGGAATTTTCAGAGCAAAATAAAAGACAGAAGTGGCTCATTTTTCCATACTGTATAGCTTAATGTCTCTATTTTATAAAATTGAAATAAAATTTGGGGGTCACCGGCCATCCAAGAGTTTTTTTACCTCTGAAAATGAGTGCAAATAGGCTAAATATAGGAAAAACAGACATAATATCTCTTTGATTGAATTTACAGAGCAAAATAAAGGACAGAAGTGGCTCATTTTTTCATACTGTCATGACTGTATAGCTTGATGTCTCTATTTTATAAAATTGAAATAAAATTTGCGGGTCATCTGCCATCCGAGATTTTTTTTAGCAAAATAAATGACAGAAGTTGTTCATTGTTCAAAGAGGGGTTGACCTCTGCGGTTGTATAAAGCTGTGTCCTGCGGAGCATCTGGTAATTATTGTGCTTAAACCATATTTGTGACAACATATGTAAACTGTGAGCTGACAGTCTGCTTAGTTTTTATCCATAAGTCTCAATCTGACTTTCTATCTAAAAGGTTTTTATGTGTCAATATTTGTGTTTCAATACAAAAGGAAGATATGGTATGATAATTGATTATTTATGAGGCAACTCTCCGCAATAGACAAAATGACACAGAAGTTAACAGCTACAGGTCAAAAGCCGTTATCGCATAGTGAGATGTAAGAGGCCCTTCAATGACTAATGAAAAACAATTCAAATGAGAAAACTGAAGGCATATAAATGTACAAAATGATGAACTAAAAAAAATATGTGACACAACAAAAGACAACCACTGTCTGAATTACAGGTTCATGACTTGGGACAGGCACATACATAATGAGCCACTTCTGTCACATACATAATGTTTGAAGGTGACAACCCTTCCCCTTAACCTGGCCATGGGACAGTGGTATAATTTGGTACAACATAGGCATGATAGGGGTTTTATCAATTTGTATTATTCATTTTTGAACTCTAAATCTAGCGAAAAGTAGATTATCACAGATAAATTTGCAGAATGAGTTGTATGAATAGTCAGGACCCTTGTTTTACAAACTTTATGGAGCAAAAAAAATGTGATGAGGTTTGTATGTACATAAAGTCTGTCATAAAATTAAAGGTTTCAGTATATTCACATTTTACAATATTTTTTGTAACTGCTGTATTTCACATGTTACTTTTCTTTTCTACTGTAGCCTGTAGGATAGTAAGTGGTTCAAATATACATGTATGCCTCTTGAGACTTAAATTACATGCAACAGAAAACAGCCCCCCCCCCCCAAAAAAAAAGCAAATTTTAATAACTTCAGCTGTAATATGCATTTTTAAATGTAATGTATGTGCTAGGGGCCTAAATTGACCCTGAATTATTTCAAGTGTTTTGGCCTAAGGATTTTTAATACTTAAAGTACTATTAAATTATTACATGTACACAATGTATATTGTAATATACTATGCAATTGGTAATTTCCTTTTTATTTAAAGTACATTTTAAACATATGGGAGGATTCAGAGGCAGCCCTAGGAAAAATTTGGTTAATTATATTGGGAATCACTGGAGCATGACCTGGGTGGGTCCCCTTTAGGGCAGTCAGTGAGCCCCCTCTAATGAAAAATTCTGGATCCGCCACTGGGATTTTTTATACAACAAAAACATTCATGAGGTTTTAAATTGCAGGAAAATATCACCTCTTCATACAAGCCCCCCCCCCCCCCCTTTTTTCATTCAAAAACCTACTAAACATGCTAAAAGTCACATACATTTGTACTTATACATTTGTATAATTTTGACTTTTGAATAATTATTAAACATTCTACATATTATATATCAGATACATGTACATCAATTTAGTCTGTAAAAACATTTTGTCTATAATATATATCTTATAATTGCCATGAAACTTGGTCCGTAGGCTTTTAATTTAGTAATCTCTGGTCATACAAAGTTGGTTAAGATCAGTTAGTTCCTACTATCCTATTACACTGAAGAAACATCCTTTGATTTTATCTTTATTTACAAAATAAAGACTCTTGTGTGGACATTACCATGCGTTCCACATGAAAATCAATTATATAATCATTTTTGTAAATTTGATTACATATCTTGAAATATTTTTTTCATACACCTTTAATAAATATGCCTTAAAGAGGAAGTATTTTTAAAAGAGTTGAAATTATACTGTAACTTTTGGTCATGAATGGACCACCTAAAAAACCTTAAAAAATGTCTGAAGCCATCATTGAAAAGAAAATGACACCCACTTAGTGCAGGTGTAATTTTTTAAAGTTTGCATTTAATGTCTTTAACATATTTAAGAAATGCTCTTCGAAATAACTGTGTAGACCCCTAACAAGCTTTTAAATTTAGAAAAATATCACTTTATGACAAGACCACTTTTCCTGTTTAGGTAGTAAAAGTTTTGTTTTTCTCTCATGAAGATTCTGTGGGATCAAATATATTATAGGGGGGTAAGGAAAAGGTTTAAAGAATAGAGAATAATGCATGTAATGTTCACAATCAGGGTTTCCCCTGGGTCAATTATTTTTTTCGCCACCTCTTTCGCCAAAACAATATACTTTTCGCCACTTTATGAGTCACAATACATTTGTAAATAAAAGAAAATAGACATACATGTAACAATGAAGAAAAACTGGGTTGTTAAATTATAAGAAGTACAGAAAAATGGAAAAAAATAAATAGATATAAATCATACAAAGAATTAGTTAGGAATGAAATGAAGGACCCTCAATCCAGACCATTGGTAAGAAAGGTAGTTTTGTGAAATGATTCATTTAAAAAAATTATTTATACGGTCTAGATCCTGCTAACTTGTTTAAACTCTCCACATTATTCATGTACATGTATGTGTCTGTCCCAAGTCAGGAGCCTGTAATTCAGTGGTTGTCATTTGTTTATGTGTTACATATTTGTTTTTCATTCATTTTTTTATATACAAATAAGGCCGTTGTTTTCTTGTTTGAATTGTTGTACATGTACATCATGTACAATTTACATTGTCAAATCTGGGCCTTTCATTGCTGACTAGTATATACATGTATGTGGTATGGGCTTTGCTTATTGTTGAAGGCCGTACGGTGACCTATAGCTGTTTATGTAGGTGCCAGATATTTTGTTTTATGATGTCAAAATGTACGGGAACCTGTGTGATATCCAGTAATGGTGGACAAATAGCAATAAGGTGTATTACATGTCTTACATGTATACAGAGACATAATCATGACCTTTACTCCCAGAAACCGAAATGGTCTAAACCCTATGCAGATGACATATTTCTCAGGTCCACAAATTTCAAATCTATTACATGATAAAAGTACCATGAGCTATGCTTTTGGTTGCATTAATAATTCATTTTCAGCCTGAAAAGGGGGAGGGGTCATTGTTTTGTTGTTCGACACGGATATTGTTCTGAAATTATTTACGCTTGCATGTTATTTTTCAGTGGTCGTGAATCGCTCTTGAACATTTATATTCAATTCAATAGTACTTACTTGTCAGTTTAAATTTCCCCTTTTTCATGATTTGTTTACATCATCTTTCGCATGTTTGTCGGACCTTTTCTAAAGACAAGAGTGAAACTGCTTCATAAGCTACCAAAATGAAGATCGTTATCTATAATTTCGATCTGCATTACAGTATTCATGAAAAGCAGTTCACGTGTTCGATAAATGTAAGTTATTCTCTTTTCATTCTTCTCCTTCGTCAAAAACATGGCATTTATTTTTAGAACGGAAGTCCTATTTCAACAATGACAATTGTAACAATAAATTTTATTAAGTTTTAAAATTGCATTTAAAAGTTATTCAACTCTTTTTCAATGCATTTGAATAAAAAATATTATTTAAATGATCATATTTTACTGTTACGGAAAATTACGACTCTGTACATCACTTACGATATCAATGCGCAACTTTATGCGCAGACGGCGCGAAAATTTAAACCCCCGAACTACCTTAAGGCACATGTTGAAGCGAATATACCTTTGTAAGGGGAGATAATTTTTGTAAATGAAGGTTGATAAACTTTGGTAAGGGGAGATAATTTTTCAAATAATAAATGAAGGGGATAGACTTTAGTAAGAGCCTAAGGGGAGATAGTTTTTGTTAATGAAGGAGGACAGACTTTGGTATGGGGAGATAATCTTTTAATGAAGGAGAATAAACTTGGGTAAGGGGAGATAATTAAGGTGGATAGACTTTGGTAAGGTGAGATGGTTAAGCTGGATAAACTTGGGTAAGGGGAGATAGTTGAAGAGGATAGAATTTGGTAAGGAGAGATAATTCTTTCAATTAAAACTGCATTTTTTCTTTAAATTGTGTCCCCTTGAATGAAAAAAAAACCCAGATTTGAAAGTTACATTACCAGAAAAAGATGAGACGTCAACAAGAACTTTTTATTTGTTTGTACCAGTAAACTTGTTTTAGAGGGTTTATTTTAATTATTTGATAATTGTATTAAAAGTTAGATTCATGGTTAATTGAAGTAGCTGTTATATTCAGTTCGTTTAGTTAGAAGTAACAAAAATGTGTCCCCAGTACACGAATGCCCTACTCGCACTATCATTTTCTATGTTCAGTGGACTGTGAAATTGGGGTAAACCCTCTAATTTAACGGACGAACGGACGCACAGACCAGAAAACATAATCCCCTCTACTATCGTAGGTGGGGCATAAAAATAATAGTTTTCCTATATTTTGAAAGAAAAGAATATGGCTGATCTGTCCATACTGTTACTATGGTGATATACATTCCACAAATTGTTTATTGTTACCTGTTAATAAATTGTATATTGTATATTGTTACCTGTTAATTGTTTATTGTATTTATTTTGTTCCAATTAATTCTTCCATTGATTGTTATATACATAGTCTTTATTAAAAATGTTGAAGTTATGATTTATTTTATCAGTTTTTATTATCCAAAAAATTACAGCATGGTATTCAATATATTGTACAGAAATGAAAATTATTTGAGGGGCAGCAACAAAACAGCACAAAACAAACAATTAGACAATATACGTATAGTGTCTTGAAATATGAAATTTATTTGTATGAGGCTTAGAAAGGGGGGAAATGCGAGGTTGTACCGAGCATTTTCCCGTTTCGTGCCGAATACAAATAAATTTCATATTTCAAGACACTATACATACATTGTCTTTATACTGAAATCGATAAAACATAAAAAAAATAAAAAAATATTTAACAAATGGGGTTCCATTTTGGGGTATTTCCCAATGAGCGTAGTCCCGGCAGTAAGACATTGACATTTTAGGGAATTAGAAAGGGAAAATGAACTTAATTAATAACATTTAAAAATAACATGGTATATAAATTACCAATTTGAAGACATAACAAGTTTAAATTAATAAAAGTTTGACCATTGTTACTACACATTAGTTGTGATGTGACGTTGTTGATGAAATACAGTAGTTCTGGTAAGTAGGCCGCGCTTATAGGTTAGTTGAAGTCATTGATGTATAAAGCTAATGTTTATATGTATAGTAGCTGATTGCAGTATAATCAGTGATTATTGCATCATATTTTGCATTGCAAGATATAGTCCCCTTTAGGTTTAAAATCCATTCTATTGGAACAAAATGCTAACTTGATCTATAACTTGCCATGGTGTAAACTACATACCAAATATCAAGTCAATATCTTCAAGCATGGGAAAAAAAGTATTGAAAACTGATTATTTAATTAAATTCAAGGGCCATAAATCTGCATTAGATCATGAGAAAGAAACAATATTAGAAACTTGATAAAGTACTAATATAAAAAGAATCTACTTTTTTTGTCGAGCCTTCAACTTTTGTTGAAAAATCGAGACTAAGCGAGACTACATTCCGTTGTCGTCGCCCACAAATATTCACTCTGTGGTTAAAGTTTTTGAAATTTTAATAACTTTCTTAAACTATACTGGATTACTACAAAACATGGACAGAAGCTTGTTTATGATCATAAGATAGTATCCAGAGGTAAATTTTGTAAAAATAAAATTCCTTTTTTTCCCCGTATTTTACTTATAAATGGACTTAGTTTTTCTGCAGGGAAACATTACATTCACTCTGTGGTTGAAGTTTTTAAAATTTCAATAACTTTCTTAAACTATCCTGGGTTTGTACCAAACTTGGACATAAGCTTGTTTATGATCAAAAGAGAGTATACAGAAGTAAATTTTGCAAAAAAATAAATCCATTTTTTTCCGTATTATACTTTTAAATGGACTTATTTGCCAGGAAACAACACATTCACTCTATGGTTAATTTTTTTTTAAATTTAATAACTTTCTTATTCTATTTTTAATTTGTACCAAACTTGGACAGAACCTTGTTTATGATCAAAAGCTAGTATTTAGAAGGAATTTTTTGTTAATATTTTGTACCTGTGTATCTGTATTTTACTTATAAATGGACTTAGTTTTTCTTCCAGTTAACATTACATACAGTCTGCAGTTAAAAGCTTTTAAATATTTATTAGATTCATAAACTATCCTGGATTTTTATAAAACTTGGACAATCAAAAGATAATATCAAGAGGAATATTTTTATTGATTTTTTCCTCATTTTTGTTGAGCCTGTGATTTTCAACAAAAGTAGGCTAGACACTGGGTTCCGCGGAAACCTTACTAATTTTTCAAGTATATCAAACTTTTTTTATGCATCCACAATCAACAGTTAGGACATATGGTACATTATTGTCCATCTGTCCACTCAATCCAAGGGTTTAAAATGAAAATGGAAGATATTACTCTTGTCTTTAATAAGACATAAGACTTGTATTGAATCATTGGAAGAAACCACCATTATGATATTGAAAACTTTTAGGTTTGTTGTTCAAAAGTTACAGGACTTTAATTACCAGAATTAAGGCTAAATGTTTAAGTATCATGTACTACTAAAATATGCTTAGGTTTTTTGTCATATGAATATCTGATTAATAAGTAATATGGGTTCAATGCAAAGTCTACATATCTGTAAGACAGGATTCACCTAACTTCCGACTTCAATTCTTGGCTCAATTAAAGTTGATTTCATTTCTCAGATATTATTGTAAGCAGTTGGTCATTTATATTGAATGATTGTAAGGTGTACATGTCAGTCTGGCAGTTTCAACTTAAACTTGATCCTGTATTCATGGTTCCTTGTTCAATTTAAATTGTTTTTTTGTTGTTGTTGTATCCTTATACTATATCGGCAAAAGTTCAACTATACTTGGTGTATTAATTGATTGTAAGATTTTCATGTCAGTCTGGCAGTTTCCACTTGTTTTTCATTGTTGAGTAATAGATCAAGTATATTTGATGGAGAGATTGTAAGGTGTACATGTTAGTCTGGTAGTTTCTACCCGAATTTGACACTAACCATGGTTTATTGGTCAATGTTTAGGTTTTTTTGTTTTTGTATTCTTATATTATCAGTAAAAGTTCCACCATATTTAGTGTATTGATTTCTGTCAACAATGAAGTACTACATGTATCATCAAACCATGGTACAAAACACTACAGGGAGATAACTCTTAGTGTTTGTCAAACTGCTATATATCCAATGAATTTTTTTCCAATTTTTTATTTTTTATTTTTGTATTTTAGTCAAACGGTCTACAAAAATGGTCTAAGTTAATATTTTATTGATTTTTTTTGAAAATAAAAAACAAACTTAATTTTAGTCAAGGTATTTCGTACCACCTTAATATTGGAATTGGCTGTTTTTATGCATGCAGTAATAAAGAGCAAAGAATGGTCAGGTCAAATCTTCCTTGTTTAAATGAAGTGGATGTTAGCAATACCTTTGAACTGTATTCAACTGATTGTTAAATGAATGTCATGTAAAGCCTATCACCAATTCTAAATGTACATCTACTATATCATAACAATAAGAATAAGAATAACATGAATTTTTTACTAAACTTTATTTTCAAATAAATATTGCATATCAATATGTTTTTACAACAGAAATATCACATTATACTGGAAAACCAGACACAAATAAAACTGACAGAATTATTTTATGCAGTATTGATACATTTCCTTCCATATAATTTTAAGTATCCCACACTGCAGAAATAGCAACTTTCTATTAATTAATGTAGATTAATTGTATACCTCCATCTTGGATTAAAAATTGGTACATGTAGTACACAATCTGTCTACTTCATAGCCAAAATTTGCAAATTTTGAGACGATTGGATCAGCAATCTATGTGATCACTCAAATAAGGAAAAATACTTGATAATTGCAGTATTTTAACTGTTTTATAAAATATCAAATATTTTTTTCTGTTAAAATCAATTTTTTAACCTAGCCATTAAAGGGGAGTTTACCCTTATAGTAAACATTCTATTTTATTTCAAGTTTTTATCTCATAGATTTCTTTTCATTAACAAAACAGTTTTTCTTCATACATAGTATATATGCAAAATATAATCACTTTTGCACGACTTGTAACTTGAAAAATAGCACGTTGACCAATGCTGTATTTTTCTTGAAAAAATGACAGTAAAATCTACATTTTGGCAAAGTAAAAGATTTTTTTATCTGAATGAATATTTACTGATGATCCTGGCGTCGTTTCTTTATAAAGATTTTTAAGACATTTTTTCAATTTAAAAATAATGCTTTTTTCTATTTTTATGTTATTTCTTTATACCATATTTTATTTCTTAGATTAGTATTTGATTTTTACTCTTTATTTTCAAGTTGTTCTATATACTTAAGAGATAACTGTATTGTATTTGAAGCTTTAAGGACGTCCATCGGTAGTTTTACTGTCGCAAATTTAGTTTACCTGGCGACGCGGAGCGGAGACAGGTAAACGGGTATTTGCGACAGTAAAACTACCGATGGACGTCCGCAAAGCTTCAAATACAATACAGTTATCTCTATTCTAATGCAAAACAAGTTCATAATTAAATTTCAATCATTATTTCAGTGTAAAACCTTCATTAAAGTAAATTCCGCGAAAAGATGTTATCTGCTTTGGTCCCTACACTAGGTGACGTCATAGGTATGCTTCCGGTGTCAAACATAAAAACCGTGCGTTTTCTGGCTTCTGTGCCGCTTCAGAATGTAATAAAATTAGATAAAAAGAAGATTTTTAGGCGCAACAAGTGAGTTTTGTGTTTATTATTGTAAAAATGACATGTCAATACATTCCGAAATTCAAAATGTCGGCTTCCTTAGTTACAGACAAGGAGATAGAGAATTTTACGCTTGCTGTCATCCAATCAGAACAATTGTTACAAAAATAATTGCATTAGAATTTTGCCTTCCCCCAGCATTATTTTTGATTTATATATTCTCTATTCTGTAAACACCATCCATTTTCTCAATAATACCGAACACACGATGAGACAGTAACCAAAAAAACTATGAGCTGTCACATTTTTTTAGTACACTCCAAAATAAACAATAATGATTGTACACATGCAATAGAAGAGATATGATAAATTATAAATTTCTGTAAAAGTTAAACATAAAAAAACATCTCAGCAAAAATAAGATGGTCTAAGATGCAATAGTAAAAAGGCCTAAGATAATTCTTGATTTGTTAAGTTTGCTGCATGGGACAGCAAAATATAATCTTTTAAATGAAGTCTAAGATAAATAGCAAACCGGACTATAATAAATTTTGATTTACTAATTAAATAAGATATAAGTGAGACAAAATGTTGCATGAGACATCAAAATATCTACTTTTTAATTAAGATGCGACAAAATAGTAAAATGGACTATGATAATTATTGCTTTACTAAGCGAGACAAAATGTTGGGACTTCAAATTATAAAATTATTTAATGAGGTTGAATTTATCTAAATAATACTGAAGGTAGCAAACAATAAAATCATTATAAATTGTCATTTTCTAGAATATCACTTTTCTTAGCAATGACTCAAAAAATAAATGGAAAAGTTATATCTTTACAATACAAAATTTAAATAATATATAAGGACATTGAATTCACACTTCAGTGGTTTTCAAAGTGATATTTAAGTCACACTTTAGTGATATATATTGATATTAATGTCACACTTCAGTGGTTTCAAAAGTGATTGTGCTGTCACACTTCAGTGATTTCTGAAGTGATATTAATATCACACTTCAGTGATTTCTGAAGTGATATTAATGTCACACTTCAGTGATTTCTGAAGGGATATTGTGTCAAACTTCAGTGGTCTTCAGAGGAATATTAAAGTCACACTATGGTGGTTTGAAAAATGAGTGCTGTCACACTTCAGTGATTTCTGAAGTGATATTAATGTCACACTTCAGTGATTTCTGAAGGGATATTGTGTCAAATTTCAGTGGTCTTCAGAGGAATATTAAAGTCACACTATGGTGGTTTGAAAAATGAGTGCTGTCACACTTCAGTGATTTCTGAAGTGATATTAATGTCACACTTCAGTGATTTCTGAAGGGATATTGTGTCACACTTCAGTGGTCTTCAGAGGAATATTAAAGTCACACTATGGTGGTTTGAAAAATGAGTGCTGTCACACTTCAATGATTTCTGAAGTGATATTAATGTCACACTTCAGTGATTTCTGAAGGGATATTGTGTCAAACTTCAGTGGTTTTCAAAATAGTTTTAATATATAACTTCAGAGGTTTTCAACTTACGTGATATTGAAATTTCACTTCAGTGATGTTTTAATTATTGGGATGTTTTAATTATTGGGATGTTTAATTATTGGGATGTTTAATTATTGGGATGTTTAATTATTTGGATGTTTTAATTATTGGGATGTTTTAATTATTGGGATGTTTTAATTATTGGGATGTTCAATTATTGGGATGTTTTAATTATTGGGATGTTTTAATTATTGGGATGTTTAATTATTGGGATGTTTTAATTATTGCAAAAAATGCGACAAGGTTATAACCGCAATAATTTAAACTTGCATTCTGAAATTTTTTTAAATGAATAAAACATGATTTTTCTCAATATTGCAAAAATTAAAATAGCATTTTGGTCTAAAAATGACAACATTGCAATAATAAATGCACACACAATAATTTCTGAATTTACATTAATCTTTCTGACTGTTTTAAAAGTACAAGTAAAATTTCATTAAACCTTTTTCAAGTATGTAAGCATTTGCACATCTATAAAACTTTAAAAACAAAAAAACAAAACTTCATAACAAATCTTAACAATATCTGTCAACTTTTATAATCATACATAAAAAAGCAAATTAACAAGTTGAAAAATAAAAATGTCACTGTTAATGCATACAATGATTAACAATGAGACAGAAAATCCACATAATACATTAAATATAGCATATTAGCAAGTCGACTGACTACAAAATAAAAAGTTAATGCTTATAATGATAAACAAAGAGACATCGGAATGGAGGACTGGTTTATTTAGCACTTATACAGGTCTGGTACCCATCAACAAACAAATCTAAAAAAAAAAAACATACAATAAATTACTAAATGATAGTGCTGATTAAACATGGAAAATCTAAAATAATTTGCTTTCTAAATTATGTGATGTTTTTTTCACTTGTTCAAGTCAGTTGTCATCCTGTTGGTGACATGACTGTGATGTTGTTTTTTTATTTTGTGTTCTAAAGTTGCTAGTGAAACTGAATTTAAGTCAATTCATTAATGACAACTTTTCATCTATTAGACTTATTCCTTATGTATTATCAAAACACATGAATTTTTAGTTTAAATACAAAAAGGTTTTGAGAATATAAGTCCCTCAAAACTATGTCTAGAAAAAATTCACTTGTTACTTTTTTAAATTTAACCAGCCCTTTGAAATGGCCTCTATCTCAGAAATTCCTCGATAAGAGTTGTCTCTGTCACAATATAATGTCATATCGCACTGCGGGTAAATTATCACGTTGCGATTGGTTTAACGACGTCACTTGGTGACCCCCTATGAGACCGTAGGGGGTTAGTAAATTTCATAGGGGGTTCGTGACGCGGGAATGGTGACGTCATCAACAAAACGCAGCAGAAAAAGTCCAGCGTGCGATAAATTCGTTATACAGTTAACTACTGACCCCTACGGATTTATGGATCTGTAGGGGGTCAGTAGCGAACCATATAACTTATAATAGTGCCTATCAATATAAGGTTTACATTTCACATCAATTATCATCACTTCTACAAACCAGGCACTTGGGGATATTTTTGTGACTGCAAAATAATAGAAAATAACCTTTATATGCCTGTCCCATTATTCAGGAGTCTGTAATTCAGTGGTTGTTGTTTGTGTTATATAATTATTTGTTCATTCATTTTTTTGTGTATAAATAAATTAAATCAGGCCGCTAGTTTTCTTGTTCCAATTGTTTTACATTTGTCATTTCGGGGCGGTTTATATTGTTGATCTATATAGTTATTAATTTCTGTGTCATTTGGTCTCATTGGCAATCATGACCACATCTTTTTTATATATGACTCGTTTACAATACTTAAAGCTATGAAATCCTGTATTTGGTATACACACCTGATATATCACTTCATATTGTTTCTCTTCTTTTCTTCTTCTATGGAATCTATGGAATCTGGTGAAAAAACAATATACATTGTCAAAATATGAGCTGCGTCGCACAGAAATTTAATACAAGAGTGCACACGCTGAAATGTCTCGCCTTCTTTACTAATCATTGATATTATGTTGATAGTCCTAAATATAAAGCTTTATTACAACTCACATAAACTTAACATTAACCAAGATAATTAAACATTGACCAATGAACCATGAAAATGAGGTCAAGGTCAGATGAACAATGCCAGGCAGACATGTAAAGCTAACAATTCTTCCATACAAAAAAATAAAGGTGACATATTGCTTAATAGTTTAAGAAAAACAGACCAAAACACAAAAACTAAATATGAACAATGAACCTTGAAAATGAGGTCAAGGTCAAATAAAACCTGCGCCACTGACATCAAGATCATAAAATATTTCCATATACCAAATATAGTTGACCTATGAAATATAGTATAAGATAAAAAGATCAAAACTCAAAAACTTAACTTTGACTACTGAACCAAGAAAATAAGGTCAAGGTCAAATGACATCTGCCCCCTAGACATGTACACCTTACAATCATTCCATACAACAAATATAGTAGACCTATTGCATAAAGAATGAGAAAAACAGACCAAAACACAAAAACTTAACTACAACCGTTGAACCATGAAAATGAGGTCAAGGTCAGATCACACCTGCCAGTTGGACATGTACACCTTACAGTCCTTCCGTACACCGAATATACTAGACCTATTGCTTATAGTATTCCAGATATGGACTTGACCACCAAAACTTAACCTTGTTCCATGATCCATGAAATGAGGTCGAGGTCAAGTGAAAACTGTCTGACAGTCATGAGGACCTTTAAATGCAGACCTAGCATTAAAACAATATTTTGTAAGACTTGGTGAGTAATTCAAATACTCAAAATCTAACTGTTGAGGTGGAGATCTTTTATAGCACACAAGATAATGTCAATGAATTTGCTTCTCTTATGTTTGTAGGCAATGATTATGTGATTGATGTGTGTCAAATGAAGTTGGAGCTTAAATGGCCAAGTGGTCTAAGTAGTCACATCTGTAATCTCTAGCCAGTCAACACTGATGTTGTGAGATCAAACCCCACTCATGTTGGTGCACTTGACTACAATCTTAATTGACTAAGGTTGTCACAAAATAGACCAAAAGTGGCACTAAAAAAGTGGTGTTAAAACACCAAGAATCAATCAATCAATGAAATGAAATTGGACAATTTATTGTCTTATGTCCATTAATATTGGTATCTACTCTCTTGGTGTATTCATTAATAATAATTCTGAATACGTCTATATTTTTTTGTTTTCTGCTCAGATACATAGTATGACTTATATATTGAAAAACTAATAATTGTAATCAAAAAAGATTATTGGGTTATACTTGCTGTCATGTGTTGTAATTTTATTGAAAAATCTAAATTACTCTTTTTAAAGAGATCGTTTATTTGTTGCCAAAATCTTATTAAATAAGAGCAATTGAAAAAATAATGAGCATAGTCTTCTTCTATGTTACAAAAATTACACAAACTTATTTTCCATAGTAATAAATGCTTGTTGGTTGGTACAATAAACTGTAGTAGTTTTTCTATCTGTATAATTTTAATTTATTTTCAGTTAAATATTTGAAAATAAAGTTACATAATGAATTCATATTTGAAGCTACTTGCAATGGTGAAATTTTGAGCCACCTGTTTATCCCTACTGACGTTTCTTTTTTACTATTCACTAGAGTGTCATATAACATTTTATTTGAAAAAAATGTAGTCTCAAAATAAAGATCTTTCCATGTGATCTTATTTCTCTGGATATTTATTTTACTTTGGACAGAATTTTCTTGTTCAACTATGTCAATCCAATTTGTGAATGGATTGTTTCAATTTATGAAATTCAGCAATCCAGTTTACTTTACACTTTAATTTGTTCAAACTATAATTTTCTGATAGTGACATAGTGTCATCTAGAATGTCATTTTAGTATGTTATATCACTTTTAATCCAGTTTTCAAAGATAATTGGTTTCGTATGAAATGCAATAAATTTATTCCCCAAAATTGTTTGTTTTCTTATATCAGCATATGTCACTGGTTGTTTTGTTTGCCCACTCCCAGTCAAAATCCAGGACTTTATTACTTCTCTATAAACTTCTGGAACATATTTAAAATATTCTAATTTTTTTTATCATTTAAATTCATATTAAATATAACTAAAATATTATTAGACACTTTTAAATATTTAAAAGGTATAAGCCTCCAGTTGGCAAATTAACCATTAATTAGTCTATATACCCATGATGCTTTAAGCAATATAAAATAATCAACCATTTGTAGGCCTCCTAAATTTAAAGTATGACTCACCTGATTGTGAACTAGAGAAGTCAACAGAGTTGAGGTACTCACCCGATTGTGAACTAGAGAAGTGAACAGAGTTGAGGTACTCACCTGACTGTGAACTAGAGAAGTGAACAGAGTTGTGGTACTCACCTGATTGTGAACTAGAGAAGTGAACAGAGTTGAGATACTCACCTGATTGTGAACAAGAGAAGTGAACAGAGTTGAGGTACTGACCTGATTGTGAACTAGAGAAGTGAACAGAGTTGAGGTACTCACCAGACTGTGAACTAGAGAAGTGAACAGAGTTGAGGTACTGACCTGATTGTGAACTAGAGAAGTGAACAGAGTTGAGATACTCACCAGATTGTGAACTAGAGAAGTGAACAGAGTTGAGGTACTCACCAGATTGTGAACTAGAGAAGTTAACAGAGTTGAGGTACTCACCAGATTGTGAACTAGAGAAGTGAACAGAGTTAAGGTACTGACCTGATTGTGAACTAGAGAGGTGAACAGAGTTAAGGTACTGACCTGATTGTGAACTAGAGAAGTGAACAGAGTTAAGGTACTCACCTGATTGTGAACAAGAGAAGTGAACAGAGTTGAGGTACTCACCAGACTGTGAACTAGAGAAGTGAACAGAGTTGAGGTACTGACCTGATTGTGAACTAGAGAAGTGAACAGAGTTAAGGTACTGACCTGATTGTGAACTAGAGAAGTGAACAGAGTTAAGGTACTCACCTGATTGTGAACAAGAGAAGTGAACAGAGTTGAGGTACTCACCTGATTGTGAACTAGAGAAGTGAACAGAGTTGAGGTTCTCACCTGATTGTGAACTAGAGAAGTGAACAGAGTTGAGGTACTCACCTGATTGTGAACTAGAGAAGTGAACAGAGTTGAGGTTCTCTCCTGATTGTGAACTAGAGAAGTGAACAGAGTTGAGGTACTCACCTGCTTGTGAACTAGAGAAGTGAACAGAGTTGAGGTACTCACCTGACTGTGAACTAGAGAAGTGAACAGAGTTGAGGTACTCACCTGATTGTGAACTAGAGAAGTGAACAGAGTTGAGGTACTCACCTGATTGTGAACTAGAGAAGTGAACAGAGTTGAGGTACTCACCTGACTGTGAACTAGAGAAGTGAACAGAGTTGAGGTACTCACCCGACTGTGAACTACAGAAGTGAACAGAGTTGAGGTACTCACCCGATTGTGAACTACAGAAGTGAACAGAGTTGAGGTACTCACCCGATTGTGAACTAGAGAAGTGAACAGAGTTGAGGTACTCACCCGATTGTGAACTAGAGAAGTGAACAGAGTTGAGGTACTCACCAGATTGTGAACTAGAGAAGTGAACAGAGTTGAGGTACTCACCTGATTGTGAACTAGAGAAGTGAACAGAGTTGAGGTACTCACCAGATTGTGAACTAGAGAAGTGAACAGAGTTGAGGATTTCATTCTCTTTTTTCAACCTGCTCATTCTCCTGTACATGTAAACTCCTACAAACAATACAACCAATAGAAACAACACAATCATTACTGTCACTATGGCAACAGCTGGATCTGATTCTTGAGGGTCCGTCTCAGAGGGTGAAATGATATGTCCTACAGCATCTCTTCCTGAAAGAAAAAAGTCTAATTATATGAAGTTTGATTGCAGTCTCATTGACTTAAATTTTTACATTTTTTTTATACATATCAGTTGTCTTGATATTTGTACTACCCCAATAAACCAGACTGTATTTCTCAGTAAAGAGTTTGGTCTACCGCCATTTTGAATTTTCAAATTGCAGAACACATTAATAGTAATACCTTTAGATTTTCAATTAAGTCAACAAAGGAGTAGGTCCGGTAAGACCCCTTTTTGGCCCCAAAATATACCAGTTTTACAAAATTGTTAAAATGTAAACTTTTAGTTATTTATTGGACAGTTGAATGTTTCTGCCACATAAATATGGGCTATTTTTTACTATACAATGCACATATATCGGGTTGTAGCGCCATTAAGTCATGCTAAATTACTGAAATCTTCAAAATTCTAGCATTTTAGTTAAATTTTAGACAGTTTTCATGTAAAACGAAAGTGGCCGCATTCGTGTTCATCCTTAATATTGAAATGTAAGTTGTATTTTATGATAATACATAACATATATAAAGGTTGTGGATGCGGCCACTTTCATTTTTGAAACAAACCATCTGTAAAGTGACATTTTTCAGCATATTTGGTAGATTTTTCATATTTGAGCTGGAATAGGATCGTTTTTAATGACTAAATCAGTTAAAATCTTTCACATAAACTAATTGAATCAAGTAAAATAGACACTTAAGTGTTTAACATGTGGTCAAAATCTTTCGTCAAATGAAACTGAAATTTGAGGCCAAAATAAGCCCTTACCGGACCTTCTCCTTTAAAAGCCGGAATGCTATATTTACTTATATGAAAATAATTATTGTTGTTGAAATGAAAAAAATTCTGTGATATATCTATATCTTATAATAACTAATATGTTTGCTTGATTTCTATTTTTCAACTTGGGGTACTAAGGGGAAGTAACTCTGAAATAGTATAATTCATAACGGAATCTACAGGAATATTTACTATTACATGTTATAACCCTAATTTTTCATTTTAATATTCTGAAAGTATTTCAAAAGAACTTTCTTCTCATATATTATTTCAGAAATCAAACATTTAGATTACCTTCTTTTCACCTATTAATGTTTTCCGTAAGTTTTTCACAACCTGTAGCTTGAAAATAAGCACTGTTACTTATCTGTTTTATATTTTTGAACATACTCAATACATATTGTTTTTGGCAAAGTATGAAAATATTTTATCATTTTCATTTATACAGTATAACCTGCCTAATGCAACACCTGAGTTTCCAACAAGCTGCTTTAACCAATTTCATGGTCCCAAAATGTCTTTCCTTGTAGAAATAACCCAAGTATTCCGACACACTACTTAATCCGACATTTTTTTCTTGTCCCCAGTGTTTCTGATAACACAGATTACACTGTACTCCTTTAAAGGTCTAGGATAAATTGCTTTCCTTGAAATGTCAGTTAACTTCAGATGACATTTCTACTCTGTACACTGTATCAATATAGCATTGTAGAATAGGTTACTTATCTTCTGTTTACACATACCTATACACCCGTACACGGGGTTACACTCCTATTTGTCTGTACACTGACATTGTTTAGCACAGTTTTCTCCGTAATACCCAGTTGTGCAGGCTGTAAACACAACAAAAAACATTAATTATATTTCATAATGTGAACAATTTCACTAGAAACCAAATTTGTTTTCAAATTGGACAGACAACTGTCTTAAGGTGGTACCCAACACCTTATCTAAAATTAATTTTGCTAGTTTAATTTTCTTAAAATCTTGACAAAATATTTACTTTGACCCTTTGACAAATATATAAAAATTTCAAAAAATTTGAACCAACCGTTTAATCAGAACAAGAGTGCACACGCTGAAATGTCTGGTCTTCTATACTAATCATTGATATTATGTTGATAGTCCTAAGTATAAAGCTAAGCTTTATTACAACTGTCACATAAACTTAACATTAACCAAGATAACTAAACAAAGACTAATGAACCTTGAAAAAGAGGTCCAGGTCAGATGAACCATGCCAGACAGACAGGTACAGCTAACAATGCTTCTATACAACATATATAGTTGACACATTACTTATAGTTTAAGAAAAATAGACCAAAACACAAAAACTTAACACTGTGCAATGAACCGTGAAAACGAGGTCACAGTTAAATCAAACCTGCTCGACTGACATAAAGATCATAAAATATTTCCATACACCAAATATAGTTGACCCATGGCATATAGCATTAGATAAAAAGACCAAAACTCAAAAACTTAACTTTGACCACTGAACCATGAAAATGAGGTCAAGGTCACATGACATCTGCCCGCTAGACATGTACACTTAACAATCATTCCATACAACAAATATAGTAGACCTATTGCATATGGTATGAGAAAAACAGACCAAAACACAAAAATTTGCCTATAACCACTAAACCATGAAAATGAGGTCAAGGTCAGATGACACCTGCCAGTTGTACATGTACACCTTACAGTCCTTCCATACACCGAATATACTAGCCCTATTGCTTATAGTATCTGAGATATGGACTTGACCACCGAAACTTAACCTTGATCACTGATCCATGAAATGAGGTCAAGGTCAAGTGAAAACTGTCTGACAGACACGAGGACCTTGCAAGGTACGCACATATCAAATATAGTTATCCTGTTACTTATAATAAGAGAGAATTCAACATTACAAAAAATTTGAACTTTTTTTTCAAGTGGTCACTGAACCATGAAAATGAAGTCAAGGACATTGGACATGTGACTGACGGAAACTTCGTAACATGAAGCATCTATATACAAAGTATGAAGCATCCAGGTCTTCCACCTTCTAAAATATAAAGCTTTTAAGAAGTGAGCTAACGCCGCCGCCGGATCACTATCCCTATGTCGAGCTTTCTGCAACAAAAGTTGCAGGCTCGACAAAAATTACACTGGTTATATAGCAGTTTGACAAACACTTATTTTGATCATTGAGAAGCGTAATATGTTTTCCCTTAACAACACAAAGTCATTAAAAAATTTAGGTGATTTTACAGAGTTATCTCCCTGTAGTGTTAGGTACCACCTAAATGTCAGTTCAGGATTACGGTTTTTAGTTGAATCTGTCATGTGACTTCCATCAATTATTTCTATACTGTGTCATATGACTTCAATCAATTATTTCTATACTACCCTACAAAAGGGTGATTATGAAAGTGAATGAACTTTTAAATACAGCAGGGATACAGATAATGTCACAATTTCATATACCATAATAAAGGGACATAACTCTAGAACAATAAAAGTGATGCCACCAAAATTTATTGCCGTAACTGACCTTATCAGTTCAAATAAAATCTACAATTGGGGGGGGGGGGGGGGGGTAATTTTACTCAAGCTCAAGCTTAAAATAGGGACGAAAGATACCAAAGGGACAGTCAAACTCATAAATTTAAAACAAACTGACAACGCCATGGCTAAAAATGAAAAAGACAAACAGGAAAACAATAGTACACATGACACAACATAGAAAACTAAAGAATAAACAACACGAACCCCACCAAAAAATAGGGGTGATCTCAGGTGTTCCGGAAGGGTAAGCAGATCCTGCTCCACATGTGGAACCCGTCGTGTTGCTTATGTGATTACAAATCCGGTAAATAGTCTAATTCGGTAGGTCACATTCATGAAAGGGAAGGTGATTGTAGTTACGACGTAAGGAACATATCCGATATCATTTGTGAAACGGTTATTCCATAAAGGTCAACCAACTCGTGATGGCGTCCGTAAAATTTACGAAGGGATGATTTCAACTTCACCATTTGGAACTCTTGGTTTAATAGCTTCCTTGTGAGCAGTAACCCTCTATCAAGAAAATCATGATAGGAAATGCAAGCACGGGAATATCGTATCAATTGGGAGATATATACCCCGTATGCAGGTGCTGCTGGAATGTTGCTACTTAGAAATGGAAAGTTCACAATTGGAAAGCTGAAATCATCTCTTTTGTCGTAAAGTTTTGTTTTCAACCGAACCTCATTGTCAATTTCTAGATGTAAGTCAAGATATGAAGCCGACTTAACTGTATCTGTAGTATCCTTTATCTCCAATTCGATGGGATAGATGCGTTCCACATAGTCACCAAATTTTGAATTTTTTAGTGAAAGAACGTCATCTATGTAGCGGAAAGTAGAGTTAAAGGATATTGCTAACTTCTTATCTTTCTTCCTAAGAAGTTCCTACATGAAGTCAGCCTCATAATAATAAAGAAACAAGTCGACAAGTAGAGGGGCACAGTTTGTTCCCATTGGGATGCCGACAGTCTTGAAAAACACGTCATCCGAACGTTACAAATATGTTGTCAATCAAGAAATCAAGCATCTTGATAATATCGGTTTCAGAGAATATTTTGTTTGAATGAGAGTGATTCTTTACAAAGTATGATTTATCCCTCCCTAAGACAAGATACTTGTATCTACGTTGGCCATTCTTTTTTATGAAGCAAAGTAATACCAACTCTTTCAATTTATCTTTTAGTTTGGAATGTGGAATACTTGTTTAAAGAGTAGAAAAGTCAAAGGTTTTAATACTGGTACAAGATGAAAGAGAGTTAAATTGCATGTACCCTAAAAGATCTTTGGAATTTTTAAGTATCCACATCTGATTCACGCCACCTCTTAAATAGGCAGTTTCACAATAACTTTGAAGCCCGTCTTTGATTGCTGATAAAATAGATGTTAATAATTTAGAAAGAGGTTTCGTGGAGCACTTGGAAGACCCAGCAATATACCGTTGTTTGTAAGGACACTTATGTAGTTTAGGTATATATCAGGTATTAAGATGCTAATGCTATGCAAAAACAACTGCCCTCATGGTTTTCTTTTTCATTTTTATGCATGTGACTGGATTATTGTCATTTTTATGTCATGTGACTTTTAGATTATTGTCATTTCTATGTCATGTGACTGATAGATTGTTGTCGATTTTATGTCATGTGACTGGTAGATAGTTGTCACGTGTATGTCATGTGACTGGTAGATTGTTGACACTTTTATGTCATGTGACAGGCATATTGTTGACACTTGTATGTCATGTGACTGGTAGATTGTTGACACTTTTATGGCATGTGACAGGCATATTGTTGTCACTTTTATGTCATGTGACTAGTAGATTGTTGTCACTTTTATGTCATGTGACTGGTAGATTGTTGTCACTTTTATGTCATATGACAGGCATATTGTTGACACTTTTATGTAATGTGACTGGTAGATTGTTGTCACTTTTATGTCATGTGACAGGCATATTGTTGTCACTTTTATGTAATGTGACTGGTAGATTGTTGTCACTTTTATGTCATGTGACTGGTAGATTGTTGTCACTTTTATCTCATGTGACAGGCATATTGTTGTCACTTTTATGTCATGTGACTAGTATATTGTTGACACTTTTATGTCATATGACAGGCATATTGTTGACACTTTTATGTAATATGACTGGTAGATTGTTGTCACTTTTATGTCATGTGACAGGCATATTGTTGTATCTTTTATGTAATTTGACTGGTAGATTGTTGTCACTTTTATGTCATGTGACTGGTAGATTGTTGTCACTATATGTCATGTGACAGGCATATTAATTGTTGTCACTTTTATGTCATGTGACTGGCATATTGTTGTCGTTTTTATGTCATGTGACTGTTAGATTGTTGCCAGTTTTATGTCAAGTAATGGACAATATTCATCCAATTTCTCTATATGGATATAGCAAGATGTAGTGTGAGTGACAATAAGATATTACTCTCCATCCAAGTAACAATTTATATAAGTAAACATATAGGTCAAGGTATAGGGCTTACAAGTTAATATCTCATATTGAAGTATCTTTATATATGAAATGTTGTCATAAACATGTTTTCTAAATCAACATCTTTTTACTGAAAATAATACAGTTAACATATTGTTTAAATATCAACCTGCCATTTTCAAAAGAAAATAGTAATTGCAGTATTAATTACCAGCTTGACAGAAATCTCCTCTAAAGCCAGGTAAACAGATACACTTCCCTGATCTATAATCACATAACCCTCCATTATCACACTTTGGGCATTTGTCTAAACAGTCTACTCCAGATGTTCCTTTGGGACAAACTGAAAGTAGAAAATGAAAGTAGTTAGATTTGTCTAAACAGTCTTCTCCAGATGTTCCTTTGGGACAAACTGAAAGTAGAAAATGAAAGTAGTTAGATTTGTCTAAACAGTCTACTTCTGATGTTCCTTTGGGACAAACTGAAAATAGAAAATGAAAGAATAATTCCAGAATATTGTTTCCATTTTGGAACTTATGTTATGAAGGAACTTCTATTCAGTGACAGTCTCACTGAAGTCACCTTTTATTCACCCCATGTTTTAATGTTATTCTATAAGTGACTAGTCACCCTTCTGACAGGTATGTCCAGTATAACCAGGTGGACAGGTAATGGCCAGACACTGACCAGTGATATGATCACAGAATTGGCCTTCGTCACACCAGGTACATTTCTGTTCACATAAGTTACCAAAGGTTCCAGCAGGACAAACTAAAATAAAATATCATAAATAAGACCGTTAGTTTTCCTGTTTGAATTGTTTTACATTGTCATTTCTGGGCCTTTTATAGCTGATTATGCAGTATGGGCTTTGCTTATTGTTGGAGGCCTTACGGTGACCTATAGTTGTTAATGTCTGTGTCATTTTGGTCTCTTGCGGAGAATTGTCTCATTGGCAATCATACTGCATCTTCTTTTTTTTATATTAAAGCATTTACCATATTATTCAAAAAACATTTTTTGTATAAGGATAAACAGTGATGTTTCTGTCTGACTAGTAAGGCTGTGTTTGTAACTACTTAATTACTTTGTAACTACTTCATTACTTTGTAACTACTTAATTACTTTGTAACTACTTAATTACTTTGTAACTAATTAATTACTTTGTAACTACTTAATTACTTTGTAACTACTTAAATACTTTGTAACTACTTAATTACTGTTCTTCATTAAGGTAGTACAATACAAAGATTTTGTCAATCCCAATCAGACAACTTCAAACTGATGTAAATCCTTTCATCCTTCTTTATATTTTATAAATGAGGTACCAAAAGAAAGAAGAAAGATTAATCTTTCAAATTGTGATAATTTCATTATGACATCATTATTACATATTAATTATTATGTAATTAGTTGCTATATTTTTAGGTCTTACTTTGTTGCACATTATTGCTGTTTTCAGTTTATCTCCATCTATAATAATATTCAAGCTAATAACAAAAAAACGGTAAAATTTTCTTTAAAATTCAGGGGTAGTAACCTAATAACAGGTTGTCCGATTCATTTGAAAATGTCAGGGCAGATTTATAATGATGTTATAAACAATTTATCCCATGCAGATTTGCTATTAATGCTTTGGTTTCAGATATTTTGACTATTTTATTTATTGTGTCTGTTTAGTTAACGCATCAATGTAAATTAACGGAATTTGATGAGACTGTCATCAAAGTGAGAGGGTTACCGCTATAAAACCAGGTTTGATCCACCATTTTCTACATTTGAAAATGCCTGTACCAAGTCAGGAATATGACAGTTTTGTCCATTCATTTTTGATGTGTTTTGTTATTTGTATTTTGATTTTGTCATGTGATTATGGACTTTCTGAATTGATTTTCCTCTAAGTTTAATATTTTTGTGATTCAATTTTTTTTTTTATATAAGCCAAAATCTACATTTTACCCCTATGTTCTATATTCAGCCATGGTGGCCATCTTGGTTGGTTGGCAGGGTCACCGGACACATTTTTTAAATGAAATACTCCAATGATGATTTTGGCCAAGTATGGTTAAATATGGCCCAGTAGTTTCAGAGAAGAAGACTTTTGTAAACGTTAATGACGACAACAGACGATGGACGCCAAGTAATGAGAAAAGGTCATTTGACCCTTCGGGCCAGGTGAGCTAAAAATCAATGTACCTTTAGAACATTGAGATCCTGTATAGCCAGGTTGACAATGACATTTTCCAGTCACTGGGTCACATGACCCATCTATTCCACAATCACAAAACTTCTGGCAACTTTCACCCCATCTGCTCTGTGGACATTTACTGTCACAATGAACCCCTACAACATAATAAAACTTACAATTAATAAATCCATATTTGCAGAAAATCATTTACTTGTGATTAAGATTAATTGATTGTTGATTGCTTAACATTGCAATAAAGAAAAGTTTAAAATCCAACCAGCAATGTTTATATTAATATTTTTATATTTAGGCTGTTTTAGTTCTGATACTTGTTCATGTTTTCTAATTCCAAACTTTTGGTCTTAAGCTTACCAGATGTAGGATTTTCCACAATCCAATGTTATATACCTGAAAATCATATAATAGGGTGGTTTTTTTTAAATTGTATTAATATGGTTTAAAAAAACAAAAGGTCACCAGATTGGACAAGGAGTTGTTTCCCCTTTACCAGATTGGACAAGGAGTTGTCTCCCCTCTACAAGATTGGACAAGGAGTTGTTTCCCCTTTACCAGATTGGACAAGGAGTGGTCTCACCTTTACCAGATTGGGAAAGGAGTTGTTTCCCCTTCAACAGATTGGACGAGGAGTTGTTTCCCCTTTACCACATAGGTAAAGGAGTTGTTTTCCCTTCACCAGATTGGACAAGGAGTTGTTTCCCCCTTTACCACATTGGAAAAGGAATTGTTTCCCCTTTACCAGATTGGACGAGAAGTTGTCTCCTCTTTACCAGATTGGAAAAGGAGTTTTTTCCCCTTTTCCAGATTGGACAAGTAGTTTTCTCCTCTTTACCAGATTGGACAAAGAGTTGTTTCCCCTTTACCAGATTGGACGAGGATTTGTCTAACCTTTACCAGATTAGAAAAGGAGTTGTTTCCCCTTCAAAAGATTGGACAAGGAGTTGTTTCCCCCTTTACCATATTGGAAAAGGAGTTGTTTCCCCTTTTAACAGATTGGACAAAGAGTTGTTTCCCTTTTACAAGATGTATTCCAACTTTTTATTGCCCAAGTTTTAATTGTTGGTCTGCTTGGTTTGGATGTCTTGGTCTTTTAATTACTTTCTTATTTTTTTCAATGTAAATGTTACTCAAGGTTCTCCCTGTAAATATTACTATATCAAGGTTTTCACTGTAAATATTACTCTATCAAGGTTTTCACTGTAAATGTTACTCTATCAAGGTTTTCACTGTAAATGTTACTCTATCAAGGTTTTCACTGTAAATATTACTCTATCAAGGTTTTCACTGTAAATATTACTCTATCAAGGTTTTCACTGTTTATGTCACTCTATCAAGGTTTTCACTGTAAATGTTACTCTATCGAGGTTTTCACTGTAAATATTACTCTATCAAGGTTTTCACTGTAAATATTACTCTATCAAGGTTTTCACTGTTAATGTCACTCTATCAAGGTTTTCACTGTAAATGTTACTCTATCAAGATTTCACTGTAAATAATACTCTATCAAGGTTTTCACTGTAAATTCTACTCTATCAAGGTTTTCACTGTAAATGTCACTCTATCAAGGTTTTCACTGTAAATGTAACTCTATCGAGGTTTTCACTGAAAATATTATTCTATCAAGGTTTTCACTGTAAGTATTACTCTATCAAGGTTTTCACTGTTAATGTCATTCTAACAAGGTTTTCAATGTAAATGTTACTCTATCATGGTTTTCACTGTAAATGTTACTCTATCAAGGTTTTCATTGTAAATGTTACTCTTTCAAGGTTTTCCCTGTAAATGTTACTCTATACAGGTTTTCACTGTAAATGTTACTCTATCAAGGTTTTCACTGTAAATGTTACTCTATCAAGGTTTTCACTGTAAATATAACTCTATCAAGGTTTTCACTGTAAACGTTACTCTATCCAGGTTTTCACTGTGAATGTTACTCTATCCAGGTTTTCACTGTAAATGTTACCATATCAAGGTTGTCACTGTTAATATTACTATATCAAGGTTTTCCCTGTAAATATTATTCTATCAGGGTTGTCACTGTTAATATTAAACTATCAGGGTTTTCCCTGTAAATATTACTCTATCAAGGTTTTCACTGTAAATGTTACTCTATCAAGGTTTTCAATGTAAATATAACTCTATCAAGGTTTTCACTGTAAATGATACTCTATCAAGGTTTTCACTGTAAATATTACTCTATCAAGGTTTTCACTGTAAATATAACTCTATCAAGGTTTTCACTGTGAATGTTACTCTATCAAGGTTTCCCCTGTAAATATTACTCTATCAAGGTTTTCACTGTAAATGTTACTCTATCAAGGTTTTCACTGTAAATGTTACTCTATCAAGGTTTTCACTGTAAATATAACTCTATCAAGGTTTTCACTGTAAATATTACTCTTTCAAGGTTTTCACTGTAAATATTACTCTATCAATGTTTTCACTGTAAATGTTACTCTATCAAGGTTTTCACTGTAAATGTTACTCTATCAAGGTGTTCATGTTAATGTCACTCTATCAAGGTTTTTCACTGTAAATGTTACTCTATCAATGTTTTCACTGTAAATGTTACCCTTTCAAGGTTTTCACTGTAAATGTTACTCTATCAAGGTTTTCACTGTAAATATTACTCTATCAAGGTTTTCACTGTAAACGTTACTCTATCCAGGTTTTCACTGTAAATGTTACTCTATCCAGGTTTTCACTGTAAATATTACTCTATCAAGGTTTTCCCTGAAAATATTACTCTTTCAAGGTTTTCCCTGTAAATGTTACTCTATCAAGGTTTTCACTGTAAATGTTACTCTATCAAGGTTTTCACTGTAAATATTACTCTATCATTGTTTTCACTGTAAACGTTACTCTATCCAGGTTTTCACTGTAAATGTTACTCTATCCAGGTTTTCACTGTAAATGTTACCCTATCAAGGTTTTCACTGTAAATATTACTCTATCAAGGTTTTCACTGTAAATGTTACTCTATCAAGGTTTTCACTGTAAATATTACTCTATCAAGGTTTTCACTGTAAATGTTACTCTATCAAGGTTTTCACTGTAAATATTACTCTGTTAAGGTTTTCACTGTAAATGTTACTCTATCAAGGTTTCCACTCAGTATATCTTACACATTACTATTTTTGATGACTTATTAGTTTCAAACACAAAAACATATAAACAAATTGTGAATACATTGCTTAAAAATATATTTTTTTTCTAACATTCCCACCTACCGTGCAACCCTGATTTACAAACACATCGTCCAGTTCCTGCTTCACATGACAAAGAGTTTTGTTTCTCACAGGAACATGTCTGTCCACAAACATAACCAAACATCCATTGCTAAAAAGGTTAAATACAATAATTATAACCAAACATCCATTGCTACAAAGGATAAAGGCATAAATTTTAATTACATAAATGATTTCAATTGCTTTTTTCATTAATTTGAACAAGAGTTTCTACAGATTGTAAAAGTAAGAAGAAACTGATTCACCTACCAGAGCACCAGAATTCCCCCATTAGCTCCCCTCCTTACTGCTTCACCTTACAGAGCATCAGAATTCCCCCACTAGCTCCCCTTCTTACTGCTTCACCTTCCTGAGCACCAGAATTCCCCCACTAGTTCCCTTCTTACTGCTTCACCTTCCAGAGCACCTGAATTCCCTAACTAGCTCCCCTCCTTACTGCTTCACCTTACAGAGCACCAGAATTCCCCCACTAGCTCCCCTCCTTACTGCTTCACCTTCCAGAGCACCAGAATTCCCCCACTAGCTCCCCTCCTTACTGCTTCACCTAACAGAGCACCAGAATTCCCCCACTAGCTCCCCTCCTTACTGCTTCTCCTTACAGAGCACCATAATTCCCCCACTAGCTCCCCTCCTTACTGCTTCACCTTCCAGAGCACCATAATTCCCTACTAGCTCCCCTCCTTACTGCTTCACCTTCCAGAGCACCAGAATTCCCCACTAGCTCTCCTCCTTACTGCTTCACCTTCCAGAGCACCAGAATTCCCCCCACTAGCTCCCCTCTTACTGCTTCACCTTACAGAGCACCAGAATTCCCCCACTAGCTCCCCTCCTTGCTGTTTCATCTTCCAGAGCACCAGAATTCCCTCACTAGCTCCCTCCTTACTGCTTCACTTTCCAGAGCACCAGAATTCCCCCACTAGCTCTCCTCTTTACTGCTCCACCTTCCAGAGCACCAGAATTCCCCCACTAGCTCTCCTCCTTACTGCTTCACCTACCAGAGCACCAGAATTCCCCCCCTAGCTCCCTCCTTATTGCTTCACCTTCCAGAGCACCAGAATTCCCCACTAGCTCCCCTCCTTACTGCTTCACCTTCCAGAGCACCAGAATTCCCCCACTAGCTCCCTCCTTATTGCTTCACCTTCCACAGCACTAGAATTCCCCCACTAGCTCCCCTCCTTACTGCTTCACCTTCCAGAGCACCAGAATTCCCCCACTAGCTCCCCTCCTTACTGTTTCACCTTCCAGAGCACCAGAATTCCCCACTAGCTCTCCTCCTTACTGCTTCACCTTACAGAGCACCAGAATTCCCCCACTAGCTCCC
The DNA here is from genome assembly GCA_019925275.1 of Mytilus edulis. Taxonomy (NCBI): domain Eukaryota; kingdom Metazoa; phylum Mollusca; class Bivalvia; order Mytilida; family Mytilidae; genus Mytilus; species Mytilus edulis. The sequence goes on along the minus strand of CM034354.1, from coordinate 108,715,440 downwards.
CTCCTTACTGCTTCACCTTACAGATCACCAGAATTTCCCCCACTAGCTCCCCTCCTTACTGCTTCACCTTCCAGAGCACCAGAATTCCCCCACTAGCTCCTCTCCTTACTGCTTCACCTTCCAGAGCACCAGAATTCCCCCACTAGCTCTCCTCCTTACTGCTTCACCTTACAGAGCACCAGAATTCCCCCACTAGCTCCCCTCCTTACTGCTTCACCTTACAGAGCACCAGAATTCCCCACTAGCTCCCCTACTTACTGCTTCACCTTCCAGAGCACCAGAATTCCCCCACTAGCTCCCCTCCTTACTGCTTCACCTTCCAGAGCACCAGAATTCCCCCACTAGCTCCCTCCTTATTGCTTCACCTTCCACAGCACTAGAATTCCCCCACTAGCTCCCCTCCTTACTGCTTCACCTTCCAGAGCACCAGAATTCCCCCACTAGCTCCCCTCCTTACTGTTTCACCTTCCAGAGCACCAGAATTCCCCCACTAGCTCTCCTCCTTACTGCTTCACCTTACAGAGCACCAGAATTCCCCCACTAGCTCCCCTCCTTACTGCTTCACCTTACAGATCACCAGAATTTCCCCCACTAGCTCCCCTCCTTACTGCTTCACCTTCCAGAGCACCAGAATTCCCCCACTAGCTCCTCTCCTTACTGCTTCACCTTCCAGAGCACCAGAATTCCCCCACTAGCTCTCCTCCTTACTGCTTCACCTTACAGAGCACCAGAATTCCCCCACTAGCTCCCCTCCTTACTGCTTCACCTTACAGAGCACCAGAATTCCCCCACTAGCTCCCCTCCTTACTGCTTCACCTTCCAGAGCACCAGAATTCCCCCACTAGCTCCCCTCCTTACTGCTTCACCTTCCAGAGCACCAGAATTCCCCCACTAGCTCCCCTCCATACTGCTTCACCTTCCAGAGCACCAGAATTCCCCCACTAGATCCCCTCCTTACTGCTTCACCTTCCAGAGCACCAGAATTCACCCACTAGCTCCCCTCCTTACTGCTTCACCTTCCAGAGCACCAGAATTCCCCCATTAGCTCCCCTCCTTACTGCTTCACCTTCCAGAGCACCAGAATTCACCCACTAGCTCCCCTCCTTACTGCTTCACCTTCCAGAGCACCAGAATTCACCCACTAGCTCCCCTCCATACTGCTTCACCTTCCAGAGCACCAGAATTCCCCCACTAGCTCCCCTACTTACTGCTTCACCTTCCAGAGCACCAGAATTCCCCCACTAGCTCCTCTCCTTACTGCTTCACCTTCCAGAGCACCATAATTCCCCCATTAGCTCCCCTCCTTACTGCTTCACTTTCTAGAGCACCTGAGTCAACTTCCATATTAGGGAATGTTTAACAATCTTTAGGGACCTTTTTAGCTGACTATGCGGTTTGGGCTTTGCTCATTGTTGAAGGCCGTAAGGTGGCCTATAGTTGTTAATTGCTGTGTCATTTTGCAATGATCCCTTGTGGAGAGTTGTCTCATTGACAATCATACCACATCTTCTTTTTTATATTGACTAACCACGAGGGTCTAGCACGGTCAAAGAAATACTTACAGGGCAGGTCTTTTCACAGGAATCACCATAGAAACCAGGAGGACATGTGCAGTGACCTGTTGCTGGGTAACAATATCCACCATTTTGACATTTACATTTAGACTGACAATCTTTACCATATAAAACCCTTTGGACACTGGGATTCACAGGTCAATCCTTTCCAACCTAAAAAATATAAATTTCATTTTTACATTATGAGTGGTCAGTATTGTTTACATGTCAAATCTTTATAACTTAAATTTCACATACAAATCACAGATAGTATGATGCCTTGTATTCAAAGAGACAAACAAATATCAGAAAAAATATTTTGGTAATAAATTAGTTAAGTACCAATGCTTCAAGTCATGTAGAACCAATTTCATTTAGACGATTGCCAAGCTTCCATGGTGAAAGGTCTAAGTCATTGGTAACATTGTTAAAAATATCTAATTTTGATCTTGTTAAGAGTATTGCATAAGAACAGGAATACAATTGTATTTTAGGCCACACCAATTTAATTCCTGGTTTGCAGACCAGCCCGCACCTATTTTTTTCAAAACAGAATTTTTTTATTTTGATTATATTCCCGCTTCCCGCATCGGAAATGTAATCATGTCCATTTCCTGCACCTTTTTTTGTAAATAATATTAGTATTGGTATTTTCCTGTTTGGAAATATAAACTAGATCGAATTGTGTACAATACTAAGTAGTGGTCCCTTTTAGCTTGCTGTTTGGTCAGGATGAAAGCTTTGTGTAAAAGGCCACACTTTGATCTATGTTTGTTATTATCAGGTTATCCCTCAGACAAGGGCCTTGAACATGTTGAAAGGGGTCATTTTACCATGTTTACTATTGTAGAAAAGAAAATAGAAATACTAAGGATTTGTATAGTGCTACTATACAAAACCTTTGAAAACTTAAAAGTTTTTACTCAAAAAGAGGAGAAATACATCATATTTTAAACAACTTTTCTAAAAGAGGGGTCCACTTATTTTGAATAATATTAAACTGTTAAAGTAAATGTGTTAACATGGTTAAAGTCCAGGAATATTACAAAATTCTTGGACATGTTCTGACCATTTAATACCATATTGATATTTAGTTCTTTGGGAAAATATTAGCCCTTGTGTACTAAAAGTGCTTTTACAAAAAAAATATATTATAACTTATATTGACTCCTCATTAAAGGGATGTTCATTAAGGGGTTGTTTTGAACCTGATTATGACTTCGCTGGAGAATTGTCTCATTGTCAGTCACACATACATAGACCAGATTTAATTATTCAATTATTTCTTGTTGAACAGGGAAAAATACTTCATCATTAAAGAAATGTCAAGGTACAAGTGATAAATCAAGTTTTAATATAGTTAAAACCTACTATTTTTTTGTTTACAAAAAAAAAAATATAATCGCTGGCCTTTACTTTTTAAGCTTCGCCTCAAAAATTTGCAAATTAAATATTTTTTTATTAAAATTTTCAAATCGCCCCAATTTTTGGAGTCCAAAAATCCGTAGAACAAGAAATTAAATTGGTGTGGCCTTATAAGTTGCCAATATCAAATTAGGTTTAGGCCATCATAAATATTAATTTTACTGGCTCATCTCTGTATCACCCATGCAAGTGCATATTAAACTCTATGAAACATACTACATGATTGGTTAAACTATCACAAACTCTTTGATACATACTACATGATTGGTTAAACTATCACAAACTCTTTGATACATACTACATGATTGGTTAAACTATCACAAACTCTGATACACACTACATGATCATGATGATTGGTTAAACTATCACAAACTCTATGATACACACTACATGATTGGTTAAACTATCACAAACTCTATGATACACACTACATGATTGGTTAAACTATCACAAACTCTATGATACACACTACATGATTGGTTAAACTATCACAAACTCTATGATACACACTACATGATTGGTTAAACTATCACAAACTCTATGATACATACTACATGATTGGTTAAACTATTCCAAACTATATGATACACACTACATGGTTGGTTAAACTATCACAAACGCTTTGATACACACTACATGATCATGATGAATGGTTAAACTATCACAAACTCTATGATACACACTACATGATTGGTTAAAATATCACAAACTCTATGATACACACTACATGATTGGTTAAACTATCACAAACTCTATGATACATACTACATGATTGGTTAAACTATCACAAACTATATGATACACACTACATGATTGGTTAAACTAACACAAACTCTATGATCCACACTACATGATTGGTTAAACTATCACAAACACTATGATACACACTACATGATTGGTTAAACTATCACAAACTCTATGATACACACTACATGATTGGTTAAACAATCACAAACTCTATGATACATACTACATGATTGGTTAAACTATCACAAACTCTATGATACACACTACATGTTTGGCAGTGGCGGATCCAGAACTTTTCATAAGGAGGGACCCGCTGACTGACCTCAGGGATGGCCTGCTCCAGTCATTTTTTAGTGATTTTCTATATAATCAACCATATTTTTCTCACCAAAGGTGGGACCCTGGCCCCTCAGTTCCCCAGTATATGCCTACTATTGATTGGTTAAACTATCACTCTCTCACCTGGTGAACAAATACAGAATCCATTCTCTGGTACACACTCAGTGTTGTTCTGACAGAGACAAGTCTGTTGACATCCTAAACCAAACTTTCCCTTCGTACATTTAGTTCCCCAACTGTAAATAAACAATAATTATAAATATTTTACAATAATTAAAAAAATGTTTCCATATTTATTATAAAATTATCTACTCTCAAATGAAAAGTAAAATGAAACAAATTTCAAGCAGACAAGCGATACAGTCGTTGGTTCGTGTCTGTCATATTTGTTTTTCATTGATTATTTTGTTATAAATTAGACCGTTAGTTTTCTCAATTGAATTGTATCATATCGGTTGTTTTTATCATTTTATAGTAGACTAGGTGTACAGTTGTCTATATTTACTTTATTTGAACTTTGGTGGATGGTTGTCTAGTACCACATCTCTTTATTCTTATAATGGAATCCACAAATAATTTCTATTTTACCAATCAGTATAAGACCATAAGCATGATAAGTTTGTATCTGTACTACAACTCCTTTACAGATATGTGTTGTAATGAAAAGCTTAGATTAGTGTAGACTCGGTCCAAAAACTCAAAATCTCTCGAATAAAGGTTCTAGAAAGAATATGTGAATTTACAGTATCAGATTGGACAAGACAATCACAATCTCTATGATACAACAGCATCAGCTTATATCACAAACTCTATACTGTGGATTCATTATTATAGGAGAACCACGAATTCATATGTTTAACCAATTATAAATTCACATATGCTTTGTATGTAGAGATTAGCAAAACCAGGAAATCAGATATCAAAGAAAATACAATTTTTCCTCAACCCACGAAAAATTGATACCCACGAAAATAAATGATTCCACAGTATATAATTCATACGATTGGCTTAAACTTTTATCTGAAAGTCTAGTATACATACTATATGATTGGCTGAATTCTATGATACATACTATATGATTGGCTGAACGTCTATGATACATACTATATGATTGGCTGAAAGTCTATGATACATACTATATGATTGGCTAAAACTATCTCAAAGTCTATGGTACATGCTATATGATTGGCTAAAACTATCTGAATGTCTATGATACATACTATATGATTGGCTAAAACTATCTCAAAGTTTATGATACATGCTATATGATTGGCTAAAACTATCTGAAAGTCTATGATACATACTATATGATTGGCTAAACCTATCTCAAAGTCTATAATACGTACTATTGTCCTGTGTAACCAGCTTGACATTGACAAACTCCAGTTTTATGGTTACAAAGTCCGCCATTCTTACAGTAACAGATCTTCTGACACCCATCACCGTAGTATGGAGCTGGGCAAGTCTCATTACATAGGGGACCAGTCCATCCACTGGAACATTGACTACACTTCCCATTCCCTGGGTCACACCTATAATACAATACATAATGTATGGATGATATCACATGTACCGGAACATTTACTACACTTCCCACTCCCTGGGTCACATCTATAATACAATACATAATGTATTGATGACATCACATGGACTGGAACATTGACTACACTTCCCATTCCCTGGGTCACACCTATAATACAATGCATAATGTATGGATGACTTCACATGGACTGGAACATTGACTACACTTCCCATTCTCTGGGTCACACCTATAATACAATACATAATGTATGGATGACATCACATGTACTGAAACATTGACTACACTTCCCACTCCCTGGGTCACACCTATAATACAATACATAATGTATGGATGACATCACATAGACTGGAACATTGACTACACTTCCCATTCCCTTGGTCACACCTATAATACAATACATAAAGTATGGATGACATCACATGTACTGGAACATTTACTACACTTCCCACTCCCTGGGTCACACCTATAATACAATACATAATGTATGGATGACATCACATGTACTGGAACATTGACTACACTTCCCATTCTCTAGGTCACACCTACAATACAATACATAATGTATTGATGACATCACATGTACCGGAACATTGACTACACTTCCCATTCCCTGGGTCACACCTGTCATACAATATATAATGTATGGATGACATCACATGTACTGGAACATTGACTACACTTCCCATTCCCTGGGTCACACCTGTAATACAATACATAATGTATCGATGACAGCACATGTACTGGAACATTTACTACACTTCCTACTCCCTGGGTCACACCTATAATAAAATACAGAATGTATGGATGACATCACATGTACTGGAACATTGACTACACTTCCCACTCCCTGGGTCACACCTATAATACAATAATTATGTATGGATGACATCACATGTACTGAAACATTGACTACACTTCCCACTCCCTGGGTCACACCTGTAATACAATACATAATGTATGGATGACATCACAACTACCTGACCAAGTTTTTCAAATATAGAAAACAAATTTAGGTATAGTAAATGAAACAAGAATGTGTCCTTAGTATGCAGATGCCCCATCCTTGCTATCATTTTATATGTTCAGTGGACCGTGAACATGGGTTAAAATCTCAAATTTGGCATTAAAATTAGAAAGATCATATCATAGGGAACAAGTGTACTACAGGTAAGTTTCAAGTTGATCGAACTTTAACTTCATCAAAAACTACCTTGACTAAAAAACCTGAAGTGGGACAGAGGGGCAAACAAACGGACGATCGAACAGACGTACAGACCAGAAAACATAATGCCTATAAATAGCCACATGATTATGATCTATTTTCATATCTGTCACATTTCAAGAGAGGGAACTCTGTAACACATTTATAATAAAAAGCTACGCCATGAGCGCAAGATACGCCTGTCGCTATTTAATTAATAAAGTAATAACTTCTCAATGTCATATCAGAAATTCATGAAAAACTAAAGGAAGGTTATCATTATAGATACAAACCAGTCACCAAGGTTTCATGTTAACTGCTAAAAGCATTTTCAGAAAACTGGAAAATCCCCCCTTTTTTATGAACAAATCAGATAACTCTGTAAGTAAAATCTATAAAAATCGAAAAGGGAGCTTACAGAAATAGATATAAACAATTCACTTACGTTTCTTGCAAATTGCTGAAAGTATTTTAAAGTTAATGTCCGAGAACTGGAAAATCCCAATTTTTTAATGAAAAAAAAAACAAACAAAAGTCGGAAATTCAAATCTGAAATTTGATTTTTTTTAAAAAGGAAAGAGAGCTCATGTCACTAGTTGAAAATAATTCACTAGTTTCCTGGGATTTGGTTCAAGCATTTTTAAGTTATTGTCTGACATGGTGACGACGGAAAGACAGGTTGACAACAGTATACCATAATACCTCCGCAAACGCGCGTATAACAAAGAGAGAGAACTCACTGATCTGTAGTTTTTCTGTTACATTTAATACAATAATAGTTGAAAAGAATATATGAAGAGCCCTTTAAAAACGGACAGATGTGCTATCAATGTAGTCCTTTTCTTAGATTATGGGTATACTATCTGCCAATAACAGTCAAAATATACAGTTTGAGGGTATACTATCTGCCAATAACAGTCAACATAAACAGTTTGAGGTATAACATCTGCCAATAACAGTCAACATAAACAGTTTGAGGGTATAAAATCAGCAAATAACAATCAACATAAACAGTGTGATGGTATAACATCTGCCAATAACAGTCAACATAAACAGTGTGATGGTATAACATCTGCCAATAACAGTCAACATAAACATTGTGATGGTATGATATCTGCCAGTACCAGTCAACATAAACAGTTTGAGGGTATAACATCTGCCAACAACAGTCAACATAAACAGTTTGAGGGTATAACATCTGCCAATAACAGTCAACATAAACAGTTTGAGGGTATAACATCTGCCAATAACAGTCAATATAAACAGTTTGAGGGTATAACATCTGCCAATAACAGTAAACATTAACAGTGTGATGGTATGATATCTGCCAGTAACAGTCAACATAAACAGTTTGAGGGTATAACATCTGCCAACAACAGTCACCATAAACAGTTTGAGGGTATAACATCTGCCAATAACAGTCAATATAAATAGTTTGATGATATAATATCTCCCAATAACAGTCAACATAAAAAGTTTGAGGGCATAACATCTGCCAACAGTTTGAGGGTATAACATCTGGCAATAACAGTCAACATAAACAGCTTGAGGGCATAACATCTGCCAACAGTTTGAGGGTATAACATCTGCCAATAACGGTCAACATAAACAGTTTGAGGGTATAACATCTGCCAATAACAGTCAATATAAATAGTTTGATGGTATAATATCTGCCAATAACAGTGAACATAAAAAGTTTGAGGGTATAACATCTGGCAATAACAGTCAACATAAACAGTTTGCTGGTATAATGTCTGCCAATAACAGTCAACATAAACAGTTTGAGGGTATAACATCTGCCAATAACAGTCAACATAAACAGTTTGAGGGTATAACATCTGCCAATAACAGTCAACATAAATAGTTTGATGGTATAACATCTGCCAATAACAGTCAACATAAATAGTTTGATAGTATAACATCTGCCAATAAAAGTCAACATAAGCAGTTTGATAGTATAACATCTGCCAATGACAGTCAACATATACAGTTTGAGGGTGTAATATCTGCCAATAACAGTCAACATAAACAGTTTGAAGGTATAACATCTGCCAATAACAGTCAACATAAACAGTTTGATAGTATAACATCTGCCAATAACAGTCAACATAAACAGTTTGATGGTATACCATCTGCCGGTAACAGATAACATAAACAGTTTGATGGTATAACATCTGCCAATAACAGTCAACATAAACATTTTGATGGTATAAAGTAAATTTGTTAAGTGATATCTCTGAAAACGCATCACACAGTATAACTGACTAATATAAACCCTGAAACCAAATTTCAGAAATCCTTGTCAAGTAGTTCCTTAGAAAAATGTGACGGAAATTTTTAACTTGGCTATTATGTGTAAATGATACAAGTGTTCGGTAAACAGGAAGTTGTTCAGTGAAGAATCTGAAAACACATCACACTGAATAACTGACTAATATAAACCCTAAAACCAAATTTTAAAATAAAAAAGACACATTTCTTCACCAATATTTCACAACATAAAACTGTTTTATTCCAAACCTGACTCTGCTACCTTTTCAAATCATTATTTTCAAAATATTTATATGAGTCAAGACATTGAAAATATCTGTCCAATAAACATGATCAATCCGTCACCCGATACTTACTATTTTCAGTGTAGTCTGTCCCAGTATACCCCACATAACTGTCACATGTTACTACTTTCAGTACAGACTGTCCCAATATAACCCACATGACAGTCACAAGATACTTACTACTTTCAGTACATTCTGTCCCAGTATACCCCACATGACTGTCACATGATACTTACTACTTTCAGTACAGTCTGTCCCAGTATAACCCACATGACAGTCACATGATACTTACTACTTTCAGAACAATCTATCCCAGTATACCCCACATGACCGTCACATGACTGTCACATGATACTTACTACTTTCAGTACAGTCTGTCCCAGAATAACCCACATGACAGTCACATGATACTTACTATTTTCAGTGTAGTCTGTCCCAGTATACCCCACATGACTGTCACATGTTACTACTTTTAGTACAGTCTGTCCCACACTACCCCACATGAATGTCACATGATACTTACTACGTTTAGTACAGTCTGTCCCAATACAACCCACATGACAGTCACAAGATACCTACTTCTTTCAGTACAGTCTGTCCCAGTATACCCCACATGACTATCACATGATACTTACTACTTTCAGTACAGTCTGTCCCAGTATAACCCACATGACAGTCACATGATACTTATCTGAAAAAAAATGAATGTTTTACTTATTACAATGAACATTGAAAACTCTTCAAGAGAAAATTACCATATTGAGGATTCTTTACCATTGAATATAAAGTATAAAACACACAAACACAACTTACAACGCATTTTTAAACAACCGTTCGATATTCTGATCTTATTTGAAGCTATGAATAATACTGAAAGACTACACAAGGTTTAAAATGAGAAAATCAAACCGATGAAAAGAAACCATACGTAGCAATTATATCGCAAATGTCAAATACTTCAAACAGACTGTAATGAAACTAGTAAGTATCATGTGACAGTCATGTGGGGTATAGTGGGACAGACTATACTAAAAGTAGTAAGTATCATGTGACTGTCATGTGACGGTCATGTGGGGTATACTGGAATAGACTGTACTGAAAGTAGTAAGTATCATGTGACTGTCATGTGGGTTATACTGATGAATTAAATCTGGTTTAATAGCTAAATAATTATGAGATATTTCCTTTCTATTATTATCGTAAGGTACAATATAACCAAGTTCAGAATAAGTTCTGGGTTTATGTGTTTCCATGGGAACCCAAATGATTGTGTACGACTGTCATAACAGTATGATCGTTTTCTAGCTATTAAACCAGGTTTAATTCATCAGTATCAACAGAAGGAACTGCATTTACCAAAACAGGCATATACTAGTTGTTTTTCAATGATGTTACCTGTTCGAGCTTTTGGTTTTGCCATTTTATCTGAACTTTGAAAGAGACTTCCCATTTTGAATGTTCAAGTTCAGAATTTTTGTTTATACACTATTTTATCGTTTCCCACTGTTTCTGAGAGCCCTTAAACTGCCCTGATTAATTATTGACAATGCGTCGTGTTTGATGTCACAATGAGGAGATGTTTACAATAATGTTGAGTATTATGTTTATTAGATAGGCGCTATATAAAAGCTATGTAATAAACAAATACAAGATGACGATTTGTATACAGATTTCTTTAAATATGTTGAAAAATACATCATGAATAATGCTTGATTTTGCCCTGATCATAATGTTCATATAGATCAAAATGAAAACGAATAAGTCCTTTCATATTACACGTGATCTTTCTTTTGTCATGACATATAAGCATGAACCATAAAATCAAATATTGAGACTTTGTTAGCAGTGCGTGTTGTTTCATCGTCATTCGGTGACGTACAGATGTGTAGAAAACTTTTGTGGATGAAATATGACTTTTGTCATTAACTGTGCAGTGAGTTTTTGAAGAAATATATTAAAATCTTAGTTCTAAAATGTACACTAGTTTAATATGAAATAGTTGGTGTTCCAGCGCAATCACAAAATTTAGAAGCGCTAAAAAGTCGGAGTTGTTTCTGTACAGAATTTATAGAAAACAAAAGATAAAAACTACTTAAAAATCCTAAAAATGTTCAGTGAAATTGTAACAGATGGGATCAGATCAAGTTGAAAACACTTTTGTTTAGATGGATTGGAGCTATACTGAGTATATACTACGACCAGTATACTTTCTTTTAAAAAATCTATAGAAAATTTGGTTCTTTATATATGACGTCATTAGACATGGTTGCTGTTTTCGACGTCACAATATAGATGTTTGATGTCATAATTAAAATTCGACCAATCATTTGCCGGAAACCCATTACTCTCTAGATACGAGATATATGTTTCTCACACTATATTAGAACTAAATATTTTATAGATTAAGAAAAACAAATGTTAATTAAGAAATAATTCATGGAAGCCATAGATTTGTTGGAATATCACGTCCCAGGCACAAATCTATGGCTTCCATGAATTATTTCGATTCTAATAGGACAAATAAGTTCATTCAAATACTGAAGCGAGGGTGGGTATGTCGGGTGTGTAGCTGTTCTTTTTTACTCCTTGTTAGATAAAGCTCAAAGATTCTCATAAATCTTTAGATTGCATTGTTTAGTTCGTCAATAACCGCTTGAAAAAATATATTTAATTCTCAAACCCAATTTTAGCGATTTTTAATTTACATGTTTTCTCGTAAGCTACTGTTAAATCTAAAATTGACATTCGGTAACGAAGGAGTTGCCATGTGGACTAGCTAAAATCAGTTAAGATGCAAATAATGCAATAGAATAGAAAATAAAATAAAACCTACCTCAAAATTCCATTTTAATACAATACTATACGAACTTCGATGGTTACAAAATAGTTTTATATTTTTGTGACATAAAATCGTAACATAAATATCAAGCTTATTTTCATCCCTTAATGAACCTCTGATTGTGGAGAAAGTGTTCCATGATGAAATTGACATTGCACAAAATATAGCTGTGCTACTATATTTAGTAAATAAACACAACTAGTTGCAGCATATTAATTCTTTTTATTATGCATCTGAATAAGAATAAAAGTGTTCGTGTCCTTTGTTTTATTACAATTTCTAATTCAATAAAATCGGCAAAGTAAAAAACGCTTGCAAATAGGTTCAAATACATGTGGATTAACGTGGGAGGTATATTGTAACATCAATTATTATGTACATCTCTAAGTCTGTGCTAAGTATAGATATATCGAGTGTTGTTAAAAAAGCGAAAGAACCACCTCATATTAGAATATGAGATAATCTTTGGATAATAATTTGTATCCTTGATATACCGACTAATCAGTATGGATCATTTACTCTAAGTATTCTTTTTAATTTCTTAGTAAATAATCGGTATTATAATTTAATCCAATCTTTGAAATTATAAAATGAGCCATGATATCCCGGTTTGATTTACTGACCGGACAACTTTAGTAAAAAAACACAGGACTATGTTTTCTATTTTGTTATCCATAGAAAATATCCTAGACAACTAAAAGTTTTTTTTAGTTTTATTCAATAAATACATTTGAGATTTGTGTTTCTTTGGTTGATGAGCTTTAAATTTAACATCAAGTTTCATAATTTTGTTTGTTTTGAACAATAAATAGAACAGTTCGTTTGTGATTCTGTATGCATTTTTATATACAAATCTAAATTAAATCAATTATGAAAAAAACGCAATATCATAAACAAATATCATGCAGTTTGGGCAGTATGGTTACCTTGAGCTGTAGAGGTTAACATTTTATGGACTTCACCTGTGTTAATACGGTTGTTGTCCTTTTGCTTTGAGTTTTTTTTTTTACCTTGAGAGGCTTCAGATAGTTATTGACCTCCGTCAAATGAATATCTGCCATGATGAATGCATTGTATGTACTTCACCTGGGGTAGTAGGGTTGTTGTCTCTGTGTGTGTTATACTGGATCTCTTTTGAGTCTTGTTTACCTCAAAATGGCCTTTTTCTGAAATTGTGAGGCGTCGGATATTAATCGATCTTGTACAAATTAATATCTGCAATGATGAATGCATCTGTTACCTTGTTCCAGTTTAAGAAAATAGTCTGTAACAGTTTGGATATTTCAGTTGATTTTAAAACCTTACTAAACATAATAATATAATATTTATCTTTTACTTTGTATTTCCAAAATCAATCTCTGTTTCATACATGTACATGTATACGTGCACTTGCATAAGGTCAATGTTTAGCTAGCTAAACCTCTCATAAAGTTATTAATTCGTAAAAAACAGAAAAATAAGAATTTGATGAGACTGTTGTAAAAGTTTTTGTTCATTTGATTTTACCATGTGATTAGGGATTTCCGATTGAATTTTCCTCGAGGTTCAGTATTTTTTTGGTTTTTCTTTTTTTATAAATATGTATTTCTTTAAAACTTTGCTACAGATACTGTTTTTTGTTCTATAAGTCTGCCTCTGGCACCGGGATTTTGGTGTACATCTGACTCTGGATACGGGATTTGGGTATAAGTCTGCCTCCGGATACGGGATTTAGGTCTGAGTCTGCTTCCGGATACGGGATTTTGGTCTAATTCTGCCTTTGGATACGGGATTTGGTCTAAGTCTGCCTCTGGATACGTGATTTTGGTCTAAGTCTGCCTCTGGATATGTGATTTTGGTCTAAGTCTGCCTCTGAATACAGGATTTTAGTATGTCTGCCTCTGAATACTGTTGGTCTAAGTCTGCCTCCAGATGTTACATTTTGGTCTAAGTCTGCCTCTGGATACGGGATTTTGATCTAAGTCTGTCTCCGGATACGGGATTTTGGTCTAAGGTAGCACTCCACAGTTAGGTGTGTAGTTTCGCATTTTGGCCCCTGTGGATTTTTCAAATATGAGAGCTAGTGTGCAATAAAATTCACTTTTGGATAGCTGAGTACTAAAATAGCCTTCGTATTGGGTTTATATGAACATCAAAATTATGTTATGTATGTAATATAGGCTGTTTTCTGTATGAGAGTCCGTATTTGCATGTCCGTACCTTACATTGGTCCGGCAATTATTGCAATGTTTTTACCAACTTTTTGTCGCACGAACTTTGTGACTAGATTTTACAACCAAAAAAAAATAGGCAAAAGACACCCATTTTTTATTTGATCATTAGAAAGATTAATGTCAACAGTTTCTAAAAAGGTATAACTCGAAGGCATTGGAATTCTAGTTGGATCCAAATTCTGGGGGGGATATGACATTTTCAACCCCCTTTTTGCAATATTTTATGATAAATAAATGTAGACTGTTGCTATGGATATACTTAAAAGGAACTATTGTTTACCCTTTTGAAAATCAAATATATGGAAGACACTTGTTACATACATACATATGCACATGTACAACACAAACAGTTAAGTTAATGTATAAGAAATCCAGGAATAGGAGATGATAAAATATGTTGTGACTCAGTTTTTATTTCATTTTCTAACTGTGGAGTGCTACCTTACTCTGCCTCTTGATACTGGATTTTTGTCTAAGTCTGCCTCTGGATACTGCATGTTGGTCTAAGTCTGCCTCCAGATGTGGGATGTTCTCGCTGTGTTCACGATTCATTGGTGATCTAGGTCTGTTGTCTAGACCTTTGATAATTATTGATATCTCTGATGTTGTCACTGTGTCCTTTCTTGATTTTATCCTGTCCGATTTTCATTATAGTTTGTGTATGTTTGACAACGTTATTGTAACAATAGCCAACGCCTATTAAACATAAATGGTGACGACGCCGATGAAGACCTCTAGGATTGCTATGTCTCGATGTCGCGAATTAAATTGTATAGACAAACACAAAAGCAAAAAAAATGCACCATCGCATAGTGACTGCAAAAACACACATGCAGAGGTCACCACAAAGTTTGCTACATTTGGAACTCACTCCCAACATAGAGCTTTCAAATGCCAAAAGAAAAAAAAGGCAACCAACCCATGATTATAAGACGCTGGCAATTCGTCAGATAGTCAACTAAAATGTTTAATGATCAATGACCAACGGTTCTCAACCACTGTTGATATCGAGAGGTGCGTGAGCATAGAATTCATAAAAACCAAGTAAGTAACACCTGTCATATTAGTAAATAGTTAAAAATAAATACTTGTGATCTGTGCTCCCTGTAGATTCCTATGCATTTGTTCGCCTGTTTTGGGCTCTTTGTGCATGTTTTGTTTTTTTTTAGTTTTTTTTTATTGTATTTGTTTGTGTTTGCCTTGCCTGTTATTAGTTTTACACAGTTAATTGGTTATTAGTAAGACAGCAAATGGAATACACCACGACCGTATGAGAAGAGTACCAGCAAATGCATGCATAGATAAAATTGAAATGTGCACAACGACTAGTTGTTCAATACATAATCGACAGTCATAGAAATTGATCAAAAGAGGGACGAAAGATACCAAAGGGACAGTCAAACTCATAAATCTAAAACAAACTGACAACGCCATGGCTAAAAATGAAAAAGACAAACAAACAACAGCACACACGACACAACATAGAAAACTAAAGAATAAACAACACGAACCCCACCAAAAAACTAGGGGTGATCTCAGGTGCTCCGGAAGGGTTAGCAGATCCTGCTCCACATGCGGCACCCGTCGTGTTGCTTATGTGATAACAAATCCGGTACATAGTATAATTCGGTAGGTCACATTCAGGAAAGGGAAGGGGATTGTAGTTACGACGTAAGGAACATATCCGATATCATTTGTGATACGGTTATTCCATAACGGTCAACCAACTCGTGATGGCGTCCGTAAAATTTACGAAGGGATGATTTCAACTTCACCATTTGGAACTCTTGGTTTAATAGCTTCCTTGTGAGCAGCAACCCTCTATCAAGAAAATCATCCTAGGAAATGCAAGCACGGGAATATCGTATCAATTGGGAGATATATACCCCGTATACAGGTGCTGCTGGAATGTTGCTACTTAGAAATGGAAAGTTCACAATTGGAAAGCTGAAATCATCTCTTTTGTCGTAAAGTTTTGTTTTCAACCGACCCTCATTGTCAATTTCTAGATGTAAGTCAAGATATGAGGCCGACTTAACTGTATCTGTAGTATCATGTATCTCTAGCTCGATTGGATAGATGCGTTCCACATAGTCACCAACTTTTGAATTATTTAGTGAAAGAACATCATCTATATAGCGAAAAGTAGAGTTAAAGGATAGTGCTAACTTCTTATCTTTCTTCCTAAGAAGTTCCTGCATAAATTCAGCCTCATAATAATAAAGAAACAAGTCGACAAGTAGAGGGGCACAGTTTTTTTCCATTGGAATGCCGACAGTCTGTTGAAAAACACGTCCTCCGAACGTAACAAATATGTTGTCAATCAAGAAATCAAGCATCTTGATATTATCAGTTTCAAAGTATTTTTTGTTCGAATCAGAGTGATCCTTTTCAAAGTAGGATTTATCCCTCCCTAAGACAAGATACTTGTATCTACGTTGGCCATTCTTTTTTTCGAAGCAAAGCAATACCAACTCTTTCAATTTGACTTTTAGTTTGGAATGTGGAATACTAATGTACAGAGTAGAAAAGTCAAATGTTTTAATACTGTTACAAGATGAAAGAGAGTTAGATTGTATGTACTCTAAAAGATCTTTGGAATTTTTAAGTATCCACATCTGATTCACGCCCCCTCTAGAATAGGCAGTTTCACAATAACTTTGAAGCCCGTCTTTGATTGCTGATAAAATAGATGTTAATAATTCAGAAAGAGGTTTCGTGGAGCACTTGGAAGACCCAGCAATATACCGTTGTTTGTAGGGACACTTATGTAGTATAGGTATCCAATATAGTGTTGGCAGATCCAGTTCTTCATCTTTGGTTGAAATTCCAAAGGAACACAGAACAGACCTATGATTATCCAGGATTTCCACTTTGGTAAGTGTCGTGAGGGTATATGTTGAGTTTCCAAGTGAATTGTCAATACCTAATTCGTTTACCAAGCAGTTAATGTAATGAGTTTTACATACAAAAACGATGTTGTTTGGGGCTTTATCTGCGGGGACAACAACATATTTTTCATGGAGGTAGGATAGGTGTTTTGCAACATTTGGGTCTTTGAAGATTGACGTAGCATGGGCATTGATAGACCCATTCAGTTTCTTAATTCTGATTTGTATCAACGACCTCACTGCCTTAATCCATTCGGAAAGAGTGTCTACGTCTTCCTTCTCGCGCTTAGCCCATTGCCTGACATAATCCTCAACTGAATCCATCAAAATTTTAAAGTTGAATTTCCAATTGATGGATTTAGGCTCCCGATATTTGGGACCTTTCGATAACACATTTCGTAGAGAAGTGTTATTAACAATGTTGAGGTCACCGGTAATAACGTGGCCAGCGGGATTATATGTGAATTAGGAACTAGCACAAGTGCAATCGGGAGGTTTAGACTTGAAGTCGTCAATATTGAGATCCTGCAAAACGTGTTTGTAATTGAAAATTTTAGTTGCAATAGGTTTGGTATAAGTATAAGAAATGATTGGTACAGACTGGTCTTTGAAATAAGGAGGTATTTTCGATTGAACTAATTTATGATGAAGGATATTGCCGAAGTTGACTCCATCGATACCTTTGTTGGCAAAAGAAAGATTAAGGAAAGATCTTTTCTCTTTTTCATCTTTGCCAATGTGGACTGGCTTGAAAAGTCTGTGACTTGCAATATCCGAAATTATAGCTGTAATTTTGTATAGGTTTGAATGAGGGTTTGTAACAGTGGATTCCAAACATAAATTGAACAGAGAATGAAGTTTTGAAAGGGGTAATGAATAAAGTTTCGTGCGAATGTGATGAACACCTAACGGCTTTTGTATAAATGGCAACAAGTCATTAATAGATACATCATGCAGAGAAGGTGATGTATAATGACGATGACCATGACTGGGTCTACGTCGAGGAGTTGAGTTGAAAATATTCATCACATTCACCGAGTTACACGAAGGACTAGATAGAATACCTATACCATCAATTTTGTCATTGCAACCATAAGGTGTCGCAGTTCCCAATTGTCTAATCCAGTAGTCCTCTTTTTGTCTACGGAGAGTTGTTGAACGATTAGGATTGTTAGAGCTATGGTATATCTTTTCGATAATGCGAACTGTCATGGAAACGATGGAATGATCGGGCTGATTGAAATGCTGGTATAGAATATCGTTAGCATTGAGGTTAATGTCTGATCTATGACCGCACATACGTTTGTTAAGCCTTCCTTTCGTTTCACCGACGTATACCAATCCGCAAAAGTTGCACTCTAATCCGTAGACGACATTTATCGATTTACAATTCAGATCATCGTAACTTCTGGTAAAATATGACTTCTTGGTCAAATTGCTAGTGAATTCAGCATCTGTAATTAAAATTGCACAAGTTTTGCAGCCTTTGGTCTCACATTTCGAAATGCGACAGTGTTGTACTGTGTCATCAAAAACCAAAATGTCTGGTGATGAGGGGACACCTGCCGTATCAGACGACACCGTGTCCATGGTGACGTCTGTTTCGGACCTTTTTATACTGGGCGACGTCCGAGCCAGTTTTCTGTTAGATCTTTGTAAATTCATGCAATTGTAGTTTTGCTACTGGGCGGATGATGTCCTCGGGGACAAAATGTCCACCATCAGTGACATCGACCCAGTTGTTATAAAAGAGGCACGAAAGATACCAAAGGGACAGTCAAACTCATAAATCTAAAACAAACTGACAACGCCATGGCTAAAAATGAAAAAGACAAACAAACAACAGCACACACGACATAACATAGAAAACTAAAGAATAAACAACACGAACCCCACCAAAAAACTAGGGGTGATCTCAGGTGCTCCGGAAGGGTAAGCAGATCCTCCTCCACATGCGGCACCCGTCGTGTTGCTTATGTGATAACAAATCCGGTACATAGTATAATTCGGTAGGTCACATTCGGGAAAGGGAAGGGGATTGTAGTTACGACGTAAGGAACATATCCGATATCATTTGTGATATGGTTATTCCATAACGGTCAACAAACTCGTGATGGCGTCCGTAAAATTTACGAAGGGATGATTTCAACTTCACCATTTGAAACTCTTGGTTTAATAGCTTCCTTGTGAGCAGCAACCCTCTATCAAGAAAATCATGATAGGAAATGCAAGCACGGGAATATCGTATCAATTGGGAAATATATACCCCGTATGCAGGTGCTGCTGGAATGTTGCTACTTAGAAATGGAAAGTTCACAATTGGAAAGCTGAAATCATCTCTTTTGTCGTAAAGTTTTGTTTTCAACCGACCCTCATTGTCAATTTCTAGATGTAAGTCAAGATATGAGGCCGACTTAACTGTATCTGTAGTATCATTTATCTCTAGCTCGATTGGATAGATGCGTTCCACATAGTCACCAACTTTTGAATTATTTAGTGAAAGAACATCATCTATATAGCGAAAAGTAGAGTTAAAGGATAGTGCTTACTTCTTATCTTTCTTCCTAAGAAGTTCCTGCATGAAGTCAAATGTCAAATGTCACCAATATAATATCTGAATTGGGGCAAACAAGACGTCCAAAACCAAACAGATCATGTCTTACAAAAACACAAGTAAAAACCTCCAAAAACCATCAATAAGCTCTCGGGCAATACATCATACATGTATCTAGTTATTACAGTCAGTCACATACCTATCCTATTATAACCAGCCACCATAGATTGTAGGAAGTTGCCCTTGTTTGTCAACATTTTAATATTTTTCTTTTTTTTTTAGATTTCGTTACTGCGGTCTGCTCTTGCCACATGACATTTTTATAAAGACATATTGTATTTTCGTGAATATAGCAATAGAAAAGAGCGTTATAGGGTACCGCAAACGAATTTGTTTTTTGAATTAAATTGATCAACTTTTTCTCTGACTAGTCAATTTCCCAAATTTGTATCGTTTAATAATTACGGAACATATTTGCTCTGAACGTAGAGAGGTATTTGAATGCCTTATACACGATTTGGTTCAAGAGTAAACCTTGGTAATGTGCTCTTATTCATAGCCTTCCTCTTTACTAAAAGTCCATGCTGCATATAAAATTGAGAATGTAAATGGGGAATGTGCCAAAGAGACAACAACCCGACCATTGACAAAAACAACAGCAGAAGGTCACCAACAGGTCTTCAATGTAGCGAGAAATTCCCTCACCCAGAGGCGTCCTTCAGCTGGCCCCTAAACAAATATATACTAGTTCAGTGATAATGAACGCCATACTAATTTCCAAATTGTACACAAGAAACTAAAATTAAAATAATACAAGACTAACAAAGGCCAGAGGCTCCTGACTTGGAACAGGCGCAAAAATGCGGCGGAGTTAACCATGTTTGTGAGATCTCAACCCTCCCCCTATACCTCTAGCCAATGTAGAAAAGTAAACGCATAACAATATGCACATTAAAATTCAGTCCAAGAGAAGTACGTCTGATGTCAGAAGATCTAACTAAGAAAATAAACAACATGACAATAATACATAAATAAAAACAGACTACTAGCAGTTAACTGACATGCCAGCTTCAGACTCCAATTAAACTGACTGAAAGATTATGATTTCTCATCATATGAACATCAGCCACAATCCTTCCCGTTAGGGGTTTAGTATCATACCATCATAACATATACGAGACGAACATAACCAGTGTCATGCCAACAACTGTTTTTTTTTAATAAATGTGTTTAGTTCCGATGCAAAGAACCTATAAGTGAATCAATATTAACGCCAAAATATGCAATCTTTAATGACCTGACAACAGTATCGTAACTATATCCCTTCTTAATAAGTCTATTCAAAGGTTTTGTTAGTTTTTGAGGTGAATACTGACACCTATGTGCTTTATAAAGAATATTTCCATAACAAATTGGATGTGAAATACCTGAACGTATAAGAAGTCTGCATGTTGAGCTATATTTACGAATGATGTCCTTATACCGATGATAAAATTTGGTAAATATTTTGACTAGTTTGTGATATCAAAAACCCTGGTGTAATAATTTTTCAGTAATACATAAATTTCTCTCGCTAAAATCTGTCTAAGTTTAAACAGAAGTTAATGGAACTAATTTCGAAAATATAAACAAATTGATATGGTTTGTTGT
Source organism: Mytilus edulis (assembly GCA_019925275.1). NCBI lineage: Eukaryota > Metazoa > Mollusca > Bivalvia > Mytilida > Mytilidae > Mytilus > Mytilus edulis. Next base: position 108,693,930 of record CM034354.1, on the reverse strand, counting down.
GGAATACAACATTTTTCAAGAGCATCCAATTTCTTAATTACAACGCTATAAAGTAAAACCAATATGACTCCCTAATCAGTACTCATGATAATGGCATACGTTGTTAGATTAATTAACCGTTTTAGTGGTAAAAAGTATTCGTATACTGGTTTGGTACTGTTTTCAATATAATGTGTTTCAGAAAATTACACAGCTAAATATGTATAGGGGATAGTTCATTTGAAAATTGACTGTCTATATCTTGTGATTTCTCGAGTCAAATAAAAAAACACAATATGATAGAACGTAAGGCTAAAATTTAAATGTCTTATTGTAAGATAGATACACGAACTTCGTCATGTTACAATGACTCCTTTCAAAAATAATGTATTGAAACCGGTTGGGTATTTGTGTATCGATATGTCTTTTAATAAACATTTATATTTATCTCCATTCGTGTGTGCATCATGTTATTTTACGGTGGACCTTTTAGCTAATTGGTACATTTAAGTAAAAATATAACAAATTGTTAAATTGTTAATTTGGAGTTATACTTCAATACCAATTGATTAACATCCTAAGATACATTGTAATGTTGTGTGTAAGTTCGGGATATATCAGTTTGAATAAGACACAATCAGTAAGCTATTAAAATATATCTATGAATAACTCATGTCATTTAAATATTCAACCAGTTGAATCATCTGTATTAATTAGTATATTACATTATATTTGTTTGTCTATTTAAGTTATAGCCATTGCCTTGTCAGTTTATTGGCGATTTATGAGTTATTTTGTTCCTCTAGTATTTTTCGTCCCTCATTTACAACATTACAATGTTGTTTGTTTAGGTTAACCGCTGTTCAATAACGTAAAAACTATGTGATATATCTGTATATTTTGTATATTATAACACTACAATGTTATTAGGTTTAGGTTAACCACTGTTCATTTTAGAAAAACTAAGGATTTTCTTATCCCAGGAATATATTACCTTAGCCGTATTTGACACAAATTTGTGGAATTGTGGGTCCTCAATGCTCTCAACTTTGTATTTGTTTGGCTTTATAACTTTTTTTATCTGAGCGTCACTGATGAGTCTTATGTAGACGAAACGCGCGTCTGGCGTACTAAATTATAATCCTGGTAACTTTGGTAACTATTTACACAACTGGGTCTATGCCACTGCTGGTGAACGTTTCTTCCACGAGAGTATCACCACCCCAGTAGTCCGCACTTCGGTGTTGACATGAATATAAATTATATGGTTACTTTTTATAAATTTCCTGTAAACAAATCTTTAATTTTTTCCAAAAAGTAAGGATTTTCTTATCCCAGAAATAGATTACCTAAGGCGTACTTGGAACAACATTTTGGAATTTTGGGTCCTCTATGCTCTTCAACGTTGTACTTGTTTGGCGTTAGAACTATTTTGATATGAACGTCACTGATGAGTCTTATGTAGACGAAACGCCCGTCTGGCGTACTAAATTATAATCCTGATACCCTTGATAACTATTGTCACTAGATTTCCCACTAATAAATACAAAGTAACTTTATACTCAAAGTAAGAATTTAAATGTCTAATTGAATGACACATACATGAACTTCGTTATGGACCAATAACTTCCTTTACAAATCATTTCTTTAAACCTGTTTATACCGGATATATACGTATCGATGTTTGGATTACATAGCATTCGTATTTTCTATCTTGTGTACACAATTTTTGATGTTTGAGGATATAAGAAAGTATCAGTAAGTACATATAAGACATTGTTTTATTGTAGTCGCTTAATGATTATTTCATACTATTTGATCAAACAATCAATTACAATCTAGTAAATGCATAAGACATTGTTTTAATGTAGTCAATTACAATGTAGTAAATTGTGTAGGTTTCAAAATCTTGTTTCCGCCTATGTGTGTCCGTTGAGAAAATCTTGTTTCTTCCTATGTGTGTCCGTTGAGTAACAATGTTTTTATAGAGTTCTGGTTTTATTTTTATCAAACGGTAATTGGTGAATTGATAGACCACTGTTTGATAACTTAACAGCTATGTGAGATATCTGTGTCAATTGGACTTTGTCATTTTACTACAGAAGTCTGTAATAGGATTTTATTATCAAATGGTAATTGATGATTTGATAGACCACTGTTTGATAACTTAACAGTTATGTGAGAAATCTGTGTCAATTTGACTTTGTCATTTTACTACAGAAGTCTGTAGTAGGATATTTTGACGAAGAACTGGATTTCAAAAATAAAACGCAGAATAAAATGAAAACATGACACAGCTATCGGATACTCTCTATCACCTTTTCAAATTTAAATGTTCTATGAATGTCTTTTTATATGCCATTGACTTTCTCTGTTCAATTTACATGAATATACAAAGTATACGTGGGCTTCAGAGAGGTGTACAGCCAGTTTAAAAATAAATTGTAGTAGGTACTACATGAATGTATCAGCATAGGATATTATCTTTCTGGAGTTCGGGTTTTAAATGTATGGATAAACCACTGTTCGTTAAATTAACAGATATGTGATGTTTCTGTGTCATTTTACTAGACAAGTATTTGATATGATAGTTTTATGGAAAAATGGAAAAATTCGTATTATACTTTGTAAAGGTAAAATGTTAAATAAAATAAAAAAGGGACAAAGATATCGGATACTCTAAGTCAGTTGTTTAAATTTAAATGTCCTATTGAATGACATATGAGAGACCTATGTCATGTGCCAATAACTTTTTTAAATAGTACTTTTTTGTCAACCTGTATTCATATATCCGTGTTGAAGTTTGAATTAACATTCCTATTTGCCTTGATGTTTAGGCCATTTTTTATGACTTTTGTACCAATTGGTAAGTTCTAATTTTATGATATGTTAAATAGTCGATTTTTATGTATATGTCAACAAGACAGCATACTGACAATACTAAACAGATTAAAATAAAATTGGCCTTTTTTTCGTATATGCAAGGTGCACTTTGAAAGCAGTAATATATATTTTGTTTATTTAAAAGATACATCTATACCATTTTTCCAAACGATACACATATAATTAACTGATCAGTGTACGTTTAGGAATTAATCCTGTAGTGCATATCATATTAATCTCTATTTGGGGTTTCTGATTTATAATGATCATATTTTTGTAAATGCGACAATGTAAATGTTTTGGAAAACGATATGATCAATTTGCATACATGTGACAGTATCCGTTGTTTATGAAAAAAATATGTCATATATCTGTCTCAATTTAACCAGAAGTTAATGGAACTTATTTCGAAAATATAAACGAATTGGAATACAACATTTTTCAAAAGCATCCAATTTCTGAATTACAACGATATAAAGTCAAACTAATGCATATGACTCTCTAAGCAGTACTCATGATAATGTCACACGTTGTTAGATTTATTTTCCTCTTTAGTGGTAAAAGTATTCGTATACTAGTTTGGTACTGTTTTCAATATAATGTGTTTTAAAAAATTACACAGCTAAATATGTATATGGGATATTTCATTCGTAAATGTCGACTGTCTATATCTTGTGATATCTCTAGTCAAATAAATACAACAAAATATAATAGAAAGTAAGGTAGTCACTTTATACTTCAAGTTAAAATTTAAAATTTAAATGTTTTATTGTATGATAGATACACGAACTTCGTCATGTTACAATGACTCCTTTCGAAAATAAGTTATTTAAACCGTTTGGGTATTGGTGTCGATATGTCTTTAAATAAACATTTATATTTATCTCCATTCCTGATAAAACCAAACATTGGCCAAAACCGAACAAAATCTTAAGTTCCGAAGAGGTTCGGTTTAAACAGGTTTCACTTTGTTATCGTACTTCAGAGCGAAAAATTCAGGGTAATTCGTTCATAAATGGCTATTATGTTATTATGCGTTATGTCTCGCCAACATCATGAACATAGCACATTGAATTATATATAATTTATAATGCCGTAGTAACTTGATACTCCGAGTTCAAATTTAAATGTCTGATTTAATGAAATATACAAGAACTTCTTCATGTGTCAATAAGTCCTGTTTAAATTAGTTTTTTAAACTTGTTTTTACCCGGTATTAACGTTTTAAAGTTTGGTGTAAACATTCTCATTCTTTAGAACTCCATTTTGTTTCATGAGGGACAGTTAAAATTATGGTTATTATTCATTGGATTTTGTCTTTTAACTAAACAGGTATGTGATATGATTGAATTGTATTTAACATTACCTGTTAATAAGATATTTTGAATCAATTTAATTTTAATAGGAATTTATATGCTAGGTAGACAGAATTGTGATGAAACTGTGTAAAGTGTACATTGTCTTCTAAAATAAAGCTAAACACCGGATAATATTTAAACAAGAAAAATATATCGGATTCTTCAAGTGACGTTTTTGAATATGAATGGTTAAATGAATGGCAGATACACGAACTTTGTTATGTGCTCATTAGTACTTCTAAAACTAATATTTTGAAATCTGCTGTAGCTGGGTATATTCATATTTGTATCGATGTATGGTCTAAAAAAACATTCATATTTTTACTCTTGTGAACACAATTTTGTTTAATGATATTTAAAATGATTGGCAAGTAAGAATATACGCAAATGTTTAATAACACTTTAATATCATGTGACACAAACATCATCAAATACAACGTTATACGTTCAGTACGTTTAAGACCCCTGTCACCAAGCAATGCATTTAGTAATCGGTGTTTGTTAATTTAACAACTAAATGATAGTTTTATCAATTCAAAGCTGTATTTTAGATAGACGAGTATGTGGTTTGTAAGCATTGGTTTAGCAGCACATATTAACACCTGTTTGTGTTGCTTAATCTTGAGTTGTCTATGTTGTGTCTTGTGTACTATTATTTGTCTCCTAGCGTTGTCATTTTGTTTTCAATCTATGAGTTTGACTGTCCTTCTTGTATCTTTCGTCCCTCTTTTTTTTATTAGAAAGCTTGTATCCTATAAATCTAAATTGATTAAACATTGTCTGTTACGAAGACAAATGCGGGATAAACTGTGTAACGTGTACATTTAAAGAGAGATCAAACGCAACGATAAAACACAGAATAGCATTTAAACAGGACGAAGATATTTGATACTGCAAGAGATTGTTTGAATTTAAATGTCCTATTGAATAGCATATGAAAGACCTATATCACTTGACAATAACCCCAATCAAAAGTCACGTCTCCCAACCTGTATTCACATATCGATGACGAGGTTTAAATCAATATTCCCACTTGTATTTGTGTGTGTGCTATTTTGTTTTTGTTAGGTGCATGAACGTATTGATAACTACGCAATAGTAAATGATGTCTAAAAGTGAACAAGATAGCATAGTAGTAATAACAAACCCAAGCAATGTAGACATGTCTTTTGTCATTTATTCTTGGTGAATTGTTAGATATTCACAATTAAGTCTTTTCCTTTTAAAAAACCAGACAGATTTAAAGGTAAACCCTGTGGTTTGTCTATATAAATAAAATATCGCCTGATAAATAGAAATGCATGTGATATATCTGTAAATAGAAGTTATCAGAAGGTGTTAGCTACACAACTGTGTGGTATATTTGTATAAATAATGCATTGTAAGATAGCAAGACTAGCATGTGACATATCTGTAAAAATAAGACAACGTTAGTTAGCTAGATAATTATGTGTCATATTTGTATAAATGTTTCATTGTCATTGTTCTAGACAATCATGTGATAAATCTATAAAATAATTAACTGTCATTTAGCTATCCAGCCATTTTTAATAGTGGTATATATAATACGTGGTCAGTTAACTGGACACCCGTGCGATATTATAGTATTAATGAATGAATGTTTTTTACAATGGCCCTATGTTATGTCCAAGGTCTGTAATAATGGTAGAGGAAGTCTGCAATGGCCTGATGCAACAATGAGGGTTATTACAGACATCCGAGGCCATTATTACTGACCGAAGACATATAACAGGGCCATTATAAAAACATCCATTTCTTAATTCATGTATTAAGCAACTGAACAAAAATGTATGTGTTGCTGCCAATTTTATGTACTCTACTCTTTTAATGACAGTTTAGTTTGAAAAAAATGATTTGTAATTCACCATAATAAAGCTTTTAATATACCAAATATCCAATATATTAAGTTGACAGGAGTTGAAAAACATGATGAACAGTGATTTCTATATATGGTTCCTCTAATGTTGGTTGCTGGTCACTAAATTAAATATAAAACAAAAAGTCTTGTAATTATATTATTTACAAAACATAATTAAACTTAATAAAACATTTACAATATTAAAGTTGAACATTCTTGGTTTGAAAATGTCAGGTATGCCTGTGAGGATTCAAATTTCCCTTTTCCTGATCCGTTTTGAAAATCGGCGGCCATGTTAAATTTATTATATTCGATATTACACTGTTTTGCTGTAATGGCCCTGTATTAATGCCCAGTTTGTCTGTATTAAGCCCAGTTAGGGTTTTTAATAAATATTTCATTTCAATTTTGACAATAATGAACTTAGTTGGTTAATAATTTTGTATACATAATACATGGTCAGTTAACTGGACACCCATGCGATATATTTGTATAGATAATGCATGGTCAGTTACCTTGAAACCCATGCGATATAGTTGTATACATAATACATGGTCAGTTAACTGGACACCCATGCGATTTATTTGTATACATAATGCATGGGCAGTTAACTGGACACCCATGCGATATATTATAGATATTATAACGTGAGTTAACTAAACTCTATGTCAACTATTTGTATAGATGGTACATTGACTGTTGACCAGACAATAACGTGATACATCTGTAAAAATGAATTACTGTCAGTCAGCTAGACAGCCATGAGATACATCAATTAACTGGAGTCATAATCTGTTGACTGAACAACCTTGTTATTTGTCTGTATAGATAATCAATTGTCAGTTTGCTAGCCAACTACATGATTTGTTTGCAAAAATAAGACAATAGGAGTTAAGTTGAAAACTATCATGACTATGTTAATATCCGTTTCAATAAGACATTGTCAGTTTAAAGACAAACTATTTGAGTAGGCTATTTATATCAGACATTGTCTGTTAGTTAGACAAGTATATACATAACCTGTATTAATAAGAAATCATCAGTAAACAACTAGATGATTTTAATCTATAAATAAGGCAGTGTCAGTTTATTAAAAAACAGTTTGAGATAACTGTTGAGATCAGATGAAACAAAGTTTAATCTTAAATAGTATCGGTGACCGATTCTGAGTGAGGTTAAGAAAATTGTAGAAAAATGGTAAATTTGAATCGAATATCAACCAGGGGAAAATTCACTTATGTTCACCTTTACTCTGTAATATAATTCATTTGTCATGTTCAATGTTTTATTATCAAAATATATGTGAATCGTTGTTATATTAGTGTCTGAAATGTAGTCCATTTCGTTCTCTTCATACCTCCGCTTTGCTAAATATCAAATGGAACAAACCATGTTCCGTCTTGACTGAACTAGTTGCCAATTGTCGTTCAGAACTATTGATTGATACACATTTCAAATGACTCATTAAATGATAACATGACCATTTAAAGGCAGTTGTTTTTGAGACAGGTGCTTGTATTAATGATACATTGTAAGAATTATAGGAACGAAAAAAATTGACTGAAACAAGTTCAAACTGTTTGTTGATTTCTTTTGGAATTTTAAGATATGTACAGTTGGGTGCAGACCAAACATTACATGTAGACGGACCGAATAAGTTAACGCGGTGCTACTCTCGTGCACTTGATGTTTACGCCGCGTTAACTGTGTGTTAACTCCGAAACTGCAGTAGACATAAAGAGTAAACGGGCGTTTACGTTCGCGTTTACCTGCGTTTTAACGCAAGAACGGCTCGTTTTCTAATTTTGTAAAAAGTAAACGCTGCTACTTTCGACAAAAATAAACGCACGTTTACTGTTTGTAGTAAACGAGCGTTAACGCAGATTGTCATCGTATCCTAGATACTCGGACCTAAAATATCAAATGATAACTATATTCATAAAATTACATGACTTTTTGTATAAATAAGCCTTGTTGTACATTCATTAGGCAGATCTTCAAATTCTAGTAAGTTTTTTCAGCAAATCTAGGAGGTAAAACAGAATACACTCATACTTTTTGTGGTATATTACAAAATATTGCTTTTTTAAAGTTATTGTATCCAATAGAAAAGGGGGAAGATTCTATATAATAAATATAATAATTATTCAAAAATGTTTACACTTCGCTATTCGAGCTAGTTTAAACGGGTCAAAAGTAGACAACATTTAAGATATTGTTTTTGCTATACCATTTTCAAATTGTTAAAGGGGCACTGGATACGGAATACATACAAAATATTAAATTATGACTGGTTTTTTTCCCAATTATTATGAAAGTTCAACAGTTAAATAAGTATTCGATATTAGCAGCCAGTATGGTTCAATTTTGTCAAAATAAGCTAAATATGAGAATGTGAATCAAATCGGTGAACATAAATTTTACAGCTAGTGTCCCTTTAATATTCCACCAGCTAGTGGCCCTTTAACATTCCACCAGCTAGTGCCCCTTTAACATTCCACCAGCTTGTGCCCCTTTAACATTCCACAACGTGTGATAACAAATGATTTTAACACATATGTCTTTAAATATGCGATGATTTTATTAATGATTTTATTTCCGGTAGATGACATTTTAAATTTCAGTCCTCAGAATTATGTAACAAATGTATTTTCATTTAAATGAATAAATCATACCTTTTCTTTACTTGCATTTAAATTTTAGCCATTAAACATACTGCCTGCACACATTATTAAAGATTTAAGACAAAAGCCTACCATCATTAAGGCAATACACTTTAGTTTATTGCCTAGGATTTAAGCTTAATGCCTAATTTAACTTACTGCCGCTAATATATATATATATATATAATTAAATGGTGTTTTTTTTTCAGGTCAAGTGAGAGCTTTTGTTATGTATAATTTTTCTAGAGATCTGATTTGATTGGTAGATCCTTAAGGTGTGTAAGTATTGCTAGTGTATTATGTATCATTAAGAAACGTTGAACAATTCGCAGATTCAAAACTTAAATGAAACTAAATCGACTCTGTTCAAGCGATCTGACATACAGTTTATTTAAGGAATGACTGTAAAAAAATGTCTGTCTATGAAGAAATAACATAAACAGATTGGTGCACACTGAATAACGCACGTAGCGGGTTATTTAACAGTGTGCATCACATTTTTTACGGCTACTTAGTAACATACATATTACAATTATACCAAGTACGCTACTTGTTAATCTTATATCACTACTATTAACTGTTTCCGAGAAGACACACTTCAATATTTTTATATTATTATGAATAATAATTCATTTCAGGAAAAACTACTTTGGTTTCATTTTATTGAAACCATTTCTTTTATGACTTTGAATGTCCCTCTGTTATCTTTCGCTCCTTTTCTTGAGCATATCTTTTTATGGCATGGTATTATTTATCTATACCCTCTGTCATACTACATTGAATTTGAAATATGTACATGGCTTTAATGATTTAACGTTTGTATTATACAGTTTATTGGAAACATTGTAATTAAACTAAAATAAAAACGTTTTAACATTTTAACTAATTTTAAAACATAGATAGTAATCTTTGCCTGATTAACTATACAGACTATCAAGATTTCAAAACAACAAATCTTTTTAAAAAGGTCAAATGGAGGAATATTGTATCAAACATCCATTGACAAGTAGATAGCATTGAAATTGAAAAAAAGTTGCAGAAAGAAATAAAGGTCACATGAGGGACTCAAGTATAAAAAAAAATATAACTGACTGAACCAATTTGAGTACAACGCATGATACTTACTAATCAGCAGTAACTACTTAATATATTAGTACGTATTCATTGCAAAACTAGATAAGCATCATGAATGTGTTATTCATATTGAACATTGTGCAATATTGCAAATCGACTTTTATGCCCAGCCAGAGATGTAAGTCCTGTACTATTGTTTCCTTCTGTCATTAGAAGATTTTCTTCATTGCTTGTGGTCAGTTTTTGTGATAAATGAATGTAGATTTTTGTATGAATTGAAGGAAGATTTGAGATAAACTGACTACTTCAATAAGTAAATACTCACATATTAAGCATTGCTTTATGGCTGCATAGAATGATTCATATTACAAACGTGTTACTGATGGAATTATGTTAGTAGTATATTACAATATACTGCACAGAATAAGAAAGACATCCATGCAACAATTTACCAGAAGACACTATCATGATATTTATGTAAACACTTTTTTTCGGGTGAAATTAGTTTGGTTAGTGTAATATTGGCAATACGTGATATGACAAAAGATCTCACCAACAAAAAAGGGAATATTTTTTTTATTAGCTCATCGTTTGTCTCTAGATATTACTACGCCCTGTAGACAGTTTAAATTTGAAATTTTATGATAAGCTCAGTTCAAGAGAAAGCAAACATATGTTACCATTTAAAAGCGTGAAATAATGCATTATGACAGAAATCAATTTCATGAAGAGCAACTGTTATCTTAGTTTCGTAGTAAGTTAGGAAACAATTACAACTATGCGATCCACACGCACACACTCTTATAAAGAATATATGGTGAAAGCTTCGGTAACTCTGGTGACTAAGCTTTTAAATGTTAAGGACGTAACAAATGGAAACCCGACCGGTTATTTGCAAATAACATTTTGCTTTTTTATTTCTTTTTTCTTAATCTTCACTTTCATATTACACTAGCAAAACGGCTCAATGTTTGATCGATGAATGAGATAAATTTATTACACTAGCACAACAAATCGAGACGCCATTGAACCGCAGTGGCGTTGGAAATACTTGAATAAAAATTAAAAGTCAATTAATGTTAATATTTTATTTTATTGAACTGCTTATGAAGTATATTTAAAGTTTAATGTATTTTTTTTTCAGTAAAATTTTGTTTGCATTGTTTACAAATGCTGATCTTTCCTCATTTTTGTTGGAAATAAATGCCTTAATATTTGAAATGAGTCATGTTAAATACCTAACTTTATGTTAGAAATCTTAAAAAATGTTATAAGAAATATATATAAAATGCGGAAACTAATATGGGTAATGAAAGGGAGCACATGCATTGCCCTTTTTATTTGGATATTACATGTCTTTAGATTACCTTAGCTGGATTTGGCAAAATTTTTAAGAATTTTGGTCCTCCATGCTCTTCAACTTCGTACTTTATTTATCCTTTTTAACTTTTTTTATTCGAGCGTCACTGATGAGTCTTTTGTAAACGAAACGCGCGTCTGGCGTATATACAAAATTTAGTCCTGGTATCTATAATGAGTTTATTTAGTACTTTAGGAAGGATTATCTAAGAACAATGTAATACGCATTAACATACGGTTTGCAATGTTACGTAATATCAATATTTCTTCTTTTTGTCAAAAATAAGGCACAGTTGTTTGTCATCTGAAAATTTGGTATCCATGCAGTTCTGTAAAGTTTAGGTTAATTACACATTAAGCTAATGACTAAAAAAAACTCCAAAGGGCATTAACCAGATCAACATTTACTTGATTTAAAATATTTCATAGTGACACTGTCTTGGTTATACTATTTAAGTGATTAATGGTCAAATGTACGTATGTGTATTTGTTCTGCGGTTAATGTTCAACTTCTAGATGTATTTTTTTCTATTTGTAGGACAAAATGGCAAGTTGGAATGAGGTAAGATTTCACTTTGATTATCCATTCATCATCTCATTTATTGTTGTATATTGCTACACTCAACATATAGGTTTAAGTATTCTGTCACGGATACTTACAAACGTCGATATATGAGATATGATATATGCTCAACTTCGTACTTTATTTGGCCTTTTTAACTTTTTTGAATTCGAGCGTCACTGATGAGTCTTTTTTAGACGAAACGCGCGTCTGGCGTATATACTAAATTTATTCCTGGTATCTATGATGAGTTTATTTACAACCACTGGTTCGATGCCACTGCTGGTGGAGATTTATTTCCCAGAGGGTATCACAAGCCCAGTTGTAAGCATTTTTTTGCTGACACGAATTGTCATTGATATGATTATATTTATAAATTAACTGTTTACAAATGTTTGAATGTTTTGAAATACTAAGGCTTTTCTACCTCAGGCATAGATTACCTTAGCTATATTTGGCAAATATTTTAGGAATTTTGGTCCTGAATGCTCCTTAACTTCGTACTTTATTTTGCCTTTTTAACTTTTTGGATTCGAGTGTCACCGATGAGTCTTTTGTAGACGAAACGCGCGTCTGTCGTATATACTAAATTTAGTCCTGGTATCCATGATGAGTTTAATTTCAACGATCAGGTATCCAATGTTTAACATTTCAGGAATACTTCAGATCTGATATAAAATACTGGTGTCAAGTTGTTTTATCATTGGTTGAATAGCATGCATTTGTTATTGATACTCATTATCCTGAAAGGAGAGTTTACGCAATACAATTGTAGGACATATGCGTAATATTCTGATAACCTTATCATCCAATGTGCAATCGAGGTCATCAAGTTGAAATTTGCAGTGTATATGTCTGTTTTTAAAAATCATATCTGTTAGTATTAATGCATGAGTGTTTTTATAATGTCTCTGTTATATGCTCGAGGTCTGTAATAATAGGAAAGTGATATTATAATAGCCAACATCAACGTCGAGGGCCATTACAATAATCGTGGGCAATTAAAATAAACCAATAGATAGACAAACAAACAGTTTCAATTAGTCTGCCTTTAACATTGTTAAAATAACTGGTAAGGGGGCCATTTTGAAATTTTTATACTCCTTAATAAATGTTACAATAAATTATAATCCTGGTACCTTTAATAACTATTTACACCACTGGGTCGATGCCACTGCTGTTGGACGTTTCGTCCCCGAGGGTATCACCAGCCCAGTAGTCAGCACTTTGGTGTTGACATGAATATCAATTATGGATCATTTTTATAAATTTATTGTTACAAAATTTTGAATTGTTTGAAAAACTAAGGATTTTTTAATCCCAGGAATAGATTACCTTAGCCGTATTTGGCACAACATTTTGTAATTTTGGGTCCTCAATGCTCTTCAACTTTGTTCTTGTTTGGCTTTACAACTATTTTGATCTGAGCGTCACTGATGAGTCTTATGTAGACGAAACGTGCGTCTGGCGTAATAAATTATAATCATGGTACCTTTGATAACTATTCACACCACTGGGTCGATGCCACTGCTGTTGGACGTTTCGTCCCGAGGGTATCACCAGCCCAGTAGTCAGCACTTCGGTGTTGACATGAATATCAATTATGGATCATTTTTATAAATTTATTGTTACAAAACTTTGAATTGTTTGAAAAACTAAGGATTTTCTTATCCCAGGAATATATTACCTTAGCCGTATTTTGCACAACTTTTTGGAATTTTGGGTCCTCAATGCTCTTCAACTTTGTTCTTGTTTGGCTTTACAACTTTTTTGATCTGAGCGTCACTGGTGAGTCTTATGTAGACGAAACGCGCGTCTGGCGTAATACATTATAATCTTAGTACCGTTGATAACTATTTACACCACTGGGTCGATGCCACTGTTGGTGGACGTTTCGTCCCCGAGGGTATCACCAGCCCAGCAGTCAGCACTTCGTTGTTGACATGAATATCAATTATGTGATCATTTTTATAAATTTTCTGTTACAAAACTTTGAATTGTTTGAAAAACTAAGGATTTTCTTATCCCAGGAATATATTACCTAAGCCGTATTTTGCACAACTTTTTGGAATTTTGGGTCCTCAATGCTCTTCAACTTTGTTCTTGTTTGGCTTTACAACTTTTTTGATCTGAGCGTCACTGGTGAGTCTTATGTAGACGAAACGCGCGTCTGGCGTAATACATTATAATCTTAGTACCGTTGATAACTATTTACACCACTGGGTCGATGCCACTGTTGGTGGACGTTTCGTCCCCGAGGGTATCACCAGCCCAGCAGTCAGTACTTCGTTGTTGACATGAATATCAATTATGTGATCATTTTTATAAATTTTCTGTTACAAAACTTTGAATTGTTTGAAAAACTAAGGATTTTCTTATGCCAGGAATAGATTACCTTAGCCGTATTTGGCACAACTTTTTAGGAATTTTGGGTCCTCAATGCTCTTCAACTTTGTTCTTGTTTGGCTTTACAACTATTTTGATCTGAGCGTCACTGATGAGTCTTATTTAGACGAAACGTGCGTCTGGCGTAATAAATTATAATATGGGTACCGTTGATAACTATTTACACCACTGGGTCGATGCCACTGCTGTTGGACGTTTCGTTCCCGAGGTTATCACCAGCCCAGTAGTCAGCACTTCGGTGTTGACATGAATATCAATTATGTGATCATTTTTATAAATTTCCTGTTTACAAAAATTTGAATTTATCGAAAAACTAAGGATTTTTTTATCCCAGGAATAGATTACATTAGCCGTATTTGGCACAACTTTTTGGAATTTTGGGTCCTCAATGCTCTTCAACTTTGTTCTTGTTTGGCTTTACAACTATTACGATCTGAGCGTCACTGATGAGTCTTATGTAGACGAAACGCGCGTCTGACGTAAATACATTATAATCTTGTACCGTTGATAACTATTTACACCACTGGGTCGATGCCACTGTGGTGGACGTTTCGTCCCGAGGGTATCACCAGCCAGTAGTCAGCACTTCGGTGTTGACATGAATATCAATTATGTGATCATTTTTATAAATTTTCTGTTACAAAAACTTTGAATTGTTTGAAAACTAAGGATTTTTTTTTATCCAGGAATAGATTACCTTAGCCGTATTTGGCACAACTTTTTGGAATTTTGGGTCCTCAATGCTCTTCAACTTTGTTCTTGTTTGGCTTTACAACTATTTTGATCTGAGCGTCACTGATGAGTCTTATGTAGACGAAACGCGCGTCTGGCGTAATAATTATAATCTAGTACCGTTGATAACTATTTACACCACTGGGTCGATGCCACTGTTGGTGGACGTTTCGTCCCGAGGGTATCACCAGCCGAGTAGTCAGCACTTTGGTGTTGACATGAATATCAATTATGGATCATTTTTATAAATTTATTGTTACAAAATTTGAATTGTTTGAAAAAACTAAGGATTTTTTTATCCCAGGAATAGATTACCTTAGCCGTATTTGGCACAACTTTTGGAATTTTGGGTCCTCAATGCTCTTCAACTTTGTTCTTGTTTGGCCTTTACAACTATTTTGATCTGAGCGTCACTGATGAGTCTTATGTAGACGAAACGCGCGTCTGGCGTCATAATTATAATTCTAGTACCGTTGATAACTATTTACACACACTGGGTCGATGCCACTGTTGGTGGACGTTTCGTCCCGAGGGTATCACCAGCCGAGTAGTCAGCACTTTGGTGTTGACATGAATATCAATTATGGATCATTTTTATAAATTTATTGTTACAAAATTTTGAATTGTTTGAAAAACTAAGGATTTTTTTATCCCAGGAATAGATTACCTTAGCCGTATTTGGCACAACATTTTGGAATTTTGGGTCCTCAATGCTCTTCAACTTTGTTCTTGTTTGGCCTTACAACTATTTTGATCTGAGCGTCATGATGAGTCTTATGTAGACGAAACGTGCGTCTGGCGTAATAAATTTAATCTTAGTACCGTTGATAACTATTTACACCACTGGGTCGATGCCACTGCTGGTGGACGTTTCGTCCCGAGGGTATCACCAGCCCAGTAGTCAGCACTTCGGTGTTGACATGAATATCAATTATGTGATCATTTTTATAAATTTTTGTTACAAAACTTTGAATTGTTTGAAAAACTAAGGATTTTTTTATCCAGGAATAGATTACCTTAGCCGTATTTGGCAAACATTTTGGAATTTTGGGTCCTCAATGCTCTTCAACTTTGTTCTTGTTTGGCCTTACAACTATTTTGATCTGAGCGTCACTGATGAGTCTTATGTAGACGAAACGCGCGGTCTGGCGTAAATAATTATAATCTTAGTACGTTGATAACTATTTACACCACTGGGTCGATGCCACTGTTGGTGGACGTTTCGTCCGAGGTATCACCAGCCAGTAGTCAGCACTTCGGTGTTGACATGAATATCAATTATGTGATCATTTTTATAAATTTTCTGTTACAAAACTTTGAATTGTTTGAAAAACTAAGGATTTTTTTTATCCCAGGAATAGATTACCTTAGCCGTATTTGGCACAACTTTTGGAATTTTGGGTCCTCAATGCTCTTCAACTTTGTTCTTGTTTGGCTTTACAACTATTTTGATCTGAGCGTCACTGATGAGTCTTATGTAGACGAAACGTGCGTCTGGCGTAATAATTATAATCTTAGTACCGTTGATAACTATTACACCACTGGGTCGATGCCACTGTGGTGGACGTTTCGTCCGAGGGTATCACCAGCCCAGTAGTCAGCACTTCGGTGTTGACATGAATATCAATTATGTGATCATTTTTATAAATTTTCTGTTACAAAACTTTGAATTGTTTGAAAAACTAAGGATTTTTTTATCCCAGGAATAGATTACCTTAGCCGTATTTGGCACAACTTTTTGGAATTTTGGGTCCTCAATGCTCTTCAACTTTGTTCTTGTTTGGCTTTACAACTATTTTGATCTGAGCGTCACTGATGAGTCTTATGTAGACGAAACGCGCGTCTGGCGTCATAAATTATAATCTTAGTACCGTTGATAACTATTTACACCACTGGGTCGATGCCACTGTTGGTGGACGTTTCGTCCCGAGGGTATCACCAGCCAGTAGTCAGCACTTGGTGTTGACATGAATATCAATTATGTGATCATTTTTATAAATTTATTGTTACAAAATTTTGAATTGTTTGAAAAACTAAGGATTTTTTTATCCCAGGAATAGTTACCTTAGCCGTATTTGGCACAACTTTTGGAATTTTGGGTCCTCAATGCTCTTCAACTTTGTTCTTGTTTGGCCTTTACAACTATTTTGATCTGAGCGTCACTGATGAGTCTTATGTAGACGAAACGCGCGTCTGGCGTCATAAATTATAATCTTAGTACCGTTGATAACTATTTACACCACTGGGTCGATGCCACTGTTGGTGGACGTTTCGTCCCGAGGGTATCACCAGCCGAGTAGTCAGCACTTTGGTGTTGACATGAATATCAATTATGGATCATTTTTATAAATTTATTGTTACAAAATTTTGAATTGTTTGAAAAAACTAAGGATTTTTTTATCCCAGGAATAGCTTACCTTAGCCGTATTTGGCACAACATTTTGGAATTTTGGGTCCTCAATGCTCTTCAACTTTGTTCTTGTTTGGCCTTACAACTATTTTGATCTGAGCGTCACTGATGAGTCTTATGTAGACGAAACGCGCGTCTGGCGTCATAATTATAATCTTAGTACCGTTGATAACTATTTACACCACTGGGTCGATGCATGTTGGTGGACGTTTCGTCCCGAGGGTATCACCAGCCGAGTAGTCAGCACTTTGGTGTTGACATGAATATCAATTATGGATCATTTTTATAAATTTATTGTTACAAAATTTTGAATTGTTTGAAAAAACTAAGGATTTTTTATCCCAGGAATAGATTACCTTAGCCGTATTTGGCACAACATTTTGGAATTTTGGGTCCTCAATGCTCTTCAACTTTGTTCTTGTTTGGCCTTACAACTATTTTGATCTGAGCGTCACTGATGAGTCTTATGTAGACGAAACGCGCGTCTGGCGTAATAAATTATAATCTTAGTACCGTTGATAACTATTTACACCACTGGGTCGATGCCACTGTTGGTGGACGTTTCGTCCCGAGGGTATCACCAGCCCAGTAGTCAGCACTTTCGGTGTTGACATGAATATCAATTATGTGATCATTTTTATAAATTTTCTGTTACAAAATTTTTAATTGTTTGAAAAAACTAAGGATTTTTTATCCCAGGAATAGATTACCTTAGCCGTATTTGGCCAACTTTTTGGAATTTTGGGTCCTCAATGCTCTTCAACTTTGTTCTTGTTTGGCCTTACAACTATTTTGATCTGAGCGTCACTGATGAGTCTTATGTAGACGAAATGCGCGTCTGGCGTAAAAAATTATAATCTTAGTACCGTGATAACTATTTACACCACTGGGTCGATGCCACTGTTGGTGGACGTTTCGTCCCGAGGTATCACCAGCCCAGTAGTCAGCACTTCGGTGTTGACATGAATATCAATTATGTGATCATTTTTAAATTTTCTGTTACAAAACTTTGAATTGTTTGAAAAACTAAGGGTTTTTTTATCCCAGGAATAGATTACCTTAGCCGTATTTGGCACAACTTTTTGGAATTTTGGGTCCTCAATGCTCTTCAACTTGTTCTTGTTTGGCTTTACAACTATTTTGATCTGAGCGTCACTGATGAGTCTTATGTAGACGAAACGCGCGTCTGGCGTCATAAATTATAATCTTAGTACCGTTGATAACTATTTACACCACTGGGTCGATGCCACTGTGGTGGACGTTTCGTCCGAGGGTATCACCAGCCGAGTAGTCAGCACTTGGTGTTGACATGAATATCAATTATGTGATCATTTTTATAAATTTATTGTTACAAATAATTTTGAATTGTTTGAAAAAACTAAGATTTTTTTATCCCAGGAATAGACTTACCTTAGCCGTATTTGGCACAACATTTTGGAATTTTGGGTCCTCAATGCTCTTCAACTTTGTTCTTGTTTGGCCTTTACAACTATTTTGATCTGAGCGTCACTGATGAGTCTTATGTAGACGAAACGCGCGTCTGGCGTCATAAATTATAATCTTAGTACCGTTGATAACTATTTACACCACTGGGTCGATGCCACTGTTGGTGGACGTTTCGTCCGAGGGTATCACCAGCCGAGTAGTCAGCACTTTGGTGTTGACATGAATATCAATTATGGATCATTTTTATAAATTTATTGTTACAAAATTTTGAATTGTTTGAAAAAACTAAGGATTTTTTATCCAGGAATAGTTACCTTAGCCGTATTTGGCACAACATTTTGGAATTTTGGGTCCTCAATGCTCTTCAACTTTGTTCTTGTTTGGCCTTACAACTATTTTGATCTGAGCGTCACTGATGAGTCTTATGTAGACGAAACGCGCGTCTGGCGTCATAAAATTATAATCTTAGTACCGTTGATAACTATTTACACCACTGGGTCGATGCCACTGTTGGTGGACGTTTCGTCCCGAGGGTATCACCAGCCAGTAGTCAGCACTTTGGTGTTGACATGAATATCAATTATGGATCATTTTTTATAAATTTATTGTTACAAAATTTTGAATTGTTTGAAAAAACTAAGGATTTTTTTATCCCTTAGGAATAGATTACCTTAGCCGTATTTGGCACAACATTTTGGAATTTTGGGTCCTCAATGCTCTTCAACTTTGTTCTTGTTTGGCTTTACAACTATTTTGATCTGAGCGTCACTGATGAGTCTTATGTAGACGAAACGCGCGTCTGGCGTCATAAATTATAATCTTAGTACCGTTGATAACTATTTACACCACTGGGTCGATGCCACTGTTGGTGGACGTTTCGTCCCGAGGGTATCACCAGCCAGTAGTCAGCACTTTGGTGTTGACATGAATATCAATTATGGATCATTTTTATAAATTTATTGTTACAAAATTTTGAATTGTTTGAAAAATAAGGATTTTTTATCCAGGAATAGTTACCTTAGCCGTATTTGGCACAACTTTTGGAATTTTGGGTCCTCAATGCTCTTCAACTTTGTTCTTGTTTGGCCTTACAACTATTTTGATCTGAGCGTCACTGATGAGTCTTATGTAGACGAAACGCGCGTCTGGCGTCATAAATTATAATCTTAGTACGTTGATAACTATTTACACCACTGGGTCGATGCCACTGTTGGTGGACGTTTCGTCCCGAGGGTATACCAGCCAGTAGTCAGCACTTGGTGTTGACATGAATATCAATTATGTGATCATTTTTATAAATTTATTGTTACAAAATTTTGAATTGTTTGAAAAAACTAAGGATTTTTTATCCCAGGAATAGCTTACCTTAGCCGTATTTGGCACAACATTTTTGGAATTTTGGGTCCTCAATGCTCTTCAACTTTGTTCTTGTTTGGCTTACAACTATTTTGATCTGAGCGTCACTGATGAGTCTTATGTAGACGAAACGGCGTCTGGCGTAATAAATTATAATCTTGTACCGTTGATAACTATTTACACCACTGGGTCGATGCCACTGTTGGTGGACGTTTCGTCCCGAGGGTATCACCAGCCCAGTAGTCAGCACTTTTGGTGTTGACATGAATATCAATTATGTGATCATTTTTATAAATTTTCTGTTACAAAACTTTGAATTGTTTGAAAAACTAAGGATTTTCTTATCCCAGGAATAGATTACCTTAGCCGTATTTGGCACAACTTTTGGAATTTTGGGTCCTCAATGCTCTTCAACTTTGTTCTTGTTTGGCTCTACAACTATTTTGATCTGAGCGTCACTGATGAGTCTTATGTAGACGAAACGCGCGTCTGGCGTAATAAATATTAAATCTTAGTACCGTTGATAACTATTTACACCACTGGGTCGATGCCACTGTTGGTGGACGTTTCGTCCCGAGGGTATACCAGCCCAGTAGTCAGCACTTCGGTGTTGACATGAATATCAATTATGTGATCATTTTTATAAATTTTCTGTTACAAAACTTTGAATTGTTTGAAAAACTAAGGATTTTCTTATCCCAGGAATAGATTACCTTAGCCGTATTTGGCACAACTTTTTGGAATTTTGGGTCCTCAATGCTCTTCAACTTTGTTCTTGTTTGGCTTTACAACTATTTTGATCTGAGCGTCACTGATGAGTCTTATGTAGACGAAACGTGCGTCTGGCGTAATACATTATTATCATGGTACCTTTGATAACTATTCACACCACTGGGTCGATGCCACTGCTGGTGGCATTTCGTCCCGAGGGTATCACCAGCCCAGTAGTCAGCACTTCGGTGTTGACATGAATGTCAATTATGTGATCATTTTTATAAATTTTCTGTTACAAAACTTTGAATTGTTTGAAAAACTAAGGATTTTCTATCCCAGGAATAGATTACCTTAGCCGTATTTGGCGCAAACTTTTTGGAATTTTGGGTCCTCAATGCTCTTCAACTTTGTTCTTGTTTGCCTCTACAACTATTTTGATCTGAGCGTCACTGATGAGTCTTATGTAGACGAAATGCGCGTCTGGCGTAAAAAATAATAATCTTAGTACCGTTGATAACTATTTACACCACTGGGTCGATGCCACTGTTGGTGGACGTTTCGTCCCCGACGGTATAACCAGCCCAGCAGTCAGCACTTCGGTGTTGACATGAATATCAATTATGTGATCATTTTTAAAAATTTTCTGTTACAAAACTTTGAATTGTTTGAAAAACTAAGGATTTTCTTATCCCAGGAATAGATTACCTTAGCCGTATTTGGCACAACTTTTTGGAATTTTGGGTCCTCAATGCTCTTCAACTTTGTTCTTGTTTGGCTCTACAACTATTTTGATCTGAGCGTCACTGATGAGTCTTATGTAGACGAAAACGTGCGTCTGGCGTAATAAATTATAATCTTGGTACCGTTGATAACTATTTACACCACTGGGTCGATGCCACTGCTGGTGGACGTTTCGTCCCGAGGGTATCACCAGCCAGTAGTCAGCACTTCGGTGTTGACATGAATGTCAATTATGTGATCATTTTATAAATTTTCTGTTACAAAACTTTGAATTGTTTGAAAAACTAAGGATTTCTTATCCCAGGAATAGATTACCTTAGCCGTATTTGGCACAACTTTTTGGAATTTTGGGTCCTCAATGCTCTTCAACTTTGTTCTTGTTTGCTCTACAACTATTTTGATCTGAGCGTCACTGATGAGTCTTATGTAGACGAAACGCGCGTCTGGCGTAATAAATTATAATCTTGGTACCGTTGATAACTATTTACACCACTGGGTCGATGCCACTGTTGGTGGACGTTTCGTCCCCGAGGTATACCAGCCCAGCAGTCAGCACTTCGGTGTTGACATGAATATCAATTATGTGATCATTTTTAAAAATTTTCTGTACAAAACTTTGAATTGTTTGAAAACTAAGGATTTTCTATCCCAGGAATAGATTACCTTAGCTGTATTTGGCACAACTTTTTGGAATTTTGGGTCCTCAATGCTCTTCAATTTGTTCTTGTTTGGCTTTACAACTATTTTGATCTGAGCGTCACTGATGAGTCTTATGTAGACGAAACGCGCGTCTGGCGTAATAAATTATATCTTGGTACCGTTGATAACTATTTACACCACTGGGTCGATGCCACTGTTGGTGGACGTTTCGTCCCGAGGGTATCACCAGCCCATAGTCAGCACTTCGGTGTTGACATGAATATCATTATGTATCATTTTTATAAATTTTCTGTTACAAAACTTTGAATTGTTTGAAAAACTAAGGATTTTCTTTTCCCAGGAATAGATTACCTTAGCCGTATTTGCACAACTTTTTGGAATTTTGGGTCCTCAATGCTCTTCAACTTTGTTCTTGTTTGGCTCTACAACTATTTTGATCTGAGCGTCACTGATGAGTCTTATGTAGACGAAACCGCGTCTGGCGTAATAAATTATAATCTTGTACCGTTGATAACTATTTACACCACTGGGTCGATGCCACTGTTGGTGGACGTTTCGTCCCCGAGGGTATCACCAGCCCAGTAGTCAGCACTTCGGTGTTGACATGAATATCAATTATGTGATCATTTTTATAAATTTATTGTTACAAAATTTTGAATTGTTTGAAAAACTAAGGATTTTTTATCCCAGGAATAGATTACCTTAGCCGTATTTGGCACAAATTTTGGAATTTTGGGTCCTCAATGCTCTTCAACTTTGTTCTTGTTTGGCTTTACAACTATTTTGATCTGAGCGTCACTGATGAGTCTTATGTAGACGAAACGCGCGTCTGGCGTAATAAATTATAATCTTGGTACCGTTGATAACTATTTACACCACTGGGTCGATGCCACTGTTGGTGGACGTTTCGTCCCCAGGGTATCACCAGCCCAGTAGTCAGCACTTCGGTGTTGACATGAATACAATTATTGATAATTTTTATAAGTTTTCTGTTACAAAACTTTGAATTGTTTGAAAACTAAGGATTTTCCTATCCCAGGAATAGATTACCTTAGCGTATTTGGCACAACTTTTTGGAATTTTGGGTCCTCAATGCTCTTCAATTTGTTCTTGTTTGGCTTTACAACTATTTTGATCTGAGCGTCACTGATGAGTCCTTATGTAGACGAAACGCGCGTCTGGCGTAATAATTATAATCTTGGTACCGTTGATAACTATTTACACCCACTGGGTCGATGCCACTGCTAGTGGACGTTTCGTCCCGAGGGTATCACCAGCCCAGTAGTCAGCACTTTGGTGTTGACATGAATATCAATTATGGATCGTTTTTATAAATTTTGTTACAAAACTTTGAATTGTTTGAAAAACTAAGGATTTTCTTATCCCAGGAATAGATTACCTTAGCCGTATTTGGCACAACATTTTGGAATTTTGGGTCCTCAATGCTCTTCAACTTTGTTCTTGTTTGGCTTTACAACTATTTTGATCTGAGCGTCACTGATGAGTCTTATGTTGACGAAACGTGCGTCTGGCGTAATCAATTATAATCTTGGTACCGTTTGATAACTATTTACACCACTGGGTCGATGCCACTGGCTAGTGGACGTTCGTCCCCGAGGGTATCACCAGCCCAGTAGTCAGCACTTCGGTGTTGACATGAATATCAATTATGTGATCGTTTTATAAATTTTCTGTTACAAAACTTTGAATTGTTTGAAAAACTAAGGATTTTCTTATCCCAGGAATAGATTACCTTAGCCGTATTTGGCACAACTTTTTAGAATTTTGGGTCCTCAATGCTCTTCAACTTTGTTCTTGTTTGGCTTTACAACTATTTTGATCTGAGCGTCACTGATGAGTCTTATGTAGACGAAACTTGCGTCTGGCGTAATAAATTATAATCTTGGTACCGTTGATAACTAGTTACACCACTGGGTTGATGCCACTACTGGTGGACGTTTCGTTCCCGAGGGTATCACCAGCCCAGTAGTCAGCACTTCGGTGTTCACATGAATATCAAGTATGTGATCATTTTTATAAATGTTCTGTTACAAAACTTTAAATTGTTTGAAAACTAAGGATGTTTTTATCCCAGGAATAGATTATCTTAGCCGTATTTGGCACAACTTTTTGGAATTTTGGGTTCTCAATGCTCTTCAACTTTGTTCTTGTTTGGCTTAACAACTATTTTGATCTGAGCGTCGCCGATGAGTCTTATGTAGACGAAACGCGCATCTGGCGTAATACATTGTAATCCTGGTACCTTTGATAACTATTTACAAGAAACAATGTTACACACACTAATCATTGATTGCTGTTTCACACCAATCTTAGATATATCAGCTGTTGTGAGATTAAAGTAAATTTATATGTATATTCAACCGTGACAGAACTGAAGATTCAGTAACGAATAAACATGGGAACGTTTATCATTTCAGTGTATCTTACTACCAATCTAAAATAAAAAAAGTTATAGGACTAGTATAATATATTAGCTCCGAATGTCTGTTTCTTATACCAATTTGACGTCATCAGTTTCTACTGCTTTTGTATTGTTCTTTTTGTTGACTTTACCCTGGCTTTCAAATTCCTTACGTTTACTTTTAAAGACTCTCTGTAAGTGGTAGAATAATTTGTCTAGTTTAATGTCTGGCTTTTATTGTCCTATAAATGTCAATATATACTTTATTAGAGTTAGAGTTCCTGGCTAATACTATTCTCCGTTCTTACTTCCAACGTCTAAAAAAATAAAAATCACCGGGATCTCTTTATTGTATAAGAATTCTTATAAAAAAGGAGATTGGTTATAGATGTATATGCACATACCATATATTTGAGAACAATACAATTTGTTTGTTAAGTTATTTTGCCTTTATAGTATACAAATATAAACATATAATATTATTGATATCTTAGGTGAGTATACCAGTCAGGGGCATTACTTAAACTAGTAACAATTAAAATTACCTATACAAGTTATGTTGAAAACGAGGCTAATTTAAATATAACTTATATAAGTAATTTTTCTGAATATTATTTTTATAGGTGTCCAATAATACAGACCTTACTGACTTTAAATAATTTTCACAGTCATCTGGTTATTTTCCCCTTGATATATAAAAACTAATTCTTCCGAAACACTAATTAACTTTGTGACGCACTTATCTTTCATACCGACGCTTCTGGGTCAAAGATTGGTCTCTTGTGACTATCAAATTATCATTTTTTCTCTAAAATCTGAAAGGTAGACTGATATAAATAGATGGATACTTGTGAATCAATCAAAACCTGAAGTTATTTATAATTTGCAACCCAAATCAATTACATATGTGCCTTAGATAAGTGTAATTGCTAATTTTTTTTCAAAAATGTATAAAATAACTTATTCAAGTAATATTTTTGTCATTATTTTTAAAGTAACCTTTTATCTCTATACTCCTCTCAAGTTTGATACATTCTTTATTTTAATATATAAAATGTTGTTTAAAATCATGAAAACTACATTTTGTCTATGTTTCTATTCAAAATTAAAATAACTCTATTAAGTAATTTTATTATTTTTAAAAACAAAAATTACTTATATAAGTAACTAAAAAAATTAGCTTGTTTAAGTAACGCCCCTGATTGTATACATTATAATCGAATTGTTTTGTTAACCAACATATACCAAAATCATAGCATTCGTCGTGTGGCCAAAATATATTAAATGGTTCAAGAACTGTGCGCTAATATACAATGTATATCATTCAATTTTATAATCAACATTTTGCTGTTTTGCAGAAACTTATCAAAGCTGCTAGTGAAGGAAGATTAACAGATTTAAAACTTTCCATTGACAATGGAGCTGATTTGGAATATAGAGATAAAGTAAGTGACGTAACAGATAATATATACATACAAATAGTATTATATCAATGGAGCTGATTTGGAATATAGAGATAAAGTAAGTGACGTAACAGATAACATAAACATACAAATAGTATTATATCAATGGAGCTGATTTGGAATATAGAGATAAAGTAAGTGACGTAACAGATAATATAAACATACAATAGTATTATATCAATGGAGCTGATTTGGAATGTAGAGATAAAGTAAGTGACGTAACAGATAACATAAACATACAAATAGTATTATATCAATGGAGCTGATTTGGAATATAGAGATAAAGTAAGTGACGTAACAGATAACATAAACATACAAATAGTATTATATCAATGGAGCTGATTTGGAATATAGAGATAAAGTAAGTGACGTAACAGATAACATAAACATACAAATAGTATTATATCAATGGAGCTGATTTGGAATATAGAGATAAAGTAAGTGACGTAACAGATAATATAAACATACAATAGTATTATATCAATGGAGCTGATTTGGAATGTAGAGATAAAGTAAGTGACGTAACAGATAATATAAACATACAAATAGTATTATATCAATGGAGCTGATTTGGAATGTAGAGATAAAGTAAGTGACGTAACAGATAATATAAACATACAAATAGTATTATATCAATGGAGCTGATTTGGAATGTAGAGATAAAGTAAGTGACGTAACAGATAATATAAACATACAAATAGTATTATATCAATGGAGCTGATTTGGAATGTAGAGATAAAGTAAGTGACGTAACAGATAATATAAACATACAAATAGTATTATATCAATGGAGCTGATTTGGAATATAGAGATAAAGTAAGTGACGTAACAGATAACATAAACATACAAATAGTATTATATCAATGGAGCTGATTTGGAATATAGAGATAAAGTAAGTGACGTAACAGATAATATAAACATACAAATAGTATTATATCAATGGAGCTGATTTGGAATATAGAGATAAAGTAAGTGACGTAACAGATAACATAAACATACAAATAGTATTATATCAATGGAGCTGATTTGGAATATAGAGATAAGTAAGTGACGTAACAGATAATATAAACATACAAATAGTATTATATCAATGGAGCTGATTTGGAATTAGAGATAAAGTAAGTGACGTAACAGATAACATAAACATACAAATAGTATTATATCAATGGAGCTGATTTGGAATATAGAGATAAAGTAAGTGACGTAACAGATACATAAACATACAAATAGTATTATATCAATGGAGCTGATTTGGAATGTAGAGATAAAGTAAGTGACGTAACAGATATACATAAACATACAAATAGTATTATATCAATGGAGCTGATTTGGAATATAGAGATAAAGTAAGTGACGTAACAGATAATATAAACATACAAATAGTATTATATCAATGGAGCTGATTTGGAATTAGAGATAAAGTAAGTGACGTAACAGATAATATAAACATACAAATAGTATTATATCAATGGAGCTGATTTGGAATGTAGAGATAAAGTAAGTGACGTAACAGATAATAAACATACAAATAGTATTATATCAATGGAGCTGATTTGGAATATAGAGATAAAGTAAGTGACGTAACAGATAAATATAACATACAAATAGTATTATATCAATGGAGCTGATTTGGAATATAGAGATAAAGTAAGTGACGTAACAGATAACATAAACATACAAATAGTATTATATCAATGGAGCTGATTTGGAATATAGAGATAAAGTAAGTGACGTAACAGATAACATAAACATACAAATAGTATTATATCAATGGAGCTGATTTGGAATGTAGAGATAAAGTAAGTGACGTAACAGATAACATAAACATACAAATAGTATTATATCAATGGAGCTGATTTGGAATTAGAGATAAAGTAAGTGACGTAACAGATAACATAAACATACAAATAGTATTATATCAATGGAGCTGATTTGGAATATAGAGATAAAGTAAGTGACGTAACAGATAACATAAACATACAAATAGTATTATATCAATGGAGCTGATTTGGAATATAGAGATAAAGTAAGTGACGTAACAGATAATATAAAACATACAAATAGTATTATATCAATGGAGCTGATTTGGAATGTAGAGATAAAGTAAGTGACGTAACAGATAATATAAACATACAAATAGTATTATATCAATGGAGCTGATTTGGAATGTAGAGATAAAGTAAGTGACGTAACAGATAATATAAACATACAAATAGTATTATATCAATGGAGCTGATTTGGAATATAGAGATAAAGTAAGTGACGTAACAGATATAATTAAACATACAAATAGTATTATATCAATGGAGCTGATTTGGAATGTAGAGATAAAGTAAGTGACGTAACAGATAATATAAACATACAAATAGTATTATATCAATGGAGCTGATTTGGAATGTAGAGATAAAGTAAGTGACGTAACAGATAATATAAACATACAAATAGTATTTATATCAATGGAGCTGATTTGGAATGTAGAGATAAAGTAAGTGACGTAACAGATAACATAAACATACAAATAGTATTATATCAATGGAGCTGATTTGGAATATAGAGATAAAGTAAGTGACGTAACAGATAACATAAACATACAAATAGTATTATATCAATGGAGCTGATTTGGAATATAGAGATAAAGTAAGTGACGTAACAGATAATATAAACATACAAATAGTATTATATCAATGGAGCTGATTTGGAATATAGAGATAAAGTAAGTGACGTAACAGATATAATTATACATACAAATAGTATTATATCAATGGAGCTGATTTGGAATGTAGAGATAACGTAAGTGACGTAACAGATAACATAAACATACAAATAGTATTATATCAATGGAGCTGATTTGGAATATAGAGATAAAGTAAGTGACGTAACGGATAACATAAACATACAAATAGTATTATACCAATGGAGCTGATTTGGAATGTAGAGATAAAGTAAGTGACGTAACAGATAACATAAACATACAAATAGTATTATATCAATGAAGCTGATTTGGAATGTAGAGATAAAGTAAGTGACGTAACAGATAACATAAACATACAAATAGTATTATATCAATGGAGCTGATTTGGAATGTAGAGATAAAGTAAGTGACGTAACAGATAACATAAACATACAAATAGTATTATATCAATGGAGCTGATTTGGAATATAGAGATAAAGTAAGTGACGTAACAGATAATATAAACATACAAATAGTATTATATCAATGGAGCTGATTTGGAATGTAGAGATAAAGTAAGTGACGTAACAGATAATATAAACATACAAATAGTATTATATCAATGGAGCTGATTTGGAATGTAGAGATAAAGTAAGTGACGTAACAGATAATATAAACATACAAATAGTATTATATCAATGGAGCTGATTTGGAATATAGAGATAAAGTAAGTGACGTAATAGATATAATTATACATACAAATAGTATTATATCAATGGAGCTGATTTGGAATGTAGAGATAAAGTAAGTGACGTAACAGATAATATAAACATACAAATAGTATTATATCAATGGAGCTGATTTGGAATGTAGAGATAAAGTAAGTGACGTAACAGATAATATAAACATACAAATAGTATTATATCAATGGAGCTGATTTGGAATGTAGAGATAAAGTAAGTGACTTAACAGATAACATAAACATACAATAGTATTATATCAATGTAGCTGATTTGGAATATAGAGATAAAGTAAGTGACGTAACAGATAACATAAACATACAAATAGTATTATATCAATGGAGCTGATTTGGAATATAGAGATAAAGTAAGTGACGTAACAGATAATATAAACATACAAATAGTATTATATCAATGGAGCTGATTTGGAATATAGAGATATAGTAAGTGACGTAACAGATAATATAAACATACAAATAGTATTATATCAATGGAGCTGATTTGGAATGTAGAGATAACGTAAGTGACGTAACAGATAACATAAACATACAAATAGTATTATATCAATGGAGCTGATTTGGAATATAGAGATACAGTAAGTGACGTAACAGATAATATATACATACAAATAGTATAATATTAATGGAGCTGATTTGGAATATAGAGATAAAGTAAGTGACGTAACAGATAACATAAACATACAAATAGTATTATATTAATGGAGCTGATTTGGAATATAGAGATAAAGTAAGTGACGTAACAGATAATATAAACATACAAATAATATTATATCAATGGAGCTGATTTGGAATGTAGAGATAAAGTAAGTGACGTAACAGATAATATAAACATACAAATAGTATTATATCAATGGAGCTGATTTGGAATGCAGAGATAAAGTAAGTGACGTAACAGATAATATAAACATACAAATAGTATTATATTAATGGAGCTGATTTGGAATATAGAGATAAAGTAAGTGACGTAACAGATAATGTATACATACAAATAGTATTATATCAATGGAGCTGATTTGGAATATAGAGATAAAGTAAGTGACGTAACAGATAACATAAACATACAAATAGTATTATATCAATGGAGCTGATTTGGAATATAGAGATAAAGTAAGTGACGTAACAGATAATTTATATACATACAAATAGTATTATATCAATGGAGCTGATTTGGAATATAGAGATAAAGTAAGTGACGTAACAGATAATGTAAACATACAAATAGTATTATATCAATGGAGCTGATTTGGAATGTAGAGATAAAGTAAGTGACGTAACAGATAATATAAACATACAAATAGTATTATATCAATGGAGCTGATTTGGAATGTAGAGATAAAGTAAGTGACGTAACAGATAATATAAACATACAAATAGTATTATATCAATGGAGCTGATTTGGAATGTAGAGATAAAGTAAGTGACGTAACAGATAATATAAACATACAAATAGTATTATATCAATGAAATGGGAATTGTTCTGAGGACAAAGTTATCGCTATTTGATTTCCGTATACTACAAATTAAGTCTGTAGTGTGGACAGTGTATAACTTGTATTTATTTTGTATTCACCTTCCAAACAAGTTGGGTAATAAAATTACACTCGAGAAAAATTGAGACATGACTTTTAAAGTAAAACAGTGTTTGGTCCAGTATACAAAGGACAAAAGCAGCATTCCTGAAGCTGTCACAATTTAGTACCGATCCATTTAATATGAAATTATCCATGCACTAGTTTTAATGTCTTTTAAATGTTAATATTACAGGATGAAGATACACCATTATTAAATTCAGTGTTCTATGGACACATTGAGATAGTCCAGTACCTTGTTTCTGTAGGCTCTAACAAAGAAACTAAAACAAAGGTAAGATATAGTTTGATCGAAATCACTAATGTATAAATTAGCACATTATCAGAAACACAAAACTTGATGTTATTGAATATGTGCGGTATCGTTTAAATCATGTCATGGAAAACATACAGTACAGGTGTTATCTGTTCTGCAAAACACATATTTTTTGCAGACATATGTTACTCTGATCCTATTCCCCTAATTCTGGACCAGCACATCAAAGTAATGGACAACAACTATCACATTCTCAAGTGAAGAAAAGGTGAACTGGACCTGAGTTGATAGCGCTAAACCTCTCACTTGTATGACAGTCGCATACCGAATTTGTTTTCTGACACAACATTATTTTTTTACAATTTTATCACCTTGTTAATGAATAATTGATGAGACAATTTCTGCTAACTCCAAGGTATGAAAAAGGGCGACCATGAACGATGACGTCATATAAAAGAAAAACACATGTTTTTTAATTATAAAAAAAGGAATAAGTTTTCCTGCATATTGTCGAACTTTTTTGGTTTTCTCTGAATTTCCTATTGTGACGGCTTAGACAAAGACGATTATGCCTGATGACGTCACATAGAAAGTGCACATTCTTTTGCAAATCATACAGAAGAAGGGAAAAGTTTGCCTGAATATTGTTAGAAAATCATTAGACAAACAGATTGCATGACCTAAAATCATGTAATACGATTTTTATCCACTTTCAACAGTTAAATTAAAAATATTTAAAACGACCGTCGAGCCTCTTGTTTTAAAATTTGAAAACTTAACTGCTGAATGGATAAAAATCGTATCACACTAGATGCAGTGGAAGAATCTTTATTTACCAAATACATATTTAAATACTATTACATGAAATCTTATATCTTTGTTTCATCAAAACAAAAATAATGATAAAATTGCAAGAAACTCTTGTATTTTACAACATGGAACATAATTAAATGACTCATGTTTATTTTTTGTTTTCTGATAAATGTTTTTTGATATAAACATCTAAATCTATTTGTCAAGAAAAACTTGCTGAAAAACAGATCATTTTACATTCTAAGTTTTATACTATAATTAAGATAGATTCAATGCATCCAATTTTTGCAAACAACACATGTTTGTGGTACATGTTATATTGTATTTGAATATAGATATTAATCATACAAACGAATCACTTGATACACAGACTTTAATAAACATTTTTTTTGACATTCTTTGATTTATTTTGAAGATCCTAGATCTGAATAATCAACATGAAATCAGGATATTTATTTGTTTTTTTTTTAATTTTGAATATAAATACAAGTGTGATAAGTTATGTTTTTAGTATTGACCACTGATTTCTTATCTTTTGGGTTTATATAGTGTCCAGTTTATTCAAAATGTATTGATATCTGTGATGTTTTTATGTTACACGATGATGACTTCTGTACCCATATTTATTTCCAAGATTCACATATTCACTCATCTCCGAATGTGAGCCCCTTTAAGTTCAAACATCGTAGATAATGACTACTGCTGAATTCCATAATCTATAATGATGATTTTTATAGGTTCAAACTTGACCCCGTCTATTTAAACACTTTCTATGATGATGAAACTGTATTTTTTTTAAATCTTCACCAGTTCACATTTTCATCAATTCCCGTATCAGTTTGAAATGTGATCTTTAAATTTTTGTTTAACCCCGTAAACGTGGTTAGCCACCATTCACTATGCGGAATTAAAAACTCGTCTAAAACCAATTGTCACAATGTCTTCTAATATAGAAATGGTAGCAAACACTTTAAATGCATTACTTGGGTATACATTAAAAGGGACACAAAAAAAAAGAACAAGTCATCCGTATGCTGAAGTTTTGTATAGGCATCATGTAGTAAACATGATGGAGATGCTAAACATACTGTAGTTAATCAGACATGTTAATGGAAAACAGTTGACCGTTATATATATTCAAATTGAGATTTGTATATAACCTGTTCCTTGGAATCATATTAAGCAAACAAGCGATACATGTGATATGTATAAAATATATAAATTTAGTATAATATACTGACTGGTTCAAACGGCAATTTTTCTAAAGCAATGTATTGGATAAGGCCAGTTTAATTAGTTTTCAATAATGTAAAAATCAAAGATAATAATACTTTTGAGTATACTGCCTATAAGGAAGTATACTACCATATAAGTTTACAATGAATTAGATAA
The DNA here is from genome assembly GCA_019925275.1 of Mytilus edulis. Classification (NCBI taxonomy): domain Eukaryota; kingdom Metazoa; phylum Mollusca; class Bivalvia; order Mytilida; family Mytilidae; genus Mytilus; species Mytilus edulis. Next base: position 108,660,342 of record CM034354.1, on the reverse strand, counting down.
TTAGATGTTTTTATCCGTTTTAATTTTTGGATAACAACACATGATTTAAAATAAGCAGTAAAAATTTCATGAAGATTGCAATATATGAGAAAAACAAGACAAACTGAAATAATATAACATGAATTTAATTGCAAAATACAATTTTTAATGTCTGTTCATCCTGTGGTATACACCTTCACTATTTAACATAAAGATGCAGCACATCAAGATATAGAATATCCCTTCTGAACATTAAAATTGCTATTCAAGATCAACTTAAATTCATAATTATAGAGTAGATTCGTTTACAGTTTAATTATTGCCGTTCCAGGAAACGTTCTTAATAATGAAAACATTGCAAATATTTCTGAATGGACATTATGCTCTGATTGCCATGCCAGGATTTTTTCAATGCTACTAAATGTATATCTTCAGAATATGCCTCTCTCTCTAATAAAGTTAATCGGTTAATATCTCTACAGTGATACATATGTCTTTCCTTTAACTATAGATTTTGTCCATGCACAGGGGTTTATGTTTTTGGGTTGGAATGTATATAAATATATCAGCAGACTGGTATGCGTTCTATTTTGTCCGCTATAAGGACACTTTTGAACGCATAACAATATATTAGCGTAGAAACTTCAATGATACGACTGACTGTGATGTATGGGGTTCATTTATAAACCATGTGTTACATTATTATTAGACAGATTGATACACATCGAGGAACATTAGATCTTTCGTTTTGTATTGTTATGAAATACGCCCATTTAGGACACATGTTAAAACACTTAGTTCATCCCTTGACAGACACATAAGTATATATATTTCTTTACTTTTAAGTATTTGATGTTCTTAAAGTTATTATATGTTATGATACCAGGTTCTTCTAAGCCCCTGAAACAAGACACAATTTGTTTCTTCTTAACTTGGATTGTATAAGATTCAGATTGTTTCTACAGCAGATTATTATCATATGTCACAATATCCTTGATTTACCATACCACTATTGTTTTTGTGAACATATCACAAGAGAGACTTTTGAAAGATAGCTGCTTCTTCTTCTTCTTCTTCTTCTTCTTCTTCTATGTTGGTTTGGAATTTGATGAAACTCTCATCAAAGTGAGAGGGTTAGCGCTATAAAACCGGGTCAATTTACCATTTTCTGCATTTGAAAACTTCTGTACCAAGTCAGGAATATGACAGTTCTTGTCCATTCGTTTTAGATGTGTTTTGTTATATGACCTTGCCATGTGATTATGGACCTTCCGATTAGATTTTCCACTAAGTTCAGTATTTTTATGATTTTACTTTGTTTTGTAGTAGGTATGTTCCTGTTGATATGACATTGGTTGATAAACCTTTTCACCTCAGTGACTGATGACCCAATAAATTGCCATTTGGTTTGATGCGGTTTCCTTATTTCCACTTGATCTTCACAGAGTTGTTTCCGTGTTGATTTATTGGCTGATTGGTCCTATAGGTTTTTGACCCATAGTTAGTAATCGATATCTTATATTGATGTTTCCACTGTAATTTGTTCATTTGATTGTTCAGTTAGAATTCTAGATTCGGTAGGTTACTAGTATACAATTCCAACGTTTTAGATACTATGTTATAAAACCTTTCTGGGTTGTTGATGTTAATAGAGATCTGTCTTTGATTAAGTTGTTGTATACTATCATTTTCATTGTTTAGAAGGCTATATAAAAAACTCAGTTGAGGTTTGTTGAGCTCTGCTTCTATGGGTAGTGCACCAATAAGTAAATAGACAACACAGACGTCTGTTCTTTGAGACAGTGATTGGAATTTTCTTAGGCAGTTTATGTGGAACTTCCTAAAGCAGTCAATATCTATTTGTGTTAGTGGTAGTATTACAAGTCTAAAAAGCAGTTTATGTATTACATAGCTCCGATATATTGAGGTGATAGGATTAAAGCCATTAGATCCATGAAGTCCGCTGTTAAATATGGAGTAGAGTGTACTGCGAACTAGGGACAGTCTGTCCTCTACATTTCTGCTATTATCTTTCATTTCAGCTCTTATTATACCTAGATGTATAGTTTGGTTGGTTGTTGTTAAACAAATGGTGCCGATATTCAATTGTAATTTTTTTTCTTACAGTTTTGCTTGTATTTATGATTACAGCATTTGTTGGATGAATTGCGACCCTGTCTTGTTTTGCATTTCGTAGAACAGTGTTTAGTTTATAAAATTATAATCCTGGTACTTTTGATAACTATTTACACCACTGGGTAGATGCCACTGCTGGTGGACGTTTCGTCCCCGAGGGTATCACCAGCCCAGTAGTCAGCACTTTGGTGTTGACATGAATAACAATTATGTGGTCATTTTTATAAATTTTCTGTTTACAAAACTTTTTCGAAAAACTAAGGATTTTCTTACCCCAGGAGTAGATTACCTTAGCCGTATTTGGCACAACTTTTTGGAATTTTGGGTCCTCAATGCTCTTCAACTTTGTATTTGTTTGGCTTTTTGACTGTTTTGATCTGAGCGTCACTGATGAGTCTTATGTAGACGAAACGCGCGTCTGGCGTATAAAATTATAATCCTGGTACTTTTGATAACTATTTACACCACTGGGTAGATGCCACTGCTGGTGGACGTTTCGTTCCCGAGGGTATCACCAGCCCAGTAGTCAGCACTTTGGTGTTGACATGAATATCAATTATGTGGTCATTTTTATAAATTTTCTGTTTACAAAACTTTTTCGAAAAACTAAGGATTTTCTTACCCCAGGAGTAGATTACCTTAGCCGTATTTGGCACAACTTTTAGGAATTTTGGGTCCTCAATGCTCTTCAACTTTGTATTTGTTTGGCTTTTTGACTGTTTTGATCTGAGCGTCACTGATGAGTCTTATGTAGACGAAACGCGCGTCTGGCGTATACAATTATAATCCTGGTGCTTTTGATAACTATTTAGCATAATTTGTTATTCTTCAATATCATCAGACAGAAGTGCTATATCATCTGCACATGTTGGTGTGCCAGTGTAGATATTGCCAATTTTCATTCCTACACGACTTTTCACTAGTTTACACAATACGTTGTTAATGTAAACCTTATATAGGTGAGTGGAAAGGACTCCATCTTGTCGCACTCCATCTTGTATTGAAAAATTTTCACTTATTCCACCTTTCCATCTTATTTTTGAGGACATGTCTGTATAAAGATTTTTACTATGGACCAAAGCTTTAGATTCATGCCACATTCATACAGTTTATCTAGAAGAATGATGTGAGAAATAACGTCAAATGCAGTTACGTGTTTTGATTCTGATTTACATTTTGATACGATAAAGGCAGCTATTTGCATAGAGAGACCTTCTGTAAAACTAAATCGCATGTCTACTTGGATAAAGATTTTGGTAAGACGTGGTAACAGAACAGAGTATTTGTTTTGTAGCTATGATTTGATTAAAGACGGATGTGAAAATTGGTGAACAAATACTTCAAGCAGTTTTGACATGTTCTGCCGAGATGCCAAATTCATCCGTAGCTTTGCCCGTGTTGTACTTAATTCTAGAAATGTATCATCATAATTGTTATCTTGTGGTACACATAAGTCTTCCATATATTGTGAAAAGCGTTTAGCTTGGTTTGTCGGATCAGAAATATCACAATTGGTCCTTTATTATGGAGGTTGTCGAGGTTTTGGATTGACCTCTATTTTTATTGATAAGTTGGTAAAAAATGTTCATTGATGTGTAGTGCATAATTTCTGAATACATTGTTTGTCTATCTTCATATTTTTCTTTTCTCATCTGGTTTCGGAGTTCTCTTTGAGCATTTATTTTTGATGTCTTGGAAATATCATTTCGTTTTCCTTTATCGACCTATTCCTTTCTTTTTCGTAAATTTTTGTTTCGTGGGCCGGATATTATATATCTGCATGTATGGTCTTGTATTGTATTCAGTATCTTGTATTTATGTTTGTGACGTCATCTGTGTCTGATTAAAATGTGGAAAATGGAAGCAGATGTGTTTGTATTTGTCTGTATGTAATCGTCTCCAACCATGCTACCAGATCTCTTTCCCTAGTCTGTAATATGCTAGCTGATTGCTGTCTCACTGGCAATCGTATTATATCTCCTATTTCATAAGATGGATGACTTTCCACCAAAAACGGGCACAAATAAATGGTTTTATTTTGAAAATTACAACTTTTTATTTATTTAGCTCAACATGTAAACTTCTTATACGTTTTGGTATTTCACATCCATTTTTTTATGGAAATATTCTTAATAAAACACAAATAGATTAGTATTCACCTCAAAAGCTAACAAAACCTTTAAATACACTTATTAAGAATGGATATAGTTACGATACTGTAGTCAGGTCATTAAAGATTGCATATTTCGGCGTTAATATTGATTCACTTATAGGATCTTTACATCGGTACTTAATATATTTAATCAAAAACCAGTTGTTGGCATGACACGGGCTATGTTCTTCTCATCTAAATTATGATATTATGATACTAAACCCCTTACGGGAAGATTGTGCCTGATATTCATATGATGAAGACATAATCCTTCAATCAGTTAAATTGAAGTATGTAGCTGGCATGTCAGTTAACTGCTAGTAGTCTTTTGTTATTTAGGTATTATTGTCATTTTGTTTATTTTCTTTGGTATAGACATTCTCAAATGAAGGAAATGGTGATTTGAACCTGGATTTTTAGGCTAAGCCTGTCACTTGTAAGACAGTCGCATTCCGAGTTTGTTTTCTGACAACACATTATTTTTTCTACAATCTGATTACTTTGTTTATGAATAATTGATGAGACAATTTCTGCAAAATCAAAAGTCACAGATAGTATGAAGTATTATTAATTTCTTTAATTCTTCGTCAATTTCTCCTTGTATGCAACCATTGTAGACACAAATTTAATCGGTTCGTTTGATCTCAGTTCTTCATTGGTTAAAATCCGAGTATGACGTCGCATTTTCTTGGATTTCTCTGAATTTTCCATTGTGACGGCATACAAAAATGCGACCATGCCTGATGACGTCACATAGAAAGATCACATTTTTTGGCAGATCATTCGGAAAGAAGAAATAAGTTGTCCTGCATAGTGTTAGAACATCACTAGAAAATTAGATCCCACCACCAATTCTCTTGTAGTACGAGATTGATCCAATCTCGACAGTTAAATTTTATTAATTTATAACGCTCGTCGGGCCTCACTTTTAAATTTTAAAATGTAACTGTCTCGATTTGATAAATATCGGATCACACTCGATGCAGTGATAGAATCTATATTTACCCAATAGTTGTTAGAATAATATTACATGATATCTTACATTTTAAAGAATTCTATGATAAAATTGCTTTATCTATCTCTTGCAAAAATATGTTTTGAATGATAGTTATTAAAGAAAATTTTGTATTTCACAAGATGGAACTAAATCCAATTACACATGTTTCATTTTGTTTTCTGATAAATTTGTTTTGGTTAACATCTCAATTTATTTGTCAAGAAAAAGTGGTTCAAAACAGTTTTTTTTTCAAGTTTTATACTATCATTTAAAGAAATTGATTGTAACCAGTTTTTTGCTAACAACAAGTGTTTGTTATAATGTATTTGAATTTAGATATTTCTCATACAAAAAAGAATCACTTGATACACAGAATGTATACATTATATTACGAACATTCTTTCTTTTATTTGTCAGATCAGAGATCATAATAAAACAGGTTGTTTATTTGTCTTTTAAATATATAATATAAACACAAGTGTGATGTGCCTTTAGTATTGACCACTGTATGCTATCTGTTGTGTTTATATTGATACCACAACAGTCTCCATTTTATTCAACATGTTTTGATGTCTGTTATTCGTTGATGTTACAGATAGGAACTACACCACTGTCGCTTGCTGTAGAGAAAGGACACCTTGAGATTGTCCAATACTTTGTTTCTGTAGGAAGTAACACAGAAGCTAGAGATGAGGTAAGATATAATTTGATCAAACTCTCTATCTGATGAATAAACACAGAACTTGATATTATTGAATATGTAAGGTCTTATTTTTAAAAATCTTGTCATGGACAAGACAAAAAAGACAGTACAGTGTTATCTATCTTTGAAAACACATATTTGTTTACACCACACATACTTTTGGCAAACATACGTTTCTCTGATCCTAATCAGCATAATTCTGGACCAGCACATAATCTTTTTGTTTATCAGACCTGTTTAATTGACAAAAAATAAAATCTGTTTTTTTTTTCTCTCATCGAATTTTATCAGATGCGTAACATGTTAAAGGGTAAATTAACAAAAAAATACTGAACTCCGAGGAAATTTCAATCAAAACGGAAAGTGCATGATCAAATGGCAAAATCAAGTTATATAACACATCAAACGAATGGACAACGACTGCCATATTTCTGACTTGGAACAGGTATTATTAAATGACGAAAATGATGAATTTAACCAGAATGTATAGCGCTAAACCTATCACTTGTATGACAGTTGCATACCGAGTTTGTTATCTGACAAAACATTATATTTTTACAATCTGAATACATTGCTTATGCGTAATTGATGAGACAATTTCTGCAAACTCGACAGTCAGATAATATGAAGTGTTATAACCTTATTCTAATTCTTCACCAATGTATCATCCAATTAAGTGAGATAGTGAGGTCGAAGATGTTTTAAAGATTTTAAATCCAAATAAGGCCTCAGGTCCAGACTTGATAAGTCCAATTTTATTAAAAGAGGCTGTTTCACATTTGAAATTCTCACTTTGTAAACTATTTAATTTATCTTTATCTAAAGCTATATTTCCGGCAGATTGGAAAAAAGCAAATGTAACTCCTGTTCTTTAGAGTAATAATTGTAATGAAGTAAAAAATTACAGACCAATCTCGTTGTTAAGTATATTATCAAAGTGCATTGAGCGACGTGTCTATAAACATGTACACAACTTTCTAATTGAAAATAGGATAATCACCCCTAATCAATCGGGTTTTACAAACGACGATTCTGCCATAAATCGACTTATTGATATTTCTAACTACTTTGGTAGAGCTTTAGATAACGGAAAAGAGATTAGGGTGGTTTTTTGTGACATCAGCAAAGCTTTTGATCGGGTTTGGCATAAAGGGCTATTATCAAAATTTAAACAATATGGAATTTCTTGAAATTTACTTAATTGGTTTTGTGATTATCTATCTGAGAGGAGTCAACGGGTGGTCTTAAATGGAAGCAATTCAACATGGCGACAGATAAATGCAGGTGTCCCACAGGGCTCAATTTTAGGTCCGCTACTTTTTCTTATCTTTATTAATGATAGAGTATCTGATATTAAAGCTACTATCACATTATTTGCAGACGACACTAGTATTTATTTGACAGTAGACACCCCTGAAACAATCAAATTAAAAACCGATCTCTCATCGCTCCTGTTTCTGATATGTCGCGTGGGAGATCTAACGAAACCCGCTTTGAGGTCACATGTAAGTGACCTCGTAGGTGTGTCTTTTTCGACCAATTCAGTGGGAAAGCCAGTGACATTGAAAAGCTCCTTCCAGTGGTCACGCGGGAAAGGGGAGATAATCTAAAAATTTCGAGGTGGCGCTGTAACCAGCGTGTAAACAAAAACATAGCCTGTGCTTCAGACAATAAATTTATTAAACCAACGTAACATCCATCAGTATTTGAGGTTAATTTTTTCATTAGAATAGATTTTGTCACACGACTGCCAAAATAGGTATTAAAATAAGTGCTGCGTTACTGAAATATGATAAATCAAAAGAGGTCCTCCGTAGATTTCCAAAAAACCGCGGGTAATCCCCCTGTTTGCTAGGAACTGACACAAATGCATCCTAAAGCTTTTCATTGGTCGAGATATAAATAAATGTGACCCAGAAACATATGGGCACATGACTATGTATAGGATTCCCCGTCACTCTGAGTCTTGTTTACATAATAAATACTTCAACCGGAGGTCAAAATTCAACACTTTTCAAACGTTTTTGGAGTTATTTCGGCGCAAAATTAAGCAAATTATGTCATATTTAACAGTTTTTAACCACGAAATTGATTAGGACAATGAAGGGTGATGATGTTTCCAGGATTTTAAATATATTTTACTTAAAAATGATGATGGGTTGAAGGCTTTAAACCGTCATTTGTTGATGTTTTTCATGTTGCTTAAACTCCTCGTATTACATTTTCTGTAGTTATTTAATTATGCTGCAGTGTGTAACAGATGTATGTAGTACATTGAAACTGGGTTAATCTATGAACGAATTTGTCAATATAAATGACTTCAGTTGTCTGGAAGTACCCCCCTTTTTTTCCCAAAAATTTCAGCAAGGGGTCAGTCAAAAGTTATTGTCTGGATAAAAAGCCTACGCAAGTGCAAAGTGTAAGCACTCAGTTAATCTTTGTTTAAAGCCATTTTTTAGGGTAATGGTTACAGTCATTCTTTGATTCAGTAAATATTACAATCTGAAATCAACATCAATTTTAAAAAGTACCAATCAACAAATATTAATCTGATGCATCAATAATGTTCACTTGATTTTTTTTTCTTCGTTCTTTTTGTTTATATAAAAAAACTAAGCAAGTTGGAAGTTGACACTCACACATGTTTATAAATGTCTGTCCTGTCCTTATCATGCATATCAAGCAACATCGTGTACACTAACCATTCATGTTTGAGTGTGTCTGGGCCCTGGGGCATGTTTTACTCTTGAGAACTTGAGATTAACATTCAATAGGAATGCCCGAATGCCTAGTACATCCAATTCATAATACATGTTAGAGCTATATGACCATTTAAAGCATTAACAAAAATTGCTGAATCACTTCTAAGGTCTACTTTGAAATTGGCATATGAAAGTCTCACTCTGATTTTGATGATCCTGTTTTGTTGCATTGATATTAATGCTTGACCCACATTCTGATTTTACACGAATCTACAAGAAAACAAAGCTTGGACACAGGATCTATAGTTTAATCAGAATCATACCATTCCTTTATCTGTGTGCTGATTTTTCTGCAATATAATACTTTTTCACACATTTTACTCCATTCTAAAAGCACACAATTGCAATAATTTGCAAAATCATGTGATTACATATAGGAAACGGGCACCAGGACAACTCATTCCTAATACTACACAAGGAGCAGGATCTACTTGCTCTTCCAGAACACCTGATATCAATTGTATGTTGTGGGGCAAGTTGCTCGGTTTTCTTTTTTCTAATTTGAATATTAGTTTAGACTTTTCATCAAAAAAGTATGAAAAAAGAGAGACTACTGAAAATGATTTATTTAGGTGCAGGGGTTACCACACTTCAGAAAAACAGTGAAAAGTTGTCATGATAGGCCATTTGAGAGACCTCAAGGATACCTCACTATGTCTTGGAGAACTGAACGATTTTAAAACCTTTCTGTTTCAGTCCTTCACACCTAATCAATCATTAAGACTATCAAGTTGACTTTTTATATCTTTGATTTTTTTTATGCCTCAAATACTACATACACCTATGAATATGCTAGCTTTGCATATCTATGAATCTCAGGTTTTTCAATGACAATAAGTTTTATTGTATTGCAACAGCATTATTGTCTCATGTACATTTACCCCATGTTATCAATATAAAATAGTTGAGTGTTTCACATTGTATATTTAAAAATATAAAAATGTTTAGAAATAAACGTTTATTAAATGATAAATAAATACAGTCATAAAAATAATGTTAAAATGAAACATACGTAAAAAATAAGAGTATTATTGTTAAAAAGTCCAAGTTAAAAGTAAAATCATGTCAAATAGTCCTCTGTCCCATACATGTAAATCCTCAAAATAGAAATCCTGCTTTCTTATTCCTAGTGTTATCTGAAAATATATAATATATGCAGATGATATTATCAAATGAAAATGATTTCGAACTTTTCTACAGTTGTTATATGAAATTATAATATATTTTAATTGTCTACAAATTTCTATGTGGTCCAAAAATGAGAAGGTTAACATTTCAATTGGAATTGAATGTTTTTTATTTGAATCCACTAATGGAAAACTAATCAGATGTGATTAATTGCCAATGAGACAACTATCTCAAAATACTCGTTTGGAGTGGATATATAGGCATTTTTTTGCTACATGAAAGCCTTTAAACATGAGAAAATCCCATAATGTATATACTATGATTGTTTTCAGATGTTTTTTATTTCATTTAAATTGAAATCCTTCTTACTTTAATCTTAAACAATCAAAAGGAGGTTCATATGATTCAACAAAAATAAAGAAATTATTTTAGACTTTTCATGTAAATAATTGATTTATTTTTAATGACTGTATATTATATGTCAAAGAAGAAGGTGGGGGATGTTGCAGGGGTCCTGATCCCAAAATCCCGGGCTAAAAACATGATCTTCTGAGGTCCAAAATTAAAAAAAAAAACATGAAAGAAAATCCTGGATCCCAAAATCCTTAGCTTAAAAACACCCAATCCAGAAGTCCCGAAAAAAAGTCCAGCCCTCCATCAAGAAAAGTTAATAATCATATACAGCAACACAAATTTTCTATTTATTTATTCATTTACTTCAATACCTTAAATCCATCAACATAACAACATATCACTCTTTTTTTTATAGATATATTAAATAATGTTTAAATAAAGTATAACTTAGTATGCAACATTAAATTATCTTACATGTATCTGTTATTTAAAAGGTAACTTTTCATTCAATCATTCATATCTTTAATTCTTCATACCAGTAATTGATATTAAATGTATCCACCACCAATAAAACCTGGCCACAACACATAGCCAATACTGAATGTGGCAATAAAATTCAACAATAAATCACATAATTTGGGGTTTTTTTTTGCATCGAAGGAGGGGCAGAATTTATACTGTCCTACTGGTTAATATTTCATATACCTGAAATCTTTAAAAGATATTTTACATAGATATAGGAAGATGTGGTGTTAGTGCCAATGAGACAACTCTCCATCCAAATAACAAATTATAAAAGTAAACCATTATAGGTCAATGTACAGCCTTCAACACGGAGCCTTGGCTCACACCGAACAACAAGCTAAAAAGGGTCCTAAAATTACTAGTGTAAAACCATTCAAATGGGAAATGCTTATATGCACTATTCAGCAAAAATAATAGTACTGTTGTTCAGATAAACAAGGGTCTGGATGGGGTGTTTTCCATTACTTTATCATTTATTCTTTTTTATATACTTTTTGTCCATCATTTCTCTTTTCTCAATATATAAATTAGCACATCAATAGTTTAAATAATTATGACGTCTGGATAGGATATTTTATAATTTTTTTCTAGGATGCATAGAAAGGCGTCTCAGATAAAAAAATAAAATAGCCTTCTCAGACGTCATAATTATTTTGACTAGCATGTCATTTCCTCAATTCCTTATTAGTATTACAGTCAATTTTCTCTTTTCTTTGTTCCTTTGGTCATAGTTCTCCAATTTTTTATACTTTTAGCCATAGTTCCCAGTGGCGGATCCAGGGATAGGGTTCCAGGATTGGAATCTCCCCTTTTTATAGACAATCAATGCATTTGAAAGGGGACATTTAGTTGGAACCCCCTTCATCCTGGGTGAGGGAACCCCCTTTTCAAAATGGCTGTATCCACCCCTGGTTCCCTATTTTGTGAACCCTCACCCTGTACTATCTGTAAGAAATGATGGATAGAGGTATAGCATAAAATTAAACTATACTTATGTGGTTGTTATATTTTTCCTATAATTTTATTTTGTTTGTTTTTTTTTTTTTTGTCACACACTTTTTGGGTTCAAAAATAATAATATAAACCCATTTAATTAACCTTTGTACTATTCGAGACAACCAAACAAATCGGCACAAATGCTTTACACAACCGTAATAATTTGATTAAAATTTAAATGCTAACATTGACATGCCAAAATTCAAGTTTTAATCAAAATTGAAGTCTCGGGCTGAGAAAGGGGCGTTTAATTCGTGTGGTCTGTGGGAATTTAATGGATTTCAGCATCGAAAAAGAGGCAAACATATAGCCATAACCCGATCTGATCAATAAATTATGTTATGGATAATGTTCATATCTTTCTACTAACCATTAAAAGTAATAATAATATGATTTCGTGAGCTCAGAAACCTTAATCTGTTGAAAAATGGCGTCGATTTATGTGCTTCCTTTTCGCAGTCTCAGTTACAATTTGACAAGGAGTGATGGGTATTTATGCAAATATTTAGGGACTCCTATCATCATAGATACTATTTTTGGTCATTTTATATTTAAATAGCCAATAGGATGCAAATGTGTCAGTTATTTTCAGAAGCGGAAAACACCCGCCATATTTTTATCTTCCAAAATAACAACGTCTCTTGCCATTTTCAGATGTTTGTTTCTTGTAAAATAAAATCTCCTAAGAAGAAAATATTGTCACGGCCAGGAACCATGTACCATACGCCGAATATCTATGAAAAAATATTGTACGCACAAGAGCCTGTAGAGGTCTTAAAGAAAAACAAACAGCCAGGCTGTTTACAGTTTTTATATTTATTTTCCTTACACAAAGAGTCGTAATGCTCATAGTTGATAAAGAATGTGTATTCTTATACATAAATATTGTTGTAGTTATAGAAATTCATAGTAACATCGGTTTTGTTACAAACGTTATAACGTTTAGAGATGTGTATTGTAATTTTATACACATCTATGACATTGTCATTCTTTGGAATGTGACGTAAACAAACACTGTCTAGAACAAGGTAGATAATCTGGATGCAATAATCGTCGTTCTCGGCGTACACAAGTCTTACCAGCTTAAATGAATAGTCCATAGAACACACATAATCCTAGGAATAACTTCATAACAATTTTAATAGAAGGTGACAGCTGAATATACAAATAGACGGTCTAGAGTTGATAACAAACTGACGTTGTTCCAATCGAAATCTAGACGGCACAATATTCATGGCTGTTTCATGCGGCTAATCACTTAGAAAACTCGTATCATAATAAACGAGACATGCTTAAATTCCTCTCCATGTCTAGAATATAATTATACAAATTTCCCGAATATGTTAATACGGAATAAAGAGATATTTACAAAAGTCTGTTCAGGTAGGAAACGGAAGTATGACGTTTCCCGTAGAAATCACTTTCTGATTGGCTGATTGGTTGTTGAGGTAACCATAGGGGACCTCGTGAGAAGCACGAGGATATTGCACGTAAATATTATTATAAAACATCATGCACAGACTGTGTTAAGCAGTCTGGCTTCAAGACTCAAGGCGGAAGCTAAAAATAAAGAGAACTGCTAGGCGGAAGGCAAGAGCAGTTTTAATTATTTGTCTAAAAGAGAAACAAGGAAAGGTTTCTATAGACGGAATATTTCTGAAAGAGAAATTAATTTAATATACAAAGAGGGTGTCTTTTACTTACACTTAGTTACGTAATAAATTGTGAACGGTGTTCGTACATAACAATTAAGGTTCAGAAGTACAAAAGTTGAATTTAAATATAAATTCAGCTAAAAGCAAATAAAGTATTATTTAAGGAAAAATATATGTATATTTATTTCCTATAGAAAGTTCCTGAATATAAAGGAATTTAGTTACTTGTCCGAATTAAGGCAACAGTATAAATTATATTCGTACAAATAAATAACGTATCGAGTTAGATACTTTATAAATTGTATAGAGTTATAATATAGAATATTACTACGTCATAGCAACCGTCAGTTAAAGAAAGAAGACTGTCTTTTATTTCCATATCTATATAAAGGTTCCGAGTATTTTTCCGCAGAAAAATACATTGTGCAAGAGGATCAGGCAGCTACCCGGAAATATATTGACAATAATAAAACATTTTTTATTCGTAATATATTATAAATATTTCATATACATAATTAATAAATTATATATTGTATATCCAACTTTCTCATTCATATTCACCAAAAGCCAGAGACTCAACGATCCCTTATAGATAACATAATGTTGTGGCTATATTAAAGGTTCTTGTTGTATTTAGTAGTCTTGTCTGGATAGTACAGTCCTTTCTTGTATATTGGTGTAACTTTGACCGGTAAAACTATAAACAGTCAAAGTCCCACTATTATACGAATCGTTTTTATCACACGGTTTAAGGTACACAAGAACTAAGCATAGCCCCACGGCGTTACAATATAGCATAGTCACCTGTAAAACTTACCAATATAACTAATTAATGATGAAATGACACAAGTTTAATTGTCTTAAATAGTAAATTTCTTGAAAAATCACACATCACGATGTAAACAAATTACCGAGATGGCGCGATACTGTCGCCGTCTATGTAAAAATCGCGATTGTCGCCCTTGATTTTTTGGCCGTTACGTCATATGGCTTTCCCACTGATTAAATTGAGTCTTCCACGATCTTGGAAGTTTAACGTAAGGCAAAGGGATGTAACTCATTTTATTTACGACAAAATCGTTAGTCATAATAATTCATAAACTTTTTTGATTGGCTTATTAATAGGTCGTCAATTCATTTGCATATCTTTATAAATTCATGACTTTAAGTTCACTCACATGTGACCTCAAATCCGGTTTCGTTAGATCTCCCACGCGACATATCAGAAACAGAAGCGATGAGAGATCGGTTTTTAATTAGATTGCCCCTGAAAATACTGCTGAAATTCTTAATGGAGATCTGAATAAAATTCATATGTGGTCCTCTAAGTGGCTTGTAAACTTTAACTCACAAAAAACAGAAACCATGATTATTTCAAGAAAATCAATCAAAACTAGTCATCGCATCTAAAAAATGAATGACACTGATCTTCAAAAAGTGTCTACTCATAAACATTTTGGTATTATTCTTTCAAATAATGGATTATGTAATATTCACATTGAATATATAGTTAAACGTGCATACAATAGAATAAATATCCTTAGGAAGATGCGTTTTATACTGAATAGGTTCACTTTAGAAAAAAATGTATTTTTCATACATTCGACCAATATTAGAGTACGGGGATGTCATTTGGGATAATCAAACACAATACTTGATAAATAAAGTGGAAAATGTTCAAATTGAAGCTATGAGAATTGTAACGGGTGGGAATAAATTTAACTTCGATACAGATGCTTTATAAGGACACGGGTTGGGAAACACTTTCAGAAAATAGGGAAAAACATAAGCTCACTATGTTTTATAAAATGGTGAATAAGGAAACTCCATATTATTTACAAAACTTGGTACCAAATCAAATAGTTAATTTACATAACCATTTCACTCGTCAGACTCAAAATACTTCGGAAATTCGTACAAGAACCAATCTATACTCCGATTATTTCCTTTCTTCGTCTATTAAATTGTGGAATAAGTTACCAGACCAAACGAAAAATTCTACAACTTTAAGCATTTTTAAAAAGTCGTATAAAAAACCCAAATAATGAATGCCCAAATTTTTACTACACTACAGTTGGGTGCAGACCAAGCATTACATAAAGTAAACGCAAGTTAACGCCGCGTGCACATATTTCGTTAGTTAACTTCAAATCTCCCGTTTACTAGTAAACGCACGTTTACTATAATTACGTTAACGTGGCTGAAATGGAAATTTCTAATGTCTACCTTAGTAAACGGGCGTTTACTATGTGTCCGTTTAGTCAGTAGTAAACGGGCGTTTACTTCAGAATTCTTCAAATTTATTTTTACGTGCACTTAAAAGTAAACGGGCGTTTAGTACAGATTTTACAAGTATATTTTTACGTGCACTTGGAAGTAAACGCACGTTTACTTTTCGCGTTAACTGATTGGGTAAATTTAGAAATAAACTTCAAGTTCATTTGCACATTTATTTTATAAAAACGACCTTTAGTCTTAATATTTTACGTATATGTGTTTCAAACCAGAACAATTCAAAAACTCTTTTAATTCGAAATATTAAATTACACAAAATCACTTTCATTAAGTCCATTAACTTTACTGATTGGCAGATTTTCTATATTTTTCTTCCAAAAGTTACATGTGCAAATATCGATACGAAAAGAAAGGTTATCCGAGACATCGGGAGAATATTTTAATATGATGGGATATAAACATCATGGTTTATATTGTTTCGTTCCCCATTCATAATTGTCTCTTCGAATTCCTACTATAACTCGGGGTATTTAATACATGATTTTTAATCGAAATTCACCTTGTTTGCCTTGGATTTATATGATAAGATTCTGTTTTGACAAATGATAAAAAAAAAGACGTAAATTGTAAAGTGTATTGAAAGGGATATCGATAAAGGGTAATATAAGTATGTACATTTGTACCGGTCATCTCGTCAATTTAAATGTTCAAATATTGCTATCTTTACATGGATATAATAAACTAATTTACTATGCAGCTATATATAGTGCTAATATGGTCTGTTTTGGTTAAAATTCGAGTCAGTCTGAGGTTAGAAAACTACTGAAATTTGTTTCAATATTCAATATTTTGAATAAAAAAAGTACATGCTGGCACTCTAAATTGATGCAAACAAAATTTTTTAGTCATAATATTCAAATATTGCTACCTTTTTCATTATACAATCAATCCTTACATGAAAATATAACTCATGTACTATGCAGCTATATAGATTTACATAATAGAATGCTTATATGGTCAGTTTTGGTTGTTGCGTACAAATAATCTTATTTTATGAGTCAGTCTGAGGTATGAAAACTACTGAATTTTTTTATGATTCAATATTTTGAATAAAAAAGTACATGCTGGCACTCTAAATTGATGCGAACAAAATTTGTTAGTCATTATATTCAAATATTGCTACCTATTTTCTTATACAATCAATCCTTACATAAAAATATAACTCATTTACTATGCGGCTATATAGATTTACATAATTAAATGCTTATATGGTCAGTTTTTGTTGTTGCGGACAAATTATTTTATTATATGAGTCAGTCTAAGGTATGAAAACTACTGAAGTTTGTTTATGATTCAATATTTTGAATAAAAAAAGGACATGCTGGCGCTTTAAATTGATGCGAACAAAATTTTTTTATTCATAATATTCAAATATTGCTACCTATTTTATTATACAATCAATCATTACATGAAAATATAACTCATTTACTAGACGGCTATATAGATTTACATAATTAAATGCTTATATAGTCAGTTTTGGTTTGTGCGGACAAATAATTTTATTATATGAGTCAGTCTGAGGTATGAAAACTACTGAATTTTGTTTACGATTCAATATTTTGAATAAAAAAAGGACATGCTGGCCCTCTAAATTGATGCGAACAAAATTTTTTATTCATAATATTCAAATATTGCTACCTATTTTATTATACAATCAATCATTACATGAAAATATAACTCATTTACTATGCAGCTATATAGATTTAAATACTAGAATGCTTATATGGTCAGTTTTGGTTGTTGCGGACAAATAATTTTTATTATCATGATTATATGAGTCAGTCTGAGGTATGAAAACTACTGAATTTTGTTTACGATTCAATATTTTGAATAAAAAAGGGACATGCTGGCACCTTAAATTGATGCGAACACAATTTTTTAGTCATAATATTCAAAAAATGCTACTTAGTTTATTATACAATCAATCCTTACATGAAAATATAACTCATTTACTATGAGGCTATATAGATTTACATAATAAAATGCTTATATGGTCAGTTTTGGTTGTTGCGAACAAATAATTTTATTTTATGAGTCAGTCTGAGGTATGAAAACTACTGAATTTTGTTGATGATTCAATATTTTGAATAAAAAAGTACATGCTGGCACTCTAAATTGATGCAAACAAAATTTGTTAGTCATAATATTCAAATATTGCTACCTATTTTCTTATACAATCAATCCTTACATGAAAATATAACTCATTTACTATGCGGATATATAGATTTACATAATTAAATGCTGATATAGTCAGTTTTGGTTGTTGCGGACAAATAATTTTATTATATGAGTCAGTCTGAGGTATGAAAACTACTGAATTTTGTTTACGATTCAATATTTTGAATATAAAAAGGACATGCTGGCCCTCTTAATTTATGCGAACAAAATTTTTTATTCATAATATTCAAATATTGCTACCTATTTTATTATACAATCAATCATTACATGAAAATATAACTCATTTACTATGCGGCTATATAGATTTAAATACTAGAATGCTTATATGGTCAGTTTTGGTTGTTGCAGACAAATAATTTTATTATATGAGTCAGTCTGAGGTATGAAAACTACTGAATTTTGTTTACGATTCAATATTTTGAATAAAAAAGTACATGCTGGCACTCTAAATTGATGCGAACAAAATTTTTTAGTCATAATATTCAAATATTGCTACCTATTTTCTTATACAATCAATTCTTACATGAAAATATATCTCATTTACTATGCGGCTATATAGATTTACATAATGAAATGCTTATATGGTCAGTTTTGAGTGTTGCAGACAAATAATTTTATTATACGAATCAGTCTAAGGTAAGAAAACTATTGAATTTTGTTTGCGATTCAATATTTTGAATGAAAAAGGACATGCTGTCACTCTAAATTGATGCAAAAAGAAAAATTATGTTATAATATTTAAATATTGCTTCCTTTTTTATTATACAATCAATCTTTATATCAAAATATAACTCATTTACTATGCCGGCTATATAGATTTACATAATAAATTGCTTATATGGTCAGTTTTGGTGTTGCAAACAAATAATTATATATTACGAGTTAGTCTGATGTATGAAAACTACTGAATTTTGTTTACTATTCAATATTTTAAATAAAAAGAGGTCATGTCCGTCAGGCTGGTACAAAAATTGCTGTCAATTGTTACGTATTATATGGTCAACTATATCCTACAAACCCACAAGGCATCATTTTCAAAGAATAACTTTATAAGTCCAACTTGTAAACTCTGTGGTAAAGCGGATGAAACGGTGGAACATTTTATTCTATTGTGTGAAAAGTTAGAAGAGACAAGAATACCACTTTTGTCAAAGATCTTAGATAATGGAAGCCTGATCCTAGCCAAAGTTGCAACTTCGTTTCCAATCGATCTTATCCAACTAATCATCAATCCGTTCTGTTATGTAGACATTAATGCAAACAGAGCTGTTTTTGAGGAAACCAGTAATATTTTGGAACCCCTGTGTAGACAGTTGCTTTATAATATGCATAACAAACGCTATGCTTTATTAGCTAATATAGATAAGCAAGGCAGTAGAAAATCTAACTTCTAATTGCTTAATAGTGTAGTTTAGTAAGACTGGCCTTGCAAGTACATATCGGGCACACATGGTCCCAGAATGAGTTGTTTTTGTATTCAAAGAACATTTTAGTTTTATTTCTATCAAAGTTTTTTCTAATGTTTTATTTTGTGTATGTAACATAAATTCTTGAGGTGGCGGAAAATTTTAATATATGAAGTGATGCGCGTTGTATTGTGTTATATTGCGTATTGACATTTTCCTCTGTGTGAATGGAGGTGTGCCTTGATTGGCAGAATTACGATTACAGATACAGATACAGATATGGCATGAAAATATAACTGAATTACTTCTATATAGAATAAGATAACTTGTTAAGAGGTAAATATTGTCAGTTTTGGTTAATGATATCAAATAATTTTGTTTTACGAGTCAGTCTGTCTAAGATGAGAAAACTATTATTTGCGAAGAACAAGAAATTTACTTTAATTATTGTTCAATTAAATACAAATGTGTGACATTTTTAAATAACTTTAATCGTCAATATGTCAAGCAGAAATGACCGGTTGGTCAATTAATTTTGATGTTCCTTATCATTTCATATTTTAGGTCAGTGTATCCAGGTTACGATGACAATCTGCGTTAACGGCCGTTTACTACAAACAGTAAACGCGCGTTTACTTATTAGGAAAATAGAAGACGCGCATTTTTCCACGTTAACGCGGAGGTAAACGGGAAAGTAAACGCCCGTTTACTCTTGACAAAATTAGAAGACGCGCCGTTTTTGCGTTAACGCGGAGGTAAACGCGAAAGTAAACGCCCGTTTACTTTTAATGTCTACTGCAATTTCGGAGTTAACGCACAGTTAACGCGGCGTTTACATGAAGTGCACGCGAGTAAACGCCGCGTTAACTTTTTCGGCCCGTCTACATGTAAGGCTTGGTCTGCACCCAACTGTAGTACAAGAATGGGTCAAGTATTACATGCCAGATTAAGGATGAATAGTAGTTATCTGTAAAAAATATGACGAATTGCGTAATGACGTTATTTTCTCAATTAATTATCCAGTCACACTAAACACGAATTTACTTTTATTTGGATCACAAGCTCTAAATTTAGACCAAAATAAAGATCTTTTGGAAAAGTACAAAAATTCCTACTAAAGTGCAAGAGATTTACAAGTTAAATTGTTAATCACTATTCTCACTAAGTTGCATTTCATTTAAGGTAACACGATACCGAATGACGTTACGCCATGGGTTATCGTTCCTGACGTTATCGAATAACGTTCAAACATATAAGCCAATGCAGCAGGTTTTGTGTGCCATGGTAACTTTCCCTAGATGCAGAGTGCCGAGAGTTTTGATGCAATACGTAAATGTAGCGGTTATTTGACATAGATTGTTTTATCGTTTTCAGGCAATCATTCTGCTCATTGTTAATCTTTAAAAAGTATTACTTTACTTTTTAAATATTCTGTTTCTTTGATATTTTTAGCATCTTCACACTTTATCTATATATGTTCTTATGCATAACAGACACAGTTTTATCACTTTATTTTTTTTTCTTGGTCTAGATATAGGAAGATGTGGTGTGAGTGCCAATGAGACAACTCTCCATCCAAATAACAATTTATAAAAGTAAACCTTGGTTTATTTTTGCAATAAATACTTATTCATGATTCACGCCGTATCCCCATGAAATTTTGTTTTGAATGTAGAAATCTAATTTATAGAAGCTTAGGATGATGTGTGAAAAAAAGGGGAATTTTACAACTATAAACGCGTTTTAAATTAAATGGTCATCAAAAACACCGCTCGGACAAAATTGAAATTAATTTGGATGAGAATACGGATTTAATTAGGGGAAAAGCACAATCCAAGCAGACGTTGAAAATCATACAGAAAATAGTTTGTTTGTATGGAATGTAAAAAAAGTGGTTATTTAGCCGAATAACTTTTCCTGTGTTCCATGTGTAAACAGTCTCTGAAATTCATTGGTCTGTACAGAGTAAATTCGATATAGTTTTGGAAATATTTTAAAATACAGTGCCAGCTTTGTAATCGTATAAACCAGGTCTACTCAGGACGGACAGCAACATCGGAATAAAGTATTATAAAGTTAACGAAGACTGAGAAATATATGGGCACTTGATTCGGCAGAAATAAAATAACAAAATTCAGGTTCCGTTACAGTCTGAATAAAGCCAGCCCCGAGTATCCACTTCCGTCTACAAACGCAAGTTGATAGTTGGGGCTGGCTGTAGTCAGACCGGTTCCGTGTTCCCTGATTCCGTTATAATTTTTTTCTTGAAATTTACATGCAAACGACTGACTTTTTATTCAAACGGCAAGAGACTGTAAAAAAGCTAGATCTTGAAATCATTTAAATTTTATATTCGTGTTAATTTACGCTTGCATGGGTATTCGGTGTTTTTTAGTTTTGAGTTGGAAATAATGTACATGTACAAGCTGGGAGAAAAAAAAAGACTGAAAGAAAATTAACAAAGTTACCTTTTAGGGCTCTAAGGGCCATATTGCTCGCATACTAGGCGTCGGAAAAGGCCCGGAAAGTTTCTTTCTTAAAATTAGTTTTTAGAACAAGTATATAAGTATATATATATAAAAAAAGAAGATGTGGGATGATTGCCAATGAGACAACTGTCCACAAGAGACCAAAATGACTCAGACATTAACAACTATAGGTCACCGTACGGCCTTCAACAATGAGCAAAGCCCATACCGCATATTCAGCTATAAAAGGACCCGATAAGACAATGTAAAACAATTCAAACGAGAAAACTAACGGCCTTATTAATATATATTTAAAAAAAGGGACGAAAAACAAATATGTAACACATAAACAAACGACAACCACTGAATTACAGGCTCCTGACTTGGGACAGGCACATACATAAACAATGTGTATAGCGTCAGTTAAAATTTTCCCGACCATCACGGATGCCCTGCCTCTATTGCAAAACCTACCTACATGTATTGTATTTATTGTTAACTTGTTCTCGTCCTGAACATGCATGAAATATTTTCCACTGGACGTTAACCAACCAATAATCAAAGCAATCAATCCTACAATTTACACCCGTAACTTGGAACTTTAGTTGTTAAAATTTAAATCATTGCCTCTAATTTTTTCAAAAATACGACAAATTTTAAACGCAGACCGCGAGGAAGACCAAAATCGAACAGTTACTAAAAACTAAATACATTTGTATCTATGTTACCGCCTGCTCATTATGGAAGTGGGGTAACATGATACTTTATTTATAATTCAATCCCTCCCCGTAATCGATCTCTCTTACCTACTTAATGTAGTAAGCGGAATATAATGACTGAATTATTCGGGTTAACAGTTTGGAAGGTTTGTCCGACTTGCTGAGCAAACAAGTAACACATTTACACCACGCAGAGAACACTATACTACATGTATTGTATGACAGCTGTTTATCATTCTTTTGATGTTTTTCAGCTTTTGATTTCGTCATTTGATAAGGGATTTTTTCGTTTTGAATTTTTCTTGGAGTTTTGTTATTTTATTTTTTGTAATGTGTATTTTATCAGGATCATTGTTTTTCCTCATTATTTTTACAAATAACAGAATTATTGATCTTTTTGAGTGATGCATCAAATGTGCCTTTTATAAACAACTGTTTTCAAAATTGTATTGTATCGTCCCGAGCCTGCATGAACTATTTGCCACTGAACGTTAAACAACCATCAAACCGAGTAATTAAAAAACTGTTAAATGAATCAATTTTTTTAAAACACTATATTTCTGCATTACGGGATGCAGTGATGATACCACCATTGTCTAATATGATGGAGTTAAAAATCAGTAATTTGGATAAATCTCACGTGAAATGTTTCATTTAATTTTCACGTAAATCTGAAGGTACTTTTTATGGTTTTAATCAAATTTTAGAACAAAGATATTATTTAAATAATTTTATTTCAAATATTTACGTGAACTAAACGTGTAAAAAATTCCGGTGATTTATGCATGAACTATTATCATAAATTAAGATTCACATGAAACCTGTTCACGCAAGTTTCAAGTATATGCTCGTTTGATGTGAAAATCAGACGGTATTAATATTAATTCATATGAGTGAAATTCCATGTGCAGGATGAAATAAAATTATATTTGATTCAGTAGCATTTTATATTGCATTACTAGGAACTTTACGACAGTCGACAGGGGAAATGAAAACAAAATATACTCATTCAGATCCCGACACATATTTTTCTCTCCATTCCTCTGAGAAGGAATAACGTTATATTCCGTACACCATAACGTCACACGTTTTTGGTCAAGTTCTAGGCCTATCGATCAACTTTGAAGCCATTTATTTCAAAAACAAGGATGGTGACATATGAGTTTCTATACGTGTATGGATTCACTATGCAATCCTGGATATTATGTTAGTTTTTTGTTTTTCTCCGTATATAAGAAAATAGCCATCCATTCGAAAATCTAAAAAGGTAAGACGAAAAAAAGGCATTTTCCCTATATACCTAAGTAAATTTGTCGCCAAAATTGACGTTTTCCTATGAAAATTACAAAAAAACAAAAATGGTGACCCCCATTTTTTATTACATATTCCGATGTAACTCGATTCAAAGTAGACGTATGCCAAAAATTTTGGAAATCGGGAGATATGCCATTCGGTATCGTGTTACCTTAAACATGTGTGAAGTATTTCAGTGTAGTTTTTTTTTTCTTTTTTTTTTACTTTTTTTCTTTTTTTCCCTTCTTTTTTTGTTATATAGTTACTTAGTTTATTCTTGTTCCATATCATAGTAACATTGCATGCTATATTTATGTAATAGTTAACTGAAGTTGGTATTTCAAGGAAACGGATTAATATAAGCTATATATAGCTTGTTTCCGAATCCTATTATAATTGTGTATTTTGTATGATGATATATTTGTATTGATGACGAATAAATATGTTTAAACTAATAAAATTTAATCAACGTGTGGTTCGTTTGATCTCAGTTCTACATTGGTTAAAAACCGAGTATGACGTCGAATTTTCTTTGTTTCCTCTAAATTTCTGATTATGGACCCTATCAATTCAAATTTATTTATGATGAGTATTTACTCATCTACCTATGTAAAATTTAAAACCTGTCTAAAACAAATTATCCAAAATGCTTTTCAATATGAACATGGTAGCAAACGCTATTAACACATAATTGTTTAATGAACATTCTTTTTAACGTATCTCATCATACTTAATCAGCCAAAAATGACCTATTAAAGAGACAATGTCATAGATCAGTAGGCAGTAGTGTTAAAAAAAGTAACTTGATCAGAAATATCTTTCTACCAAATAAGTATAATATACTGAATAAGAATATATATTAAACATGTTAAATATGTTTGCAATTATTTGTGATTTCCATTTTTTTAGTAAAATTCAATGAAACAGATCAAACGGCAAATGTTATTGCAATTTATAGGAAAAGGCTATTTTGTATCACTTTAAATATGTATCACCAAAAGAAAATTACCCATATGATTATACTAACTAAAAGAGGTCTAGTACCATATAAGTTTATGAAAAATTAAAGATTAAATGGTGGTATCTTGGCTGACGTCATTTTGTTTATCATATCAGATACACAATTTTTACATGTCACCATGAAGTCATCAACGTTTTTTTCATGATTTACGCCGGTTTAAAATGGAATTAAGAATTAAATGACAAGAAATAACTGTAATATTTTGTCAGTCTATACGTGCGTTATTCAATGTGCACCACATTTTGTATGTTATTTCTTCATAAACAGAAAAAAAATGTTACAGTCATTCCTTTAATAGATCTGACTTGGTATAGACATTCTCAAATGAAGAAAAGGGTGAATTAAACCTGGATTTATAGCGCTAAGCCTGTCACTTGTAAGACAGTCGCATACCGAGCTTGTTTTCTGACAACACATTATTATTTCTACAATCTGATTACTTTGTTTATGAATAATTGATGAGACAATTTCTGCAAAATCAAAAGTCACAGATAGTATTAAGTATTATTAATTTCTTTAATTCTTCGTCAATTTATCCCTGTATGCAACCATTGTAGACACAAATTTAATCGGTTCGTTTGATCTCATTTCTTTATTGGTTAAAATCCGATTATGACGTCGAATTTTCTTGGATTTCTCTGAATTTCCCATTGTGACGGCATACAAACATGCGACCATGTCTAAAGACGTCACATAGAAAGATCACATTTTTTTGTAGATCATTCGAAAAGAAGAAATAAGTTTGCCTGTATATTGTTAGAACATTATTAGAGAATCAGATTCCACCACCAAATCTCATGTAATACGATATTTATTCACTCTCGACAGTTAAATTTAAAATATTTATAACGATCGTCGGACCTTACTTTTTAAATTTTAAAATTTAACTATCTCGATTTGATAAATATCGTATAACGATCGATGCAGTGGTAGAATCTTTATTTACCAAATAGTTGTTAGCTTAATATTACATGATATCTTACATTTTTAAGAATTTAATGATAAAATTGCTTTATCTATCTCTTGCAAAAATATGTTTCGAATGGCAGTTATTTAAGAAGCTTTGGTATTTCACAAGATGGAACTAAATAAAATTACACATGTTTCATTTTGTTTTCTGATAAATGTGTTTTAGTAGACATCTCAGTTTATTTGTCAAGAAAAAGTGGCTGAAAAACAGATTATTTTCCAGTTTAAGTTTTATACTATCATTTAAATAGATTAATTGTAACAAGTTTTTGCAAACAACAAATTTTCAAATTTTACTTTTGACCCCAATTTCACGTTCCACTGAACATTGAAAGTGGAAATGCCAGTTTCATGTTAAAGATTTTGGTCAAGGAGGTTTTTGTTGAAGTTGAAGTTTAATTAACTTGAAACTAAGTACGCATGTTCCCTATGGTATGATCTTTCTAATTTGTATGCCAAATTACATTTTTTACCTACTTTCACGGTCCATTGAACATGATAAATGTTAGTGCAAGTGGGGCATCCGTGTTTTTTGGACACATTCTTGTTTCAGTCTGATCCTACTTTAGTTTATTCTTAAAAAAAACAATATTGCTGATAAGCAGACATGTTAATTGAACAACACATATTTCTAAGTATATTTAAATTTTAATTTACTAGTTACAGATAATGTACATGATCAATAAAAACATGTTCGCCTATTAAATATGTTGTAACTTGTAAATAACTTGGTGATGAGAACATATTATATTAAATCCCTATTCAAATAATATAATTCTACAGACATATATAATGTTAATTATATCTTACCAATATCGAATATTCACTCATCTCTGAAGGTGATCTCTGTTTGTTCATACTGATATTGACACCTGAAGGATGAATACTAATAATTTCAAAATTTAGCAATTCAATTTATATACTATCTTATAAATCCATACTTCTGTAGTGATGCATCACCATCGAATCTTCACAAGTTCACATCCTTATCAATTCTCACTTGAAAAATGATTTTTCGAACCCTGAATACATGTACCATCAATTCAAATGTAAAATTGAAAACTCGTCTTCAACAAATTATCCCAAAATGCTTTTCAATATGAACATGGTACCATACGCTATTAGCACATGTGACATAAAGATATTGTTTAATGGACATCCCTTTTTACGTATCTCATCATACTTAATCAGCCAAATATGACCTATAAAAGAGGCAATATCATAGATCAGTAAGAAGTAGTGTTAAAGAAAAATAAAATAACTTGATCAGAAATATCTTTCTACCAAAATATATATTCAATATTTTGCAATTATTTGTGATTTCCATTTTTGTAGTGAAATTCAATGTAACGGATCAAACGGCAAATGTTTATTGCAATTTATAAGAAAAGGCTATTTGGTATCACTTTAACTATGTATCACCAAAAGAAACTGAAATAATATTACATACAATGTAGATTTGATTGCAAAATTTTGTTGTAAGAACACAACCTTGTAACCTTCGACCTTCGATATTTAATACTTGGATGCAGCTCCTCAAGATAATGTGTTGCATCCTATAAAAGATAATCGTTGAATATTTACTATTCAATTTTATCTTAGAATTAAGATATTATTGAGTTCATCTATTTTTGTGATCGTTGAAAAATCTACAAATATTCCGGTTTAATGATTGCCATTTTAGGAAAAGTTTTCTATTATGAAAACAATGCAAACCTTTCTAAATTAACAGTTTGTTTTGGATTCTAATGCAACTAAAACTATATAAATTCAGATCATGCCCTGATCTCTAATATAGTAAATATGTAAATATCTTCAAAAGGATACATGTGTCCTTCATTTTATTATATATCTTGTTTGTGTGCAGAGGTTCGTGTTTTTGAGGCTATATGTATATGTATCAACCGACTGGTATGCGTTCTGCATTGTCTGCTATAAATAAAATGTAGAATGCATATCAGTCTTTTTCCGGCATAAAACAAACGTTAATAATAGGAACTCCTGTGGTCCATTGTGGGAAGAAGATGGTAATTAAAGACCCTTTTATAAAGGGCACCTTTAATATAGAGCACTTACACCAATGCATTCGCTTTCAAACCTTTTTCTCTAACCTGATATACATTGATACACATTATAACTGTCCTTTTGTGTTGTTATGCATAACGCATAACGTCCAATAAAGACACATGTTAAAACATTGAATTTTCCCCAGAGATGTTTATTGAACACCCTTTGTTTAACTCTTGACACATTTACTCTTTTTTACAACTGACTTAAATGATATTAAAATGTGGTATAAACAAAAGTATTCTTCTGTGTCTAAGCTTTATTGGTGTGCATTAGTGGAATAGTGCAAAACTGTCATACTAAAACATGAATATTTACATTTTGTATCTATTAAGGTGGTACCTAACACTTTCACTAAAATTAAATTGGCTCGTTTAATTTTCATAAAATTTTGACAAAGTATTCACTTTGACCCTTTGACAAAAATATAAAAATTTCAAAAAATTTTAACCAACCATTTTATCAGAAAAATTACACTGGTTACATAGCAGTTTGACAAACACTAGTTTGGATCATTGAGAAGCTTAATAGCAATTAAAAAATCTTTCATAATTTCGAACATTACATTTATAGTTTAAGAAATTTCTTAGCGTTATAATACAGTGGAATATAAATCATTATATATTGGCAACTTATTTCTTGTTTATTTAATCTCAAGATGTTGTTGCACAGGACAAAATCATTATGTTTTTTTTTAATCTTCTTACCTGTGTCACCTATAATTTGTATCAGGACTTAATTTATGAAGAGGACTAACTAATGTAATGACCCATTAGCATCATTCATTTTCATAGCATTTTAAGATTTCTGAATATTTATATTTGAAATGATTCTAACTTTTGAATATTCGCATTTTTCTTAAAGTAGGATTAACATTGATAAAAAGAAAAGGTATGATAAGAACTTCCATTAGAGGGTATGTAGCATTACAAAATTGCGGGGGAAAATCAAATTGAAAAATACTAAGTATTCATAGTTCTTTTCTTACATGCTTAACTTACTGTACATGTCTTTGTTATTCACTGTAAACATGTTATACTATCACAAAACTATTCTCTTGTAAATCTAGACACTGCTAGAATGTCGTTCGTTATCGTTATAATTGTGCCATATATATGTATTGCTGATTAATGACAAAAAAACAGCAGATGCTTTTCAATTCATTTGTTTTTATTTAAAATTTAATGGATAAGTTAAATCGAAAAGACAGGTTTGTAACCATTTCAACACGTTTTTGTCTTTTGTCTGGTATGGATATAAATATACAGGCTGTCAAACAGAAACAACTCACAAAAATCATACATCCAACGATCTTGATGTTCATCACACACATTTAAAGGCGGCAACGTTTATTATTTTTTGCTATTTAAACATAATTCCATTGCACACTAACTTGTATTACCAAATTTTAAACTTAATCTGGTCAGGGAGGCCAAAATGCAAAAGTGTATTTCCTATCAAAATTAGTTAAATACTATTGTGTAAACATCTAAATTCGATAATATTAATTAAACATAATTTATATCACTAATATGTAAATAATAACTCAGACTTATAGAACTATACAAAGCTGGATTATATTTTTCCTGTGATCTTCTGAGTCCATTGATTAATTTTCTTTTTCCACTTTTTTTAACTGACCGTTTTGAAGGAAGTTTACACTGACACTGACTTCGAATAAATTACCTGTTCACTGAAAAATATACAGGAATCTGATGTACATTAATTGTCGTCTGTTTTCGATTCTCGTTTTTATATAGATTAGAACGTTGGTTTTCCCGATTTAATGGTTTTACACGAGTAGATTTTTTGGGCTTTTTATAACTTACTGTTCGGTGTGAGCCAAGACTCCGTGTTGAAAGTCGTACCTTGACCTATAATAATTTACTTTCATAGATTGTTATTTGAATGGAGAGTTGTCCAATTGGCACGCCTACCACATCTTCCCATATCTATACACAACTGACAATTTTGCCGTGTGTTTAGGGACTTTCCGATTTGATTTTCCTCTGAGTTCTGTATTTTTGTGATTTGAATGTTTTGATAAAATCATATAATATTCACATCACTGATAACCAATCTTCTTAAATGCACATATAAATACTGATAATTCCTCTTTAATGCACGCTTATAATGCATCCTCGTCTGTCACACTTCACTAATTATAAATCGACATACACTATCATGTGTGATGATATTTTCACATTTAGATGTAATGAATCGTCACCAATTGAAAAACTAATAACGAGGATTCTGATAAATTCACACTATTTTAAAAATGAATCGTCACCAATTTACAGACTTTTGACGAGGTCCTGATAAATTCACAGACTGTTGATGATGATGATACCCACAAATTCAAAGAAAATTGACAAGATTCCGACTTATTTGAAGATTCTGTTCAATTCAATAAAACAAAAAAAATCAAACAAATTGAAACTTTGTTTCGTCCCTCTTTAGTTTACACAAAACCGATTTTAATATAGTGTCAGCATATCAATTAGCCGTTGATTTTAATATAGTGTCAGCATATAAATTAGCCGTTGATTTTAATATAGTGTCAGCATATTGCTGTTGTTAAAAAGCTTCTTTGGTCCGATCCATCTTCTTTTTATTCTGAATCACCACAAACTAATGTTGTTATCAGATAGGTTTAATAAACAATAAATATGTGTTGGATTATAAACATGTGGGTCTTATTGTACAAATCTTTTTGCACTGAATCATTCTTTGTTTTGTTTTGTTTTCTTACAACGATTATATTTTTGTGTTAAAGTTTTAGATAAGATAGTTTAACAAACATATCAAATTCCGACGAAATTTCAAAACGGAAAGTCCCTAATCAAATTGCAAAATTAAAACATGATTAGATAAAAAATAATAACAAAATAGTCGTGTCAATAACATAGAGAGATGTTTTTATTTACTTGTCTAAATGATAGAAATCTAAAATTTGAACAAGTTATACATTCTAAAATTTATTTAAAAAAAAACTGTCCTATATTCTTTTGTGGTTTTCTATATTGTGATCTTATGCTATTATTTCAGAAAAAGGTTTGGTACCAATAAAACGTTAAATTCCGCTGCAAATGTTTGCACCTGTCATTAGTCGGGAATCTGATTGACAGTAGTTGTCGTCTGTTTATGTTATTTATACATGTTTCTCATTTCTCCTTTTTTATATTGATTAGATTGTTGGTTTTCCCGTTTGAAGGGTTTTACACTAGTAATTTTGGGACCCTTTCTAGCTTTTTGTTCAGTGTGAGCCAAGGCTCCGTGTTGAAGGCCGTGAATTTACCTGTAATAGTTTACTTTTATAAATTGTTATTTTGATAGAGAGTGGTTTCAATGGCACTCACACTACATTTTCCTATATCTTTTTATTCGATCTATATATTTCTGTAGCACAATTATATTTAATAGAATAGTGTTGATCATGGGTATTTGTTGTTTATATAAAATATACAGACATGGAACGAATTAATACATATTGTACATGCTTGTTACGTTATCATCTGTTTAAATATGCTGATAAGAACACGTTTCGTTGACATACTTAGTCAAATACTTTAATGGAAAAAATATTTGATTATGAATTATAAAATTAAAATATATTTATTCATATTCACAAAGGATTTTGAACAGGCTTCAAGTGTCTACATCAATCTGTTTCTTAAATTACTATTGTTAAAACAGATTTAAGGCAAAAATATTTTTTCGACCAACAGCTTTTTGCTTTATTGTTAGATTTTTGTTTGTATTTGAGTATATCTCATCTTAAAACCAATCAGTCGTTCATCAGTATTTTTAAATGTATTGAATAAATGTAATCCTAATATCACAAAATAAAGTAAGTTAAATAAGTATTCCTTCTGTTTTTATGTTGTCAACGGATTTGTATGTTATATATGTTGTTCATATTTATGCCATCCCGTCTACGACTGAAGTTATAATGTCTGTTATATGTGTTGATATTACAGCTTGGACTTACACCATTATTACTCGCTGTCCAGAAAGGAAACTTAGATATAGTCCAGTACCTGATCACTGTGGGCTGTCAAAGAGATGCAAGAACCAATGTAATTATGATTTTTATTTGATCCTTCTCCTCTTTATTGTGAATAAATACAAAAGCATGTTGTAAATCAGACAACTTTAATATATTCCTAATATAGTTAACACAATCTTGTTCCCTTTTCTAGAATGTGACCATCCACATTATACTTGTAACAGAGTTTGTACTAACATTATCAACCAGACCGTTGCCACATGTGTCATTTTATAGGGTTTGTCAAATTTTATCCGATAAAACATGATCAATCACCAAGTTTGTTTTCTTACAAAAATAATGTTATCAAAAATTTATATGTTTTGCATGATAATATGTTGTGGTAACTCCTTATTCAGATAATAATAATTCATGTAATTCTTTAGAAATAATTTAAATCATTTTGAATTAAAGCAAATACATTTAATCATTTTGTAAAATGATGTAGCGAAAGGAATTTATTGATTGGGTTAGTTCATACAATTTGTTTTCCATCAATGAATCTCAGTCATATGAGGCATATTTGATTTAGTTTTGTGATATTTTTGTCTGATTTTTTAAAATATCTGACTGTCATTGGTCAGAAGTTGATAAGAACAAGTTGTGGTACATTCTTAATAACTCATTATTATTTAAACCTTTACTTGTTATATTGAAATAGGTTTTGTTCTGGCAAATTTTACTTACATCAGTTTCACTTGAATTTAAATTCACGTGAATCTCTCGTGAATTTCCCGTAAATCTTATCTCAATCGAATTTATACGTGAAATCAGTTAATGCGAGTTTCATGTTAATCTCATGTAAAACTCATGTGAATTTCACGTGAACATCGTACTTTAAATATATGTTCAAATTTAATAAAAATCATGAAAAATACAAAATACAAATTTTCAATTGTGACATTCGTGTAAAAGTTTTCAGGTAATATTCAACTCAAACGACCTTATTCATGAAACGAACGCTTAAATGTTCATGTGGATTTCTCGTGAATTGCGATTCACATATGCAGCAAAATAACAACCCGTTGAAATTGAAAACCAAAATTGTGTAGGATATTGTTGTTGATTTAATATTTATGAATCAATCAAATGAAGGTCATCACTCACAATTGTACGGTCGCCATCATGAGCTGATTGACCATTATGACAAAAGTGTGTCAGAAATCATATCTGATATTCTTCCTCAGTCATAATAACCTTCCATCATTACCGAACTGAACAAAGAAATAACACGACGGGTGCCGTATACGGTGCAGGAAATGCTTACCCTTCTGGAGCACCTGATTTCATTCGAGTTCGTGTTGTTTCTTAATGATTATTTATAACTATTGATGTAAATGTCCTTTGGTTTTGTGAGTCTTTGTTTACTCCTTGGTTTTGATTATTATTGTCTTACATCAAAGTAAATAACTATGTTTGCGGACTATACCTGAGGTCTGCCGAGCCATGTGTAGGATACCGAGGAAGTTTTAAATATTTACATGAAAGTACATAACTATGTTTGCAGTCTATACCTGAGATATGCCCGAGCCATGTGTAGGATACCATGGAAGTTTTAAATATTTACATGAATGTACATAACTATATATATGTTTGCAGACTATACCTGAACAAGAAATTAAATTGGTGTGGCCTTAAAAGGTTTGATAATCGTCTACATGCATTACCGTAAAGCTATTTCCATAGATAAAATAATATCTATGAAATAGTTTTTTTTTACCTTTTTCTTAAATTGATGTAGTTTTCTCTTGCGATCTCTGAAGATTGAATTATGCTACAGAATTTTAAATTTGAAAATTATAAAAACATTACTTTGACATGTTTGACTTTACTTTGTGAGTACAAAATCTCAATGATTGATTGTGTACCCTTGTTATTTTCTGATCACCCTTATTACAACACTATCTTTCTATTTCCTCTGTGAATACAAGATCTCAATGATTGATTGTGTACCCTTGTTAATTTGTTATCACCCTTATTACAACACTTACTTTCGATTTCCTCTGTAAATACAACATCTCAATGATTGATTGTGTACCCTTGTTATTTTCTGATCACCCTTATTACAACACTTACTGTCGATTTCCTCTGTGAATACAAGATCTCAATGATTTATTGTGAACCCTTGTTATTTTGTTATCACCCTTATTACAACACTTACTGTCGATTTCCTCTGTGAATACAACATCTCAATGATTGATTGTGTACCCTTGTTATTTTGTTATCACCCTTATTACAACACTTACTGTCGATTTCCTCTGTGAATACAAGATCTCAATGATTGATTGTGTACCCTTGTTATTTTGTTATCACCCTTATTACAACACTTACTGTCGATTTCCTCTGTGAATACAAGATTTCAATGATTGATTGTGTACCCTTGTTATTTTGTTATCACCCTTATTACAACACTTACTGTCGATTTCCTCTGTGAATACAACATCTCAATGATTGATTGTGTACCCTTGTTATTTTGTTATCACCCTTATTACAACACTTACTGTCGATTTCCTCTGTGAATACAAGATCTCAATGATTGATTGTGTACCCTTGTTATTTTGTTATCACCCTTATTACAACACTTACTGTCGATTTCCTCTGTGAATACAAGATCTCAATGATTGATTGTGTACCCTTGTTATTTTGTTATCACCCTTATTACAACACTTACTGTCGATTTCCTCTGTGAATACAAGATCTCAATGATTGATTGTGTACCCTTGTTATTTTGTTATCACCCTTATTACAACACTTACTGTCGATTTCCTCTGTGAATACAAGATATCAATGATTGATTGTATAGCCTTGTTATTTTGTTTATCAGTAATCTAGTTGAACTAAAATGTTACAACTAGAAAAGTCTGTAAAAGTTGAACAATTGGAACACTGTTTTATTCTTACTGATTCTATGAATTTGAAGCAAATCCTATATTATATTGATAGATAAATATGCATGTTCCTGGTCATGATCACAGTCAGGTCACTATCAACGTCGGTTAGATATAAAAAAAAAAAAAACTTATCGTTTGAGTAAATGGCCACAATTCAACAATTTACTTTTAAAAAAGTAAAATAGCCAGGACCTCACAACTTTTAATCGGTCAGGTCATTGTCAACGTTGGTAAGGTCACGTTTTCACAAATTTCTAATACTTTAATCATTTATTTTTATTCTTTTTTATGTATTTAATCATGAAATCTTATTATCTTTCAAAGTTGAGATAAATCCCTTTAGAAACAGAGAAGTAAGAAGCATTTTCCATTTGGTCCGGTCATTGATAATGTTGGTCAAGTCATAATCATTTGACGTTTTCGAATTGTTTGAAACAAACATTGTTTTGCTTTCTGCTGTATGTGTATTATAGGCGGAATTTGATCATATATCAAATTTGAGATAAATCATTTGAGATATAAAAAAAAATATAAGCATGTTTTATTAGGTTCTGTATTTGTCCTGTCATCGGTCCAGTCATTAGTGTAACTCATATTTAAACAATGTTTTAACAAAGCGCAAACCCAACGGTATGGAATAAAACTAACGGTGAAGAATTTAAAAACAACGGGTTAGTTTTTCATGCTGAAGAATGACAAATCAATGCGTTAGTTTTTAGTACTAACTCGTTGAAAGTGAAAACCAACGCGTTGAAAATTTTATAAGATATGTACATATTGCTGTTGACAGGATTTTATTTGATTTGATTGTTGGTGTTATTACGCTTATGTGGTATTTTGTGTCGGGAAGATCTTCGATAAGAAAACTGACAATACTTGCCAATTAAGATTGGAGTCAAGTTCATCCGGATGCCAATGCTACGAACGGCCACTCTCATGTATTACTTTGTCTACTGACATTATCCTTTTGTAAACATCTGATATGATTTGTTGATAAATTGTTGATGCGAAAACGTTCTTGGTTGCATTTTGGAGATACAATTATATACACGCGGATCCAATGTCAAACAATTAAAAAAAAACAATGCTTGTCATATTATATTTGTATTAGGATTTGTCTCCTCGACAGAAATCAAGATACATTAATATCATTTACATTATACTTTTGAGTTACAACTGACGTGTGTGCTATCATATCCAGTGTTTATATGTATAACATAAACATTTTCAGTAAATGAATACATGTTTGATGAATTATATGTATGTTGGTCTTACAGGAGGGTTTTACACCGCTATTGTATGCTGTGCAGCTAGGACATATAGAGATTGTAAAATACTTGGTGACAGCTCAATGTGACATAGAATCAAAAACCAAGGTAACCACATATATCATCTTATCCTACTCCTCTTTATATTGGATAAAAACAAATGTGTTGTAAATAATGCAGGTACAGTGGACAACACATACTTCTTAGTAAATATAAAATGTCATGTTTACTTGTCTCGTCCAATTTTATCAGAAACAAACATAAATGACAGAGTTTGTGTTCTGACAGAAACAATAATTGATAAAAATTTAAATTAACTTATTAACACGAAAGAGCTGAGAACACATATGTTAATTAGCCAGATAGAAGTAATCAATGTAAATCATCTTTAAAAAATACAATTATATAAAATTTTCTAAAAACTTGTTGTATATGTGTAGTGTAAAGAGTAAACAGTTATCTAAATCAGTTTTTACCACTAATTTTAATGATATATATTGTATTTATTTTTGCTTCACAATATTGTCAAGTTGATGACACAGTATGTGATGTTTGTTACACATTGGAAGAACTCTTTTTTTCTGTTTTTTTCGTATCTGTTGTTCAAGAAAAGTTTTGGTTGTTACACACTATTATTTAAACCTTTATTTGTGATAAGTAGGTACAACACTTGCAAAGTTCACCGACATCAATTTCTCGAAAATCTATTCTCAAACAAGTTTATACGTGTAATCAGTTAATGCATGTTTCATGTGAATCGCATTTAAAAACTCACGTCAATTTTACGTGTTAATCACATTCTATTTTTTCATATAAAATCCACATGGAAGTATATTAAGTTAAAACAAATTGATATGGTCAAATTTTATGAAAAATACATTTGTGAAATTCGTAAGATTCATAAGAATCTCAATTAACGAGAAATTCACATGAACATTGTAACGAGAGATTCATGTATAAGGTCGTTTGAGGTGAATCTCACATGCAATTTTCACGTGAATTTCATGTAAGATTCATTTTTAATTATGTGAACAAATTTTGCCTGATAACAAGTATATCAGTAGGCATTTTTGTCATTGGCAGTATAAGCCATACCTTATGACAGTTCTAAAGCGTTGGTTATTTCTATCCACGCGTTTGTTTTCACTTTCAACGTCTTGCATACTACAAATGTCTTGTTTTTCACTTTCAACGTATTGGTTATCATCTTTAATTCGTTACTTGTAAGAACTAACCCTTCAATTCGTTATTGATACGGTAGGAACAATTTTTAAATTCTAAAGTGTAATTTTTCGTTCCACATCGTAAGTTTTGCACTTTTGTCAAATAATCAAAATCTCTCTAACAAAGTGTTATCTAAATAGGTAACGCTAAAGACTGGACAAGTGACAGGAATAAATGGAAAAAAAACCAATAAATTTTATTCAAATGAATTATACTGTATCTCAATTTTGAAATATAATAAGATTCAATCAGTTAATACAAAAACGAACCGCAAGTCAAAACTTCAATACATATTAGAAGCTTACGATAATAAAAACTGACCAATATCTTTTGTTTATTTTTTTTTTAATATTTTCTAGAACACTAAATAATTTATTTTGAGGTATGCCCGAGTATTTGTGTTGGATATCGTGGAAGTTTTGAACAGATATATCATGTTAAAGAGGGGTATTTGCGAAAAATACCAGTAAAGAGGATGTTAAATTTCGCGAGCTCCTGACTTGGGACAGGCACATACATAAATAATGTGGCGGGGTTGAACATGTAAGCGGGATCCCAACCCTCCCCCTAACCTCGGACAGTGGTATAAGAGTACAAAATAAGAACAAACTATAAAAATCAGTTATACAGGCTTAAGTCATCAGATGGACAAAAATACAAGTGGCATGTTTAACTCTTATAGGAGTGTTCTCCCCTTTTGTATTTGAAATCAGTATTTCTTTACAACCATACATGACCTGTGATTTTTTGATTTGAGATCACTGACCAAGACCTTAAAATTGAGGTCAAGGTCAAAGGTCAATTTGACGTTCTAGATATTGAACTTCGCTAAAACTTCTTTCTGGTTCATTATAAAACAATTAAATCTTCTGCATAAACCTATGAAACTTATTTTTACACATCGTTTTTCTAAATTTCATTCTTATTATCGAGGTGGAAAGGCTTTCAATTGTTCTCTGAAAAATTTATTTTTAATTTGTTTTTATATTCTTTTTAACATCCACCCTGTTTTCTATTGTGATCTTTAAAATTTGAATTATGCCAGAGAACTAGTATTAAGTGATACACAAACTTGTGATTTGTATTGAAATGTTACTTTGACATATTTAACTTTCTTAAGTGAATTCAAGATCTCAATAACTGATTATGTACCCTTGTAATTTTATTATCACCCTTGTTACAACACTTACTTTGGATGTCCTCTGTGAATACAAGATCTCAATAACCGGTTGTGTACCAATGTTAATTTATCATCACTCCTATTTTACACTAACTGTTGATTTCTTTTGTAAATACAGGATTTCAATAACTGATTGTGTACCATTGTTATTTTATGCTCACCCCTATAGCAACACTAACTTTCGATTTTCTCTGTGAATCCAAGATCTAAATTACTGATTTTATACACTTGTTATTTTATTATCACCCATATTACAACAATAACTATTAATTTCCTCTGTTAATACAAGATCTCAATGACTGATTGTGTACCAATTTTATTTTATTATCACCCCTA
Source organism: Mytilus edulis (assembly GCA_019925275.1). Lineage (NCBI taxonomy): Eukaryota > Metazoa > Mollusca > Bivalvia > Mytilida > Mytilidae > Mytilus > Mytilus edulis. The sequence continues at coordinate 108,621,592 of CM034354.1, read as the reverse complement.
TTTCACACTAACTGTTGATTTCGTCTGTAAATACAAGATCTCAATGACTGAGAGTGTACCATTGTTATTTTATCATCACCCCTATTACAACACCAACTTTCGATTTCCTCTGTGAATACAATATCTCAATGACTGAGAGTGTACCATTGTTATTTTATCATCACCCCTATTACAATCTTAACTTTCGATTTCCTCTGTTAAGACAAGATCTCAATGACTGATTGTGTACCATTGTTATTTTATTATCACCCCTATTACAACACCAACTTTCGATTTCCTCTGTGAATACAATATCTCAATGACTGAGAGTGTACCATTGTTATTTTATCATCACCCCTATTACAATCTTAACTTTCGATTTCCTCTGTTAAGACAAGATCTCAATGACTGATTGTGTACCAGTGTTATTCTATCATCACCCCTATTACATCACTAACTTTGATTTCCTCTATGAATACAAGATATCAATGACTGATTGTGTTCCATTGTTATTTGATCATCATCCCGGCCAGGTCATTGTCAACGTTGGTTAGGTCACGTTTTCGCAAATTTTAAATGCTTTATACATTTATTTTCATTCTTATATATGTATTAAGAGCTTGTCTCACAGAAAACCATGCAAAGGTGTCCAGGAGTGATTGTTGCAGAATCGCTTCAAATGTGGTACACACAACACATAGGCCATGTCAATATTTTGTTGAAATTTTATTGGATAGCCGAGTTTTGTAGCGCCATCTATATTCACCTTTTTTTACGGGAAAATTGCCAAATTCAAGGTTTTTTTTATTGATTTTAATCCACCAAAAAATTAGTTTTAGCCATGAAAAATATCTCTTTTGTTCAACATGTTCAATGCAAGTGATAAAGCATTATTAAGGAAATAAAAAAAATGTAAGTAATAAATATATATTGGATTTTTTATAGTATGGCCTCTATGTTTATTAAACAGGTGTTTGAGGAATTAGCTATTTTACCAAATTTAGGACCTGAAGAAATGCTAAAATATAGAAAAGGCGAAGCTGTAATTAAAAGATGAATATACTAAAATGAACTACTATGATAGCTTAAAGAAATATAAAAAAAATCCATCCACGGCAAATGTTAAGAAATATATGTATTATATATCACTGTACAGCTACTTTTTATTGTATTTTTATATAAAAAAAAACCATCATGTAACTTAATCTTTTTCTTATCACAAAACCACAAATCATGGTGCAATTCTTATCAAAATGAGTGATTTTATACTTCAGTTGCTGTTTTTTTTTTTTTTAAATTCAAAGCAAAATCATAGTGTAAGCAAAAATCAAAGTACTAAAAGCTCCCACGGAAAGCTCAATTTAACAAAATAATTATGAAGAAAAAAATGGTTTAATTCAAAATCAAAATCCTCCAATTTGAAACTGTTTGTTGCATGTTTTGTCTTTAAACTGTTTCCATGATTATATCTGCACTTGCTTGTATATGCACTTTAATATTCCAAATGAAATATAAGCACGGAAATGTGCTGGATCTGCATATGCAAATGTAATGTTATTGGAAATCGTACATGGTACTCAAGAAAATTCATTTGTGTGTAATTATGCCCGTTATTGATATTTTGGTCCAATAGTTCCTGATATGGAGGCTGTAAGATTAGAAAAACACAAATCCTAGTCACAACGACAAAGTTTGATTACATGTAGAAAGGTGATGACAGAATAATTTGTAATAAATTTTTAACCAAAAAAAGATTCAACACGATCTTTTTTTCCACTGTTTTTTTGGTTTGTTTTAATGCAGTAAGACACTGAATCCTTTACGACTCTTTTCAATAGCCCATAATGACATTCTCATGATTATAGAATCTATTGTTCATAAAATCATTGATACCAGTTGACTCGGCAAAAACATATCAAATTTCAGTTTACAGCAAAATGACCATATCATGTCCTTGTACTATTCTATGAATGGTCACTTCCATTCTGGCTTATAATTCTAGTTGTACATTCACAAAAACAAGATCAAGACATCTAATATCTACCCTGAAAAGCATAATTCCTATTTTTAGTAGGTTATCTCGATCGTCGCTTATGCACTATCATTTTAAGAAACTGACTGTTTGGTGGTTGAGGTCTCTGATTTTTCTCACAGAAAAAATGCATTGATTCTTTTAAGTTTGTCAAGTTGTAAATCAGTTTCCTTTGAACAAAGTATCCAACTCAAACAATTACAAAATGTGTACTTAATATGTAACCTGTCATTATAAAAGTACATACACGTACTTGTACCAATCATAAAAAAACGTGGAAAAGTGATTATTTGTGTGAATTTTTTATTGACAGACAGACAAACAGACAGATAGACAGACAGACAGACAGACAGACAGATAGACAGACAGACAGACAGACAGACAGAAAAGTATTTTTCAGACAAGAATAAATGACAACTGCTGTTTTTGTTAAATTTATTCCCAGTTTTTACGAATTATAATGAACAATTTATAGCTTGACATAGATGATACATGTACTACACCTGTATTGTAATCTGCATGTTGATAATACATATGCAAGATATATACATGTATATATATCACCAATGTTTTTGATTTGGGAAACTTTCAAAGACTGTTCCTGGTGACTGTTACCTAGAAAATAACCCCCTCTTCCTATGAGAGATTTTCTTATAAATTAGTTTCGTCACAGACACTGGACTTGTATTTGTAATCCCAAACTGTAAAAGGATTACAGTTGCAGTTAAATTTCCTTAGAAATATAGATATTGTACATGTTATATCACAGGTTTCAGCTCTTACCTGAAACTTCCACTGGGAGTTTGAAAGGACTCATGATACAGTCATCCAGGGGGGATGGGGTGGAGTTACTTTTATATGAACGGACATCCCCCCCCCTTTGTAACCCTCTGTCTATGATGGGTGTGTGTTGGCTGACCCTTCTTTAGTTCTTAATAAAAGATATGCAGCCAATGATTCATTTGTTGTTTTTTATATATTATTATTATTTACCTGATGTACATGCTGTATGCGTCTGTTCAGTTTTTTGTACGGAAGTTCAAGACCTGCTTTAAACTTGACGTTCGTTGTGGTCATAATAGCAACAGCAAACTAAGTTCCGTCTCCACTTAGCCTCAACATTACCTTTTGGTTTCAGCTCTACGTTTCTGTAATATCTCATTATCTGACAATTAGTGACATGAAATTTTCGTGCAGATATGGCAAAGTTCTGAGCTGACAAAATGTGAGAAAACTCTTGACTTGTCTCTTCACATTGCATCATTGACATCAATACAAATTTTGATGCATCTTTATGCCACTCAAACAGCTTATTAAGGTGCTTCTATCACAAAAAGGCTTAGTTACTAGTTTCAGGGAAGTCTGCATCTCATGATCTAAGCAGTTACCTTCTTTATAGTATTGTGGAGAACAATATAAAAGGAGATAACTCTTGATACCAATCATTCAGTGAAAGCTACAATATCTTATTTATTTAGATGTTATACATTTGCAAAGCGTTTTATATGAATACAATTTTAAAAAATGTTCAAAATTGAACATTTTAAATGATATCAACATCATATTTTGTTTGATATATGCCCAAAATTGGTTTAGTGAAAAATGCGGGAAAAACCTTGAGGTTTTTACTTAAAAAGTAAGGATATTACTACTAATTTGCCATGGATAGATTTTTCTTATTTTTTTAATGCAATAAACATTTGTGTAGATAAATTTATTTCATGTATTTCTGTGTTCATCTTTTCGAAAACCATTGACTTGAACTTCGCTAGTAAGTGACATATTCAAAATAAGGCATTAAAGAGAGCACACTTTAAGTATACAAAAAATAGAAAATGCTTTATAAATGCATAATTTATGATCTTTTATATATATTTCCACAATATAAATGGCTAGAAACCCAACAGAACTAGTTTGGTGACTTTTAAAGTACTTTCAAATTAACATATATTTGAAGGAATTTTTGGCTAATTTTATTCAATTATGCAAATTAGCTTGTTACTAAGAATAGACACAATTCAGAAAAGTTTAAATTATATTTTCTGGTTTCCATTGAACCTTACATAAGAAAAAACTTCATTAGCTGTAAAACTATTAACCACCCTCTTGGTCGATTTTTCAAATTTTGCATGGTTTTCTGTGAGACAAGGTCTTAAATCATAAAATCTTATTATCTAACGCATTGAAAATTTCATACGGTATGTGTATACTGCATATTACGATTTAATTGTTTTGTGTTTTAGTGGCACTTTTGGGATATATCATGTCAGAAAGCTTTTATTGTTTAGGAATCCGGAGTGCCCAGAGACAACCATCGCCCTTCGATAGGAAAACTGACAATACTCGTCGTTTAAGATTGGAGTCAAGTGCATCTGCACGCCAAGGACACCAACGGCCACTCATATACGTATCACTTTGTGTACAGATATCCTTTTGTAAACATCTGATATGATTTGTTGATTAGTGTTGATGAGAACACGTTATTGGTTGCATTTTGGAGATACAATTATATAAACAGATCCACTGTTAAACAATTTAAAAAACAATACTTCTCATATTATATTTGTAATATGATTGGTCTCCTCGACAGGAACAAAGATACTATAATATGATATACTTTTTAGTGACAACTTACATGTGTGCTATTATATATTGTTTATATTTATAACATACAATTGTTCAGTATATTACTACAGTTTTGATAAAATATATGTTTGTCTTACAGATTGACTTTACACCTTTATTGCTTGCTTTTAAGCACCACTTTTGACATATTTCATGTCGGAAAGTTTTTATTGTTTTATGAATCCGGAGTGCCTGGAGACAACAACCGACCTTCGATAGAAAACTGAAAATACTTGTCAATTTAGATTGAGTCAAGTGCATCTGCACTCCAAGGACGCGAACGGCAACTCTTTCATGTATTACTTTGCGTACTAATATTATCCTTTTGTTAACATCTGCTATTATTTGTTGATAAGTTGTTGATGAGAACATGTTATTGGTTGCATTTTGGATATACCATTATATGAGCAGGTTCACTGTTAAACAATTTAAAAAAAACAATATTTGTCATAATATATTTGTATTAGGATTTGTCTCCTCGACAGCAATCACGATACAATAATATTATATACATTCTACTAAACAATTGACTATACTTGTTTGTTACAACTGACATGTGTGTTATTAGATAAATTGTTTATATTTATAACCTAAAATTGTTCAGTATATGATTACAGTTTTGATGAATTATATGCTGTTCTTACAGAATGGTTTTACACCATTAGTAAGGGCTGTACAGGATGGATACCAAATTGTTGTTGTTATTTATGCAGGTTAAGTGGACAACAAATACTTCTTAGTATATGTAAAGTCTCAGTTTACTTATTTCATAAAATTTTAACAGATAAAAGGCCAAGTTTGTTTTTTGACAAACCATTGTGAAGTTTATTAAAATCTGAATAAACTCATTAACACAAAAGGGCTGAGAACATGTTTGTGTGGATTTCTTAGCAGATAGTAATAATCAAATAAAAATATTTTCTTAATTTTAAAAAATACATTTTAACAATGGATAAAGTAAGATCTTATTTTACTCGTTTTATCGAATGGAATTTCTTGATTTTAACATTTCATTATCTTACAACTAATGGATCTGAATCAAACGAGGCATGTAGAATAATGTTTTCGGATGAATTTTTTTCTCAAATTTCGTGAACATCTGATTACATTAGTTGATAGGAAGTTGTATTTGCATTCCTAGTTTGATACTTTTATATAAGCAGAAATAATGTTTTTAAATAAGCCAAAATTTGTTATATTGAATCAGATGCTACGATTTTCTCTGATAATCTTTTTTTACATAAAATCTGATTTAATTTGTTAAGATGATGTTGACAAGAACAAGAACACGTTCTTGTCAAAACATTTGTCATTTTAAGCAAGATAGATCTACTGTACATAGATTTTTGAAGAAAAAAACTTAATGAAGGTGTAAGTACATTCAATGGATTTGGCTTGAAAATCTTATTTTACTTGTATAATCAAATTTTATCAAACATTAAATATTATAAAAAACCAAGTTTGTTTTTATTTATTTGTCTATGAGAGTTTTATTTTACTTTACTGATCAAACTTGACCACATATTAGGCATAATAAGCATACTAAAGTACCAATTATGTTTTAAAAAGAGAATACTATTATTAAAATCTGTTGAACTTGTCTGATTAAGAATAGAGAAGAGCATAATCAGTGATATAAAAAAAAACCTAAGGAGGCATCTGGTGTTGTCAATGAAATTGAGCTGAAATTGAAAACGTCGTCAGACGTAAAATAGCCATAAACAGATTATCATTGGTCATCTCAACTCAATTGCTTTTCTCACTTTCAACGGTACATTCTAACGAGATAATTAATATCATTGAGACGATCAGCGATAATCTATAACCATAATATATTTGTTAAACAGATTTAATAACAACAGTTTTTGGGTAGAACACTTTTTTAATAGTATGTGTTGTTAACAGTAGAGGCTGATGAAAGTTCTGACATCTTACATGAGTAAAGCCTGATTATGTGTTGTTACCAATGTGGCTGGTCATTGTATTTACTTTTGATCATATATCTCTATGATATATATAACGGTTATATGTATTACATAACATTGTCTAGTTTATGATAATAGTATTGATGTATGTTATATTATGATGTTACAGTTAGGATTTATACCGTTATTGATTGTTGTACAGGAAGGAGACCTCACTATTATCAAACACATAATCACTGTTGGCTGAAACAGAGAAGCACACACCAATATCACGATATTTGATATATCCTCCACTGTCTGATTATTGTCCCTGTACCAAACCGCCGCACATTTGTATTGTTAAAAAACATAGATGCTAAATCGACAACGCATACCTATACATATATCTTTAGTCTCATTTCTCTTGTCTCATCAAACTTTATCAGAATATCTCACAGTTCACAACATGGGTTTGAATATTTATATGAACTCTCATTTTTAATTGAATATTTCCCATTTTAGTTTTAAATTGAATGTTTCTTTATTCTTAAATATAATGTTTCTTATTTCAAATGTCCAAAGAGATTATAGATTTACTATTTTACAACTTAATCCGATGGCTGTCAAAAGTGCGAGATAAAACATGTATCTAACACTCGAACTACAAAAGCAATTATCGCTATTTTATCAAGTTGAGCCGGAGGACAATAATCCGTTAGACATAACCATTACTTGGTGACAAAAGAACGTCACCTT